>JAGPOW010000304.1:7770190-7786961 GCA_030014935.1 Caiman crocodilus
TGACCCTGGCACTCGTTTCCTGCCATTGGCGGGGGGTCAGACTAGATGGCCTGCTCTAGGCCCCTTCTGACCCTAGGTACTATGATACTATGATGATACATACCCCCTGCCATGTGAGTGGCCAGTGAGGAGGAAAGTTTGATCAGACCCCGGTTGGAGTCCCCATGCCAGTGGGAGAGAGGGGAGACAGCCCCCACTCCAGTGGGGAAAAGTCTGGTGGGGGCTGCTCTGCCCCTGCCTGGCAGACTGGGCTGTGCCAGCTGGGTTTCCCACCCCCACCCCTTGTCAGCCTGCCCTCACTGCCCCAGCTAGGGAGCAGAGGGGTGGGGCCAGCCCTGCTCTCTGGAGCAGATAGGACAGCCCAACCCAGGGCTGCGAAGTATGCTGGGATACAGGTGGGCTCTGATTTAACTTGAACCAGGAAGGAGTCTGAGACAGAAATTCCGTAAACCAGTTTGACCTAAATCAGTGAAGCCTGATACTACATTTAACCAGGGTTATCCTAAACCAGTTTCAGCTATTTTTAACCAGTTTATGTGCACTGAACTTCTGTTCTGTTACAGATTTAAACCAGTTTCTGATCACTTAAACTGGTTTACATGTAACTTCTGTCCCTACCCTAATAGTCCAAATTTTGACCTGCTCTATGGCTTTTCTTTAAGCAGATGCTCCAAGTTCACTCAAAATTAAGCATGTGCTTTGAATAGAAGTTAAAGGAGCCCTCTGAAGCAGGAGGTCTCTCATAATGAAGTTTAGCAGGAGTTTCTCAATAGTCATTAAGTTTGAAGTTCTACTTTTCCTTTATTTCTCCAGAAAATATTCTGTTTGATTTCCAAGTAATTTTCATTTCATTGATTTAACGTTTTGTGCACTGAAAGGAAATTAAAACCCCCCAGGCATTAATTGTTATTTTTGCAGCCTTTAATGACTGCAAAAGTCTTGTTTCAGAACCATCATGATATTTGATCATCATATTTCATAACCATAGCTCAGTATTGCGTGGGTCAGTATTATGGGTTAATGGGTTTGCTAATAGCCTATAATGCCCTCCACGCATTCACACAAGGATTTGTTGCAGCATTACCATGGCTTCCTTGGTTTTCTCTCCTTGGGGGCAAATCTGGCCCCCCAGCACAGTCTGTGTGTGGCTGGTGTAATACGGCAATCTGTCCCTTTAAGGATGAACAGGAGCCCCTGTTGAGTTAGCCCACCTGCGGGGCACTTGGATAGAGAAGGAGTCTCCCGCTAGAAGCTTTTAAAAGCTCCCAAAAGAATTAGAGAGAGGAGGAAGCAAGCTGTGAATGTAATTACTTGCTAGGAGAAGTGGGCCAGGCTGCTATGCTGGGAGCCAGAGCCAAAAAAACCCTCCTCAAGTGCCCAAGACAGGACAAGAGGGTTTTCTTGAGTTTATTTGTTGGCTTGTTTGTGGCCTAAGGACTGAGTTACGTGGGGGAACTGGCAGAGGGGCTCTGCAGGGAGTAAAAGCCCACCTGCAGAGGCTAGCGGGCAAGGCAACCTGCTTGTAACCAGCCTGTGGATTAGGCCCTTGGAGAAGGAGGGCACTGGCCGTCGGATCACATTGCCCATGAAGCCCCTTGGCTCTGCCTGCACTATTTTCCTGGCTCCCTCTCCTGTTGTCTGTGCCCCTGGGGAGCTGGGCACTGCGCCTGTTTCTTCCATGGGAGCTAAAACTCCTGAACTAAACCCACGGCAGTTCTGTTGTGTCAGGGTGCTCCACAAAGGGTGGATGGCAGAGCAACCAAAGTGTGTCCAAGTCAGGTAATGATAGGATGGGAATGTGGGGGATGCAACATTTCCATGGACCATCAAGACGACAACTGACATCCCCAGATCACCTGGGCCCTGCTTTCCTGAGCCTGTCTAAATTCCCTGCTGAAACGTGGTTGTTCCCTCACCAGTTTTGCAGGGGCTGGTGCCTGCAGCCTACCGATGTGCAATAAGGCTTTGGTTTCTTGATTTAATCAACATTTGCAAAAACAACCTTGCCCTGTTGTATGTGTCCCGCCCCTGCATGGGGCTGGCAGAGGGCTAATGCTGTGCCCTTCACCAGGCTGCTCCGGTGAGATGGGCAGAGGAACCGGGTGCAGGGGACCCGGGTGGGGGGATGCCATCGTGGACTGTCCTGCAGCCCTGATCCTGTCATAGCCAGTAAAAGAGAGAGGAAGGTGGAAGTGAAGAGCAGCACGGCTCAGAGTCCTCGTGGGGAGGCAAGAATCATTTCTACTTCACTGACCCAGCCATGGCCCCGTCCCAAGAATATGTTTGGCCCCATGGTTTATTTCCCAGTGCACGGTACCACGGACTTTGCAGAACAAAAGCGCCTCTGTTTGGCTTTGGATGAGGAGGAATGTGTATTCCAGTCTTGAGCGAACGCTGCATTAAATCATATGCAATTAAATACAAGTAAAATATTGGGCTGGATTTTTGGCTTTGTTTGTGCTGGGCAGAACAAGGCAGCGGTGCTTGATCCTGATGCTCTTTAACCCTAGCTTGGGCTCTAGAGACAATTAGAGCAGTCCCAAGGCTGCTTTAATCTATCTTCCACCTGGCAGGGGTCTCCAAGGTGCCAGCCAGCAGCTGTGTGTGTCATAGCACAGAGCCTCTGGCTACTTCCCCTACACGACACTATGTGTAGGGGCTGCAAGGAGGGATGGAGAAGCCAGTTAAGTTAGTGCTGTGGGGAGATGTGCCTGATTTCTGATCCCTTTTCAGTCCTGGAAAGGGAGATCTACAGACTCTAGATTTATATTTCTAGTGATGGGTGAATTTCCCATGGGTCTGAAATCTGTTTTGGAAGAGTACCCTAAAATAGTCCCTGGGGTCTGAATAGTCTATCTGAACCTATTGACTCTCCAGTGTGGGGGGTGTAGTTTACGTAGCTTTGCAATGATTTGCTATTTTCCTGCCCCTCTAAAATGAAGGGCAGCCCTAGGGAATTAGTATCAGTGCCTGCTGTTATTATCGAGTTTTATCCATTGCATGTTCTCTGGGATATTTTCCATTGATTTTCAGCGTCTTTGTGATTTTTTTCGTCATCTATAAGAGTTCACTGATACAATGCAGCGTTGTCTGCTTATCTACACAAGAGTAGCCCAGGTAGAAAATCCTGTGATGTCTTTCCCTTGCTCTGCTTCACATGCAGTTTCTGCTTCCAGCTGATCACAGAAAACTGATGGGGAGCACAGCTTCGCTTGCAATATCTCAGCACTTTTGTTTTCAGTACGAGCCGGGAAGTGAAGAGAGAATTGTTTTAAAAAAATCATCCAGCCGAATGTTAAAGGAGTTGGGTCAGTTCTGACGTTATCTAAATTCTTTTATTGGTAGTAAAATGATAACTGTGAACTGGGATGGATCGGGGAGGGGGGTGCAGTGGTGCAGTTGCACTCCCCTTTAATATCTACTCCACTCAAGCTTCAAAATTTCAGGCAGAGCTGAGAGAGGCACTTGGCTTTATGGCTCATTGTCTTCTCCCTGATTCAGGCTAACCTGAACTCAGGTGTGGTAATATGAATTCAGGTGTAGAAATGACTGACACTGAAATATTGGAGGCACTGTCAAGACACTCAGGAGGGCTAGATTTTGGTTTTTGAATCTGAAGAAGAGACATACATTTAACTAGAATGACTACTGATCCAATGTCTTTTGACTATTTTTTGCCTAGTTCAGTATGCTTTTTTAAACTTTATAGATAAGGTAGCAAATGAGTGCACACCCCATTCGTTTCTGTTTGTTTTTGCTTGCTCCTAGCATATTAGTAAGCATCTAGTTTTTCTTTAACTGGAGAAGAATATGAATTGTGTTAAAATATGCATTGTGGGAATTCCTTTTCAAAATCTTAGATCTGTCCATGTCTATGAATTTGTCAAAGGATCAAAATGAGGGGCCTTAGGGAGGCATCTGATAAATAAGCACATGCAGAAGTTTTGCATATGCTTACTTGAAGGTGCACACTCAAGTCCCAGTGATTTAAAGTTAAGCCCATGCTTAACTGCTTTGCTGGGCAGGGATGGATTTCTGGAGAGGGGCTTGGCTTAGGACAGAGGAGATGAGTGCAGAAGCTTAGCAGAAAGGGAGGTGGTAAGTGGGTTTAGGTTAAAGGTGGAAAGAACATGATGACACTTCATCCTTCATTCACTTTGTTATTATTAGTATCTGATTGTGGCACCAGGTAAAGCCTTTGTATGGTCAATACACTTGTGTACATAAGTACTGTACAAACACAGAGGTGGACATGGTATCTGGCCCAGAATACAAGTGGTGAAGGTCAGGCAGGCAAGTGGGAGATTATCAGATGCAATGCATACAATCTCTGACAAATGCACAAAAAAGGCTTCATGGAGAGAGCATGAAGGTTGCAGTCAAGCACTGATTTCACTTACAACATGCACATGCCTTTATAATTGATACTTTTAGAAAGTTTTGTTATTACATAAAGATAAATAGCTGTTTTAAGAAACAGCCATACATATCTGGCTTCTACTTGGAAACCTCACAACAGATGCTTATGAATGATCCAGAAAGACCTAATTTCCTCAGGCCCAAAGCCCACATACCTGTAGTCAGTGGATTTGCTCCTTTGTCTCCAGATGGAGATGAATTTAAATGTCAGATATAGACCTAAAAGGGTCAAATTATGTCAGTCCAAATCATGAGGTCTTTGCTCATGTGCCATTGAGACTTGATCTAAACCAGTCCTCACTGGCTTCAGTGCAAGTTTGTCCTAGTAAGAGCTGAATGAAAGGCTTGATTTATTTACTCAGCTGTTGTTCTGGTGATAGTTTAAATACCACCAGGGGCATCACGAACAGTATATTTGATGCACAGCTCACGTTGGCTGCATCTTTCTAATCCACGACACTGGGAATGCAATTCCAACTGCATTGTGCAGCTGAAGAAGACTATTGCTGTCTTAAAAAGCACGGTACCTGTTGTGTACAAAACCCCGAAAGATGAATAGCTGTTGCTAAGAGATTGCTACTCTTTTATTTTTTTTCTGTAGAAGTTGTGAGGAGTGATTTTAAAATGCTTTCTGTGTGCATGCGTGTACACGTATATTGGGGTGCCTGATTTTGAACTTGAAGTTTCTGTTTTAAAAGCAGAGTTAAGCTTCGATTGTTGAGGCACCTTGCACAAGGCACTACTACCATGTGTCCATTTTCCATCAGTAAAATAGTGAGAATGATGCTTATTTCCTTTGCAAAGACATAAGGAAGCTCGGTATTATTCTTATTTGTTATGAAAGGTAATTCTGCCTGGCTGCTTTACATCTATTGTGTCTGTTGCCTAAGCACTCTGAAGTCAGCCATGTTAATAACTTTCTGTCTGTCTTTCTGTCTTTCTGTTTTTCTTCACGCGGGATGACAGAACCGTCTGGCTCCGAATCTCAAGGGAAATGCAGCCTCTCCGAGGATGAGCTTATCAGTGCCATTAAAGAAGCAAAAGGCTTCACCTTTGAAGCCACCGAAGCCCAGCGATCACAGGGTGTTTATGCAGAAAAAACAGATCAGAAAGCCAAACCTGGACGCCCGGCTGCTTCAGCGCCCCCAGACAATGAAGCCAGCAGTGCTGAATCTGGAGACTCGGAGATTGAACTTGTCTCCGAAGACCCACTGGCCGCGGAGGAGGTGCTGCACTCCAACTACATGACCTTCAGTCATATTGGCGGGCCTCCTCCATCGCCTGCCTCCCCTTCCATACAGTACAGCATCCTGAGGGAAGAGCGCGAAGCCGAGCTCGACAGTGAACTGATCATCGAGTCATGCGATGCCTCTTCGGCCTCTGAAGAAAGTCCAAAGAGGGAGCAAGATTCTCCTCTGATGAAACCGATAATTATGGACATAATCCAGGAAGAGAACGGTTCCCGAGCCGATGCTTCAGACTATGAAGTAAGTAACACAACAGAGAGTAGGATGAACAGGGAAAACCTAGCAGAGTCCGCGTCCTATCTGAAATGCTCTTTTGTTGCGCCCAAAGTAAGTGTTGAGCCGCCCGCCTCTGCCGTCAGTACTGAAGAACTAAAAGAAAGAATAATTCTGAAGAAGCCAATCGAAGAAACGGTTGTTAACCAAAGTAAACTGTCTTCCAAGGACTCTGAGAAAAGAAGTCCCTTAGCTTCACACCAGCTGCGGTTTTTAAATAAGCAAAAAGGTAAATGCAGAAATTTACATTGTCTAACTAACACGTTTTTCCCCCCCGAATTTAGCTGTGAAGACGGGAGATGTGTAAGATCCCCCTATGATGGCTTTTCAGGAGAAAGGTTGAAGCTTGAAAAATTCAAGGGTTTTTTGTTGTTGTTGGGTTTTTTTAGCAGCGTGGGGAAATGAACCCGTGGAAGAGCTCCCCAGGAGATACAGTGGTTTTCACATCACTTAAAATCAAGAGACGGTGTTTCTAAAAGATCCACTTTAGCTTAGCCCCAAGGGTTAACGAGTTATTAGGATCGACGCAGAAGTCATTGGTTGGAGCTGTATGGCCTGTGCAAGGCATCAGGTAAGACTGGACGGGCCTTAGACATCTCTCAGTAGGACTACTACAATGACAGCGTGATTCTGCCTTTGCAGCCTCTCTTCTCTGGTTGGGCCCTTTCCTTTAGTCTTAACCAACCCAAACTCCTATTCCCATCTGCTCAGGTTTTTGTGTTATGCCCTCTCCTGTCACATCCTGGTACCATCCATGCTACTTGGAACAGCGTGGCGAACGTCCGCCACACGCTGTTCTTTCCTTCTCTCCTCTCCTCTGAGAGGAAATTACGTTTGGATTTTAAAACAAAGCACCGTAGTTATTTAGTGCTGGATGCACTCATTTTATTAGCGAGGCAGGTTGAGGAAAGACACTTTGCAGCTGGAACACCAGAAGGTTTGTAGCGGCTCTGGGAGGTATCCTTTACCCCCACCCAACGTACCGGGTGTTAGCTTAAGTTGGAATGGTGGCTATAGTGGTTATAGTAAATTTTTGTGATTATATTGGCATGTTTTAATTTTTAAGTGATGAAGACATCTGGTTCTGCAAACACTTGCATCTGCAAGTAACTTTACTCAGCCATGAAAGCATTTCCTGGACGGATCCATTGATCAATGTAATGATGACTCATAAGTCAGGGGTCTGGAGAACAAATCATAAATAATTAGCTCTACACAAAATAATCAGTCCAAGCAATAAGTCAGGCTCTTGTGAAAAAAGATGGGGAGAACAGAGCTCTGCGGGGGGGAAAGACCCATTCAGAGGAACAAATGGTTTTTTGATGCAAAATGCTGTCTGAATGAATGAGTGGTGCTGGTTGAACCCCCTCCATCCCTTCTGTGTATCCTCTCTAGTCCTGTGAATGGAATAAGTACTGCTTCATTTTGTTCTTTCCAAAGCCCCAGTAATGCTAATGCTCAGATTCTGGGTTTCCTTGCGGGGGAAATGATGAAACTGAGAATTACTGTGGAGCTAAAGACCTTAGTCTAGTTTGGGTCCTTCACATGCACAAAACAACCATTCGGGTCCAGGTTGGGGGTGAGATTGGCGTCATTACCAAATGAGTAAAACCCCCATGAGGGTCTCAGGATGTGACCTGTAATTATCAGGTAGGAGTAAGTCAGTGGTGACTGAATCAGCTTCCAAGATAGGTTTTACATGTCACTTGTGTCATTCAGAGCTGGTGGGCTGCTCTAATCTGCCGTCCGCAAGGGACCACATGCCTGGGCCGGGGCCGGGGCTGGGGTGACTGCTGTTCTCATGCCCTCTATAAGTGAAGTGACCTACACCACGGGAAGGAGAGACACCTGTGAACCTGCTGCCTGTGAAAAAGGGCATGAAGAGAGCAGAGCACTGCCTATGTTTCAAAAAAGCATGATTTAAAAAAAAAAATAAAATGGACTGAAATGGGTGTTTAAACCCACAGCCTGTGAAAGGGAGGCATTGCTGAAGCCCGCGTAGTTTGCATGTGGGTGCTGTGGTTGTGTTTTGAGTGAGGAAGCTTCCCTGTTATTCAGCTCAGCCAAATACATTTGAATCCTGACCTGTAATAGCTCTAGTTTGGAGGTGTCTTTAAAGCAGACTACCACCTAGCATGGTGCCCTTTATGATGGGAACAAAGGTCCACGAGAGAGGAAGATGAAACTACTGAACATAGAGCATTATCCACCCCTTGTGTCAAATTGGGATTGACGTCTGCAAGGTGACAGGTTAGTGCCTTAATTCTCTGGATGACTGTGTCCGATTGATGGCTTCTTCACGAGGTCTCTGAGGGGTCCCTCTGTTCTGTCCTTGATGCAGATGCATAAGTGACATCGCAAGGTGTGTCATAGGAAAGTTGGAGCCAGTTATTTTATGGTTTGCTTTATAAAAGCATGAGGAACAAGAAGTCTTGGTAGACAGTGGTCCTGACTCTTTGCTGCAGCAGAGAAGGAGCAGAGCTCAGGACTCACTGACTAATTGCCTCACCCACATTGCAGGTGAAGGCAACCTAGGGGCTGCTCTAATCTGCCTTCGCCAAGGGACCACGTGCCTGGGCAGGGGCTGGGCTGACAGGGGTGACTGCTGTTCTCATGCCCTCTGTAAGCAAGCACCCAGGACCGGTGCCCTCGTGCCTACCCCCCGATATGCTACTGACTGTCATGTTCAATGTTTGCAGAGCAATGAGATAAATTAATTCTTAGATTACTTGGGAGTAATAAATTAGCATAATTCAGGATAAAAGGTGCATATTTTAATCCTGTAAATGCTGAGGGGTCAATCCTCCACTGCAATGAGCTCACTCCCACCCAGCTTGTGGACAAAATAGCATAAAACGGGTATGATAAAGCGTTCGATTTTTTGAGCTCCTGGGGAGACTGGATTCAGGGCTTGGCCTTGACCTGGCCCCCTCCAAGTGAGAGGGGGACCAGGACAACATCTATCCTCCTCTTTCTGCCTGTTCAGACCTGAAGTCTTAAGAAATGCCCCGGATGCCAGTGATGAGCTGACCTTGCTGCTGCCCTGTCAATGTCGAACTCTTGAAAAAATTGTGAACTGTTGTAGTGTTTGCCTTGCTTGCTCCCTAGGCTTTGCTCACAGCTTTCTGGATGTTATTTTCCAGCGCGTCCTCTTGTTACGGGGTCACTTGCTCCCCTGGGAGAGACATGCACATCTCTCATCAAGATCGACAGGAATTACATGTGTGAGTCTTTAGGCAGAAGCCAGCTTCCTCCCTTGCATAGCTCCATCAAAATGACTGGAGTCACAGAGGGGATGAATCTGACCCAGTTCCCTCAATTATTCTATCAGCATCATTTGTCCTACAATGAGTTTGCCCCATCGCTTAAACCAATACCAGTCGCTGTTAAGGCATGTTCCCTTGCAGCCGACGCAGAGGATTCCCGCGTGGACTCCCACGCAGTTTCCTGTTATGCCGCAGCATTTGCCATTTCTAGTCTCTTAAAAACAGTGGTGGTGGGAACCTTCCCAGCTCAACAGCAGCGACTGGCTACTTTCTCATTGCTATTTATCGTTTGTCAAGCCCTGGCCGGGTGCTCAGTACAGCACTTCCACAGCAGCCTCCTCTCTTGCTCGGAACCACAGTCTAGAGCGCTCTCTGGAGTTCGGCATGGCAGGGCCTGCACCATTACCGATCGGCATGCAGAGCTGCGGGAACAGGGCCATTGAGACTATTGAGGCCAGGCATCCCCTGAGATGATCCAGGCCTTTTAGGCAAAATATGGGCCAGATTGTCAGCAAGCATAAACCAGTGTAGCTCTCCTGGAGCCTTCACTTACCATCCTGTTCAGCATCTTGTGATGTTCCTGCAAGCCCTGGGTCTGGAAAGCCCAAGGGAACCTCAGCTTTCATTTTCTAGGATTTTAGCTTTCATCATCACAAAATATAGCATGAAACCATGAATGCCACCAGCAGTGGCAGAGGAGATAAATAAGAAGCTGCTCCAAGCCACCTTTTCTTCAAATCTCTTTATTTTTAAGACAGTCTCAGGGTATTGGGGCCTAGTTTGTGACATTTAAGGCACAGGGCTGGGGATATTGCATTGGCTCAATATGGCTCCTTCGGGCAATCCTCAGGTCTATTAGAGTATTTGATTGGGATAACTCCAGGTCCTAATCTGCCTACTAATGGCTCATTGCAGAAATATGTGTGTCTAGGCTCAGGAGATGAACCTCTTCCACCCTTTAGCTCTCCTGTCCTCTCATTAGGCAGTCTGGTGCACCTCCCGGTGTGGACCCTAGTCTACCCTAAAGGCACACAGGCCTCTTCCAGTCCAATAGGAGACTCCCAACACCCACTGCTCATGATTTCAGGATGCTAAAAGTCATGTGGCAGAATAGGGTCTTGGCCAATGTGTTTATTTTCCCATCTTATAAAGAGTAAGAGTATGTTTGTTCCTCAAGACAAGAATTCACAAGGGGCTGAATGAAGTGACCTGAAACTTTCTAAAATATTGAATCTCTAGCTAAGAGTGCAAGTCTGCAAAATGTCAGCCTCAGAGGAGCTATTCTTTAAAAATATTAGAAGCAATAAGGAGTTATAATAAAAGGCATGGTGGAACTATACAGCTATAGTTTTCCAGTACTTAGAAACGCTGTAATATTGAGACATCAACAACTGAAAAAAATGAAGGCAAAGTTCTTCCCAGTGGACAGTAACTGCAACCATATCATTGAGGTTAGCCCCATAATACACTTCAGATTGTTTCATGGCTCCAATTACTTAGTCTCAGATTCGATGTAGTTCAAGAATAGGCAGTCATCATCTGTTCAGTTTATATATATAAATATTAATTCATTTCCCACCTCTGTATCCTGACTGCATAGGGCTGACTAAGGTCCAATATCCATAATGATATCATAAATCATTTTGCAGCACTAAATATACCTTTCTCATTCTGATCAGGGTGGATAACTTCTGGGGCTGACCATGAAATACAAAATAAGTTTGGAATACATGCTTCATGGAAGAAGGTACAGATTTGTTTCTTCTAGAAGCTAAATAATGTTAAGTCTCACTATCTCACTATAAAGATCACTGACTACTTTATTGTCAGCTTGCTGAATAATCCCTTTAGAAAATCTCTGTTTTTGCCAGTGTCCTGTAATCACTCCCCTTCTCTCCCAAATGATATTCTGGAGCACGGACAAGAGATGTGTGATTTGCACAGTGATCATTCAAAGTCTCTGTTTAATGTTTATTGCCATCCAGTGGTAACGATGAAAATGGTCATTCATTTCTCACCTCCATTTTACATCCCTTGAAAGATAGGCAATATTTCCATGCTGCTCACTACTGAGACATCTCAGTAATTTTTGTCCAAGATCAAAGTGCCTTTGATTGCTCTGTATGCTATACTTTTCCGATCAGAGGTGCTTTTACACAAAAGTCATATGATCACTGGTCCCAATGTTATTATCCATCCCTTTTTCTTTTGCGAATCAAATAGGTAGAAGTGACTGCTGACAACTTGCCACCACTGCAGTCTAACCTGTCATGTCTGAGATTTATTTCATATTATATGCTCAACAAACAAAACGAACCAGTGACTATAGACATGAATCTGAGTCCTCTGGTTTGGTCTAAGAAAGTCCTGTCTTGCAGCATCAAAAGCCAAACAAGATAGACTGGAGCCTCACCTGGTGTGAGCTAGCATAGCTCTTGGACTTGTAGAACCAGCTGAAGACTGGGACCCCAGTTCGTGGTAGGATTAGGCTTATAGGCATCTGAAGAAGATACTCCATGGAAAAGTGCCTCCTTTCAGAATATAGGGAATTTTGAAATCCAGCTCCGTCCACCCTCCCTGAAAAGACTGGACTGAAGCAAATCAGGAAGAACAGCTTTCTGTCTCCCAGCCCTATTAATAAAAGTCACCTATCAAGTTTAAAAAACACAAATGGAGGGAAGGGCAAGGATGTGATGGAGGGATGGCTATCACAGACATAAGATAGGACAGGGGTTTGTAACATTTTTGGCTGGAGTGCCAAAAACACCCTAATTTCAACCCACACCTTGACTTGGCGTACCAGGGGCAGTTGAGTGGGGGAGCTGCGAGGGGTCCAATCCTCGTTGCTGGTAGCAGATGCACGGACACCTCTAGGCAGACAGCAGAGCAGGGGCTGGGGTTGTGCTGCTCTGACCCCTTCCCTCCTGTGCACCCCGAGGCACATGTACAGCCATTGCCATCCTGCTCTCAACAGGCGGTGGACAGACTGCAAACAGCTGCACTGGGGTTGGAGCCCTGGCCTGGCTCCATGGCCAATGGTGGCTTCATGCAAGTCTCAGGGCACACGGCAGGGAAGAGGCTGGGGCAGCACAACCCCGGCCCCTCCCATGCCAGCAGTGAGCCGGGCTGGGGTCCAGAGCCTGGTGCAGCTGTTTGCAACCTCCTGGCTGCCTGTCACATCCAGCCAGAGCTCTGGGCAGTTGCTGCTTGCCACAGCGCCCAGGCTGCTTGCAGCAGGACTCGCAGCCCCTTGGCCTCCTGCTCTGGGCAGCCTGGGCTCTGTGGCCAGCAGCAGGTGCTCAGAGCCTGGGCCAGCTATAGTGTGCCAAGCAAAATGCTCTGGCACACATGCCAGGGGTTGCCAACCCCTGATAGAGGTTTTAACTGGAGTTACACAAGGGCATAAGTGCTTTGGTCAGTCATGGCTGCCAGTGCCCCAAAGCCCCTTTCTCCAAGTTAGAAAGACGTTGCGTGCTGTTCCTTTGAGCGCTGCCTGTTACCACAGATTGCAGGTGATGCAAAACAGCTGGGGTCAGTCAGGCAGTGGAAAAGGGAACCTTTCTCTCCTTCTATCATTTACTTGCAATGCAGTGAAGTCAGCGTGGCTGCTGCATGTGCACCTTACGCTGTGAGCCGCACAAAAGTTGTTTGCTGCTATTGCTAGCTTGGAGTTTGGAGCAGTCACACCCTTACTCTAGAAGCCTTCTCTGACTGTTCCCCATTTGCACCGCTGTGACTTGCCATAGAGTCTTGGTGAGCCCTGGGGCAGGACTAGGAGCTGCAGCTTTGAGTGGCCACTAGAGGGCTGGTGAGCCGGGACAGGCTATCCCTGCTCTACAGGCAGGGGTGTGAGAGCTCCTGGGATACTGAGGGACTTCAGCTTGGGTGGCCCATCTGTAGGGAGTGGCTGCAACTACCCATGGAATAGGAAATGAGTAGTGTAGATCAGCGATAATCCTGCCCTTGGGTGGCTTAATTTTAACCTGCATAATGAGCACTTAAAAACACTTTAAGGTGTTACTGCATGGACAGTCCAGGCGTTAAGAGCTCCAGGAGACACCCAAAATGACCCATGTAATAAGGCCCTACCAAGCCACATAAGTAAGAACTCTAATTCTGGGTCTGGCATTGCCTCACTGTACAGCTCCTGGTCAGTCACTCTGCATTTCTCTGTTTCCCACTCTTTAGAATGGGTCCAGCACACAATCGCCTGCCAAAGGTATGGATATGGTAGCTGGCATCATGGCACCTAGCATTTGCTTGGAAGCCACTGAATGGCCTTATGCCTCCCTCCATCAGGGCATGCCCTGCCCCACACAGGATCTCCAGTATGCAGTGGATGCTACCTCCAGATTGTGGTCCACTGCTAGGAAAACTTGAAATTCATCTCCTCACAATTTCCGTCCGTTGGGGCAGCGTAACAATTAGTTATTGAATGTCTGTGCCATGGTCTGAACACAAAAATGCTCAGCTTGGTTATTCTTAAACATTGGAGCAATCTGTGGGGAAAACGCCTCGCATCTGGGTGTGTTCTTCTTTCCTTTCTAAATACAAGCAAGTTCTGAACAGCGCAGTGCATGAACTTTGTGTGTCAAATTCTGCCCTCAGCGATGCCCCTGGGATCAGTGCTGTTGGGTTAAAATCTGATCCTGCATATGCTTAAAAATGTAACTGGAAACAGAGCCCCATAAATCAGTAACACCTCTCCTTCCCATCACCCCACTTACCATGGGCATTTGTGGTAGAAGGTCAAGCATGGTGTTTTCTACATGGGACAAAACAGAGGTTTACACCAACACCAACATAAATCTTTTCAGAGCCAGATGCATGTCATTTTCATTAGTCTTTCCATCCTATCCTACATTTGAGCATAGCTTACCCCATGTCATGCCTGGTCACACCAGAGGGAGACTGATCCAAGACTGTAGAAAGATTCTCCAGGCATTATGGCACCAATTCCCCCCATGCTAAGGGACGCCACCACAAAAACACACCCTCCCAGTATGAAAAAACATAAGGCAGATGCTGCCTGGAGCACAGACAGCACCATTGGCCATCTCACAGGTGCATACTGACACATACCTAGTGCTGCCCAAACAGTGACTGCTCAGCATTTGGCCTGTGGGAAGTGGAAATAGTGGGTGGATGGGCTCCCACAGTCACATTCCCTAGCACAGTTGGAGGCAGTAGAGACTGGCCCTTCTTAATACTGGGGAGGTGTGGTCCAGTGTTCTTGGGATGAGCCTGATGTCTGAGTAGACCCCAGTTCAATTCCATGATCTCCTACAAAATTACCATATCTCTTGTGGCCAATTTGTAGCTCATCCGCTGTGAAATGGGACTAACAGTATTTCCTAGCGTTACAGGGCTGTGAAGGGGATAAACACACCAAAGAGATGGCCATGGAGACCCACCATGGATGGACTTCAGACAGCTCTGGGCTTGCAGATTGTACTCATTTGCTGCCAAGGACACCCCCTTCCCCACCTCCTGCTGGCCGGCCCCTTCCAGGTGAAGGTCGTTTCTGTGGGAAATTGAAGGTGTTGCAATAATGGTGAACGATGGTGAGCTAAAGCCAAGAGGTGTTCCCTTTTCCATGAAACACCCAATTTCCCTGGTGTGAACCAGCTCAGGATCATGTAGGAATCACAATGTTATGGAACTTTTGACCAACTTGGGGCAAGGCGCTCAGGCCTAACAGCCTTGGTCAGACCTGCCCAGCCAAGCCTAATGGAGCAGTAGCTAGTCAGGCTAGCCTCTCCAGCTTTTCTTTGGTGCCTTAGAAAATTAGTTTCTCAGAGGACACTGAGAACCACTAGCCAGGGATTTAGGACACTAGCCCTCAGGCTGGTCAACATTTGTGCCTATGACTGTTTTGTCAAGTCCTTTTCCAGATGGGCTCTTGTTTCCTTGGCTTCTGACCCTGTCCTAGCCTTTCATCCCTGGCCTTACCTCCTGACCTTCAGCTTGCTTCTGTTTCCACACAGGACTGCCCATGCTTACATACAGTGACCCAGGATACCATAGGTAGAGGTGAATGCGAGAATATATTTACTGTCTGCTGATCATCTCTGTATTACACCCCCACCCCCTTGGGATGCTTCTTGAATAATGGCTCTGAATGTTCCCAAGTATCACCACAGCCCTCTCCCTGGGGAAGGAAGGGGAATGAAACCAGCATCTGAACTTTTTTATGGAAAAACATACAAGCTCCCTTTGCCGGGAGGGGACCAGATGGCCATGTTAGCAGGTTTAGGAAGCTTGGTAGAAGGGGTGTTGATAGGTTCTGACTCATGATAAGGACCTGATTATATTGGAGGTCCACCAAGTAGTGCAACAAGATGACACTGGATTATTCTTGTTGGATGATTCACACTCGGTAGTTAGAGTCAAGGGGATGATACGTTCCTAAACTGTTGCCTTTTCTTGAGACTCTTCTACCCAGAGGTACTCTTTGGGATTCAGTACTCTCAAGGATTTTACCTGGATCTCTCTTCTTTCGTAGGCTCTGCCAGTCAGGCCTCCTTAGGCCTCATTAGGAAGGAATGTTTAGGGTAGTGGTCTTCTCCTTCCTCCCCATCGCCAGTTTAACAGGCCCAAAGCCATCATCTGGCAGAGATGCTCAGTAGGGTTTGTAGGGGGGCGGTCAGGAAGGCCAAGGTGGAGATGGAACTGGGACTAGCTACCTGGATCACGGACAACAAGAAGTCCTTTTTTAAATACATAGGGGGTAAAAAGAAGGCACCAGGTAACATGGGGCCTTTGCAAGGCATGCTAGGATATCTGGTTGTCGCACCAGACAGCAAAGCTAACCTCTTTAACAATTTCTTTGCCTCCATTTTTCTGAGGAGGCACCAGGTCACGGCCCCCACCGGGACTCCCATAGGACCCAAGGGAGGCGCACCCAGGCCTAGGGTCAGTGAGGACCTAGTCGGGGAACTTCTGGATGGACTGGACACATTTAAATCAGCAGGTCCTGACGATCTCCACCCCAGAGTGCTGAGACAATTAGCAGAGGTCATTGCAGGACCCCTGGCACAGCTTTACAAGCACTCGTGGTGCTCCGGCATGGTGCCAAAGGACTGGAACAGGGCCAATGTGGTCCCCATTTTCAAAAAAGGGAGGAAGGAGGACCCAGGAAACTATAGGCCGGTTAGTCTTACCTCAATCCTGGGTAAGCTTTTTGAGAGAATTATCCTGGTGCATGTCCGCGAGAGGCTAGCAGGGGACGTTATGCTTAGGGGCAACCAACACGGGTTCATTAGAGGCAGGTCCTGTCAGACCAACCTGGTGGCCTTCTATGACCAGGTCACAAAATCCTTAGACACAGGTGTTGTGGTGGATGCAGTCTTTCTGGACTTTAGGAAGGCCGTCGACACTCTCTCAACCTATTCTCATTAAAAAACTAGGGGACTGTGGCATCAATACCTACACAGTCAAATGGGTCGCTAACTGGCTGGAGGTCTGCACCCAGAGAGTGGTGGTGGATGGGTCATTTTTGACCTGGAGCGATGTGGGCAGTGGGGTCCCCCAGGGCTCGGGCCTGCGCTTTTCAACGTCTTCAGC
>JAGPOW010000304.1:7810614-7847538 GCA_030014935.1 Caiman crocodilus
GAGGTCCCCATGTTAGTGACACGTGGTGTGAAAAAGAACTTCCTTTTGTCCATTGTAAATATACTACCTATTTGTTTCATTTTATTGTTCTTGTATGGTGGGAGGTAGCAAATAATAAATCCCTATTTACTTTCTCTTCACCATTTAATATTTGGTAAACACTTATCATGTCTCCCACCTCGAGCTTCTCTTTCCTACTAGGCCCAGCCTCCTTAGTCTCACTTCCTATGGAAGCCCCTTCATACCATTAGTTATTCTTGTTGTCCTGCTCTGGTTCTTCTGTATTGGGGTGGGCAAAATAGCGAATCTGGCTGGTGGCCAGACTCCATTGCCCAGCAGCTGCTGCCCACGTGGCTGGGGCCAGTTTTCTTGGAGACCCCAGTAGCAGCCACACTGTGATAGCATGATTTTGGTGGAGACTGGCAGGGCACATGGCAGGGTGTGGAGCTGCTCCAGAGTCAGACTGGGATCGTGAAATGGTGACAGCATGGCCTGGAGCCAGGACAGTGCCATGATCTGCAGCCTGCATGCCTCAGGCAGGGATGTGCAGGCAACGGATTGCGACTCTGCCCTGGCTCCTTGCAGTGGTGACAGCGTGGTCCAGATCTGGGGCAGAGCTGCAGTCCGCTACCTGCACGTCCCTGCCTGGAGCACGCAGGCTGCAGATCACGGCTCTGCCGTGGCCGTGGACCATGCTGTCACCACCACAAGATTGTAAGGGGCAGTGCTAGGGGGAGAGTTGTGGGGGGCGCTATAGCCACCCCAAAATTCCCCGTAGCCACCCCTCCCAGTGGCAATGCCACCACTGCCCACCCCACCCAGGCAGCGGCAACTAAGCCTGCCCTGCTCTCACCCGCAGCACAGCCCCTGCTCAGCCCTCCCACCAGGAAGAGGCTAGTGTCACTCCTGCCTGCCAGCACTGCTGGGGCCAGTCTCCATGGAAATCCTGGCCTTGCGCTGTCACAGTCCCTGCTGCTGGGGTCTTCATGGGAACCAGCCCCAGCCACGCAGGCAAGGGCTTCTGGGAAATGGAGTCCACTGCTGGCCGGGTTTGGCCCGTGGACCACACTTTGCCTGCCCTTGTTCTATATCCTTTTTGATACGTGAAGACCAAAACTGGGCCCAGTAATCAAGATGTGGATACACCATGGACTTACAAAGGGGCATGATGATGCTTTATGGTTTATTTACAGTTCCCTTCTTAATAATCCCTGATAATTTTCTTTCCTTTTTGACAGTCGTTGAGCACTGAGCTGATGTTTTTTGTGAACATCCACAATGACTCCCAGCTCTCTTTCCTGTGTGGTAACAGCTAATGTAGAGCCCATCATAATGTAGGTAGAGTTTAGGTTATTTTTGTCAATATGTGTCACTTTATACTTCTCTACATTGAATTTCATCTGCCATTTAGTTGCCCGTTCACTCAGTAGTGCCAGATCCTTGTGTAGTACCTTACAGTCTGCTTTGGTCTTTCCCACGTTGAATAATTTTGTGTCATTTGCAAATTTGGCCACCTCACTACTCACCCACTTTTCCAGATCATTTTTAAATATGTTAAGCAGCACCAGTCCCAGCACAAATCCCTGGCGGACTCTGCTGTTTGCTTCTTTCCAACCCAAAAACTGACCTTTTGTACTCACCTGTTTTCTATCTGTAAGCCAACTTCTAATCCACAAATTGACCTTCCTTGTAATTCCTTGACTACCTAACTTAATTAAGATCCTCTGACGGGGGACCATTTTTGGAAGTCCAGATATACTGTGTCAACTGGATCACCCCGATTCACCTGCTTATTGACACCCTCAAAGAACTCTAGTCGGCAGGTGAGGCATCATTCTCCTTTGACAGTAGTCATGTTGAAGCTAATTTGAAGCTGAAGCTAGGTGTGTATATTTTCAAGGCAAAACCCCCACTTGGATCCACACCATGGGGTTGTTCTCTCCGGTGTCCCTTTCTATTGCCTGTTTGTTATATGCTTGAATCCCACTGATGTCAACGTTGATTTTGCATTGAGAGCAAAAAGGGATGTGCTGCTGTAACACATCCCACAAGATCTCTCAGTATTTTCCTCCCTTGCAAAGCTTTGTTTAGGGTCACCCAAATACCACAGGTCTTGGCTTTGTAGGGACTCCTACAGGACCGATGTGCAGCCGAGGGTCTGTTAAGGAGACACTGATGGTCTGTGTGTGTGTGTTTGGGGGTCCCTTTCTTTTGATGGCGAGACAGCAGGAACAGCCACAGAAAGTCAGGTGCCCAGGGGAAGACAGGAGCCTCTGCCTTTTCTGATGTGAGTAAAAGCATTGCCTTCCATGCTGGAAAGACATGCTCAGTTAGTTATTAGCATTATTCATCTCTCAAGTCCCTCTCCCCAATGGGGAGTTTATAACAGGGTTGTGTACTGTGTTCTTTCTGCTGGTACATTTTAATCCTTTTGATCAAAAAGCAAATCTTTCAGCTCTGCAAAACTGCTCAGCTGATCAAAAGGACCAGCTCTACCTTGTTCCCCACAAAGAAGCTCAGAGCACTAACTAGCTATCAGCTAAGACCTGCAGGATGCTGCTGGGGCTGGTTCCCAGAGATGCACATCTAACTCTTAATTCCTTTATAGCAGATGGTTAGAATAAAGAGCTGTTGAAGCAGATGTCTTTGGTCTGCTGTAGGACTAGGTCATCATCTCATTCCTACCTATCTGATTGCTAGCCCCTTCTCACAATGAGGTTATGCTCTAACAAACCCAAATATAGAGAGAAGCTGATGCCCTCCCTCCAATAATGTTCTCACTCCCCCTTGGGATAGGCAATGGGAAGTTGGCCTGGGCAGAATCTTATCACATAACTAGGAAATGCAGAAAGTCAAAGCAGCAAAGACTTATCCGAGACTTTGTGTAATGGCAACTTACGGCAGTCTAGAACAGCAGGACCCAACACTCACTGAAGTTTTTTTTCTACGTACAAAGATGTTTATTCTCTGGCCGCAAGGAGGAACCTGCAAAAAATCATGATAGCCCTGGTAAATGTTATTGTAGGAAGGAATAAGAATGGGAAGGAGAAAAAGAGAGATGGTTGCTAGAATTACATCTTGCAGGAAAATGTCAGGGGAATCCAGATTTGGATTATTTAAATTGCAAGAGAAATCAGGAAGACGGAAAATGACTTTGAAAGATTGGATGGCCAGGGATGGCTGTTAGCATGCATGAATTGTCATCTGAATTCACATGGAAAACCTTCATGCTGAATGTCTGTGTGTACAGCTTGTTTTCCATCCTGGTAGATCCCTGTTGAACCAGGCTTCCAGTTTGTTGGTGGAAGCCAACATCTCTGGCTCAAATCACTTACAATATAAAATTTAGCCTGGCAGAAGGAAAACAGGCAGTTTGCATAAGTCATGTGTGATGTCTGTGGATCTCCACCACTGTGGGTCAGGTCAGGCCTTGGCTGCTGTCTGCCTCTTCACTTCATCCCTTCTGTTCGGGTCGAGGGCGTTTTCTGATTTTTTGGCAGTGGGGACTGTTCCAATAGGGACTGTGTGATTAGCAGGGATCTGGGTTTTCCATTTCCTCTGGAAAAATGCAGACTTTCTCACTGAAAGGAGAAAAAAAAGATAAACTGCAGGTTTTCCCTTGCAGGCTGGCAGAGTTTCAGTTTGCAAGGGGTTGTTTGGGGATGGGTGAGGGGAAACAGGGTGTAGGGGGCAAGGGGCATTACCTGCAGGTGCATACACACATATGCACCTGGAAGCCAGGCACTGTAGTGGTGAGCAGCTCCCACAGCTCCACACAGGCAAGTCTATGAGGGGAGGGACATAGGTGATGTGTGGTTTGGGCCAGGGAGCACAGGTGATGCATTGGAGGGTGAGGGGGCATGTGCTCTCCCAGATTTCTGCACCCAGAGAAGGGCAGAGGGCTGCAGCCTGGCCAGACTGTCACCAGGCAGGAGCCACTTCCACAGCCTAGCAGGTGGGAACCTGGCGCAGAAGGGAGCGCTGCACTGTCGTGGCCACTGAAGTGAGGCACCCCCCACCTTGGCAGTCATGGTGGCTTGGCCCTCCCATGCTGGATCCCTGATGCTGGGCTGCAGAGGCGGCTCCTGCCTGGTGTCAATCCAGTGAGGCTGCAGCTCCATTCCCCACTGTGGGTGCAGAAATCTGGGGGGGGGCACATGCCCCACCTGACACATCACCTGTTTCCCCCCCACCCTTCCCCACACACCAACCCAGTTCCCCACACCCCCACTTCCTCATACCCTGTGAGGCTAAGGCCTGGGGGCAAGGGGCAGCAAGTTGGGAGTGAAGGGCACCAGCAGTGCTGGGGGCTGGGGTGCTATGGGTGTAAAGTGAGGGGCTCCGACAGGGCCCAGGAGCTGCAGGTTGGGAGTGAGGGGCACTGGCAGGGCTGGAGAGCTGTGGCTTGAGAGTGAGGGGCAATGGTATGGGCAGGGGCAGGACACCAGCAGGGCTGCTCAGTGCCACAAGCAGCAGAGGGAACAGCTGCAGCTGCACCCACATCCTAGTGAGCAAAGGGGGCAGAGAGAGCTCTGATTTTTTTATGATAAAAAAAGTAAAATCAGATTGCAAAATATATAGGAATTTAGAATGTATTTTATTATAAATTGTTTTAAAATGGTAAATATATAAATAAAATGTGTTCAACTGATACCTTCTATATATAGTAGTATTTCATTTTAATTGTGGAAAAACATGGATTTGGGGGTTTAAAATCAGAGAATTTGGGGGTTTTAAACAGAGAAAACCAAAATCCCTGGTGATTATTTACTCCCTGCATATTCACTAGCTCAGCCAACCATTCACAACTGTAACCTGGACATTACAGCAACCAGGGCTACTTGTCTACCAAACAGTGAACCCTCTTTTGCTTTCAGGCTCCTGTGCAGACCGGTGCTGCTGGAGGCAAAGAAGAGAGAGAGAAGAGGTTTTAAAAGCTCTTGTAATTACTTAGAAATCACCAAGGAAAACACAGTGTGCATGTGTATTCATGTGTTGGTGCAGCTGCCCCCTGCATAGCTGATCTAGTACTTACTACGTGCCATCCCTCAGACCACGGGGGCTTGGGGTGAGGTGTGGCTGGAGACCCCAGGCCAGCAGGAGACACCAAGGGGCTGGGCAGAGAGCAGGTGCACAAAGAAGGGGACCAGTCTGCTGCCACTGCTGCTGTCCCTGACTGACCTGGGCGCTGGGGGAGCCCTAGAGCCACTCCTGCCCTGATCTAGCTAGGGGGCTGTGGGGATCCACTGTGCAAGGTGCCAAAGCTTCCTCTTCCTGTGCCTGGTCCCTGCCTGTCCGCATCCCATGTGCCCTACTGGCCGGGGAGCAGGTGCTGGAAGAAAGAATCTGCCCATTACCAACACTGTCCCCAGCCAAGGCCTGTGTCCATGTAGCTGTTCCCTGCAGCCCCTAGCTGAAGCAGAGACAGAATGGCTCTGGGGCTCCCCTTATGCCTATGCTAGTTGGGGACAGTGGCAGCAGTGAGCATTTCCCTCTTCTTGGGCACATCCAGACAAGTGTGCACGTGCATTTTCCCAGGGACAAATAGCAGCACATAGTTGTTCCATTGCTACTTGTTCCCAGGGAATACCCATGCATGTATGCTCTGGTGCGCAGCAAGTTACCCCAGGTGAGGTAGAGGAGGATGGATCGAGTACATGGACTGGCACCAGCAACATTACCTCGGTTTCTGGGGACTTCCTGGGGCTCCAGCAGTGGCGATCTCACATGAGGAGCCTGCCTGGCAGCCAGAGCATGGCTCCAGCTGGCCAGGTTCCAGTTTTGGACGGCACACTTTGCCTCCGTGTGCGCCATCCTTCTTTTTTCAAGCATTGGGTTTTTTGATACGGGGATCTCCTGGTGTCAAAAAACCCACCATGCTGCAAATATCTGCATGTGCATTGTGTGAGGTTTGTGGTGCCGTAGACGGGTCTATGGCTCCTCATACCGCACATGCATGCTCATCTGGATATGTTTCTTGTGCCTGTTCCAAGTGGTCCCCACTGGCCCAGGAGCTCCCGCGGTAGGGAGAGGTTGCACAGGTTGCTGGGCTGGGCTTGGGACAGCAGCAATGGTGGCAGAAGGACAGTGCAACTGTGCTACTGCATCCCCCCGGATCAGCCCTTGGAACCCTGAAAATCCTATTCCAAGAGCAGAGATCTGTATATAGTGGAGCCAGGCCAGGGCAGTATTGTTCAGCCTATTACAAAAAATGGCACAATGTGCAGTGCTGTTGTTCATGATTGTTTTCATGTCACTATATCCTGTCTTTTGGTTTAGGCAGTGACCATGCACATGCTTCAATACCCACTTAGCATTCTTCAAAGCAGTTATCATACCAGGTAAACCAGAATGTGCCTCCTAGCCATGCTATTTTTTGGTATCCTATTCAGTATGAAGAAGATCAATCAAAAGACAAGGGAGAAGGTCAGGTAGACACGTACCAGGCTTTTGACAGAGAGGAGGGGATGCTTTAACATCTGCTTTCTACTATGGCTTTGTTCCAAACCCTCTCCCCTAATTGGATTTAGCTGAGGAATGGTTGGGAAAATTTGTAAATGCCACAATTGTGTCTGTAAGTCAATACGAATGCAGTAATCCCAAGCAATTACTTTCCGTGGTCTCAAGTAACCTAACTGCATCCCTTTCATAATTAGCAGGATGCCAGAGACAGCATGTCTAACATTTACTTTCTAAAGGAGCAGAGTGAAAGGCAAGGCACTTCCTACTTCAGCTTGTTATTGGGAAAGACAGATAATGAACTTTAACCCTATCATTGCTAGCCCGCTGTGCTACCTGGCTGCTTGTTGCATAGGGCAGTGCCTGAGCTATGAAATCAGCTTGATTTTTCGAGCTGCTGCATTTCGTATGTTCCATTTGATTCAAATGAACACAAGATGTGCTGCGTGACTCAGTCATTCTGCACCCACAGGATCCCGATATGGTTGAAGGTGGGATCATCCATGCAGCCTTCCAGCTTCTACAGCTTGTTAGAAATGGTACCGCTGCTAGGACTGGCACTTTGCATTGTGGGGACTTGAGCACAATAGCAACCAGGATGCCATATGTTCCAACACTAGCTATTTAATTGTAATAACCAAGCCCTGTCCTTACGGGCCTAAAAGCATTAAGTATAAGCATATACCTCTTCATAACCCCAGCCGTGGAGGTAGTAGCTCTCTCCCTGCTCCAGGTCATGTGAAGCCACTGTTTGCATTCCTGTGCACTGCTTACTTCTGGAGCCAATGCAATACCTACTGAAGGCAAGGGGAGTCTTTACACCGACTCTAGGCCTGTATTCCTTATCTTGGCACATTCTGGGTGCCTGGATCTTGTCCATGTTTATGCGTCTTTCACCTTACCTGAGTGTACCTTTGAATTCTCAAACACTGCACTCGATCCTTTGTTTCCTCTCATGATCCTAGATCTAGATCTTACTTTTGCTCCTTCCTTTTGATGGTGTGGGAGAAGTTCAGCTCATCCACTCGTCGCATCCATCAAGAATGTGATCTGGGTTGACATTCATGGCCTTTGCTAATCACAGCTGTTTCCGTCAGGCGGCACGGTGAACACTACACCCGCCAGCCTTCCAGATGACGAGAGCTACCACCGCACAGTGCCAGAGTAATTTGCTCTTGTTTCAACTTCACTCTTCCCCAGGCAGACCTTGTTTACTCATGTGTTTTTATAATACAGATGGTTTTAGCTTCCTATCTACAGTCATCCCCATTGCTTGCTCTGTGCTCTTTCATATTTCCTCTGAAAAATGATGGTTTTGTCATGTAATCTCATTAGACCTTCTCTTTGCAGAACTTCCACGGGCTGCATATCTGATCACAAGCCTAATCTATTATTTGTAATTAATTTGGTCTGCTCCTCTGCTGCCTCCCACAATTTGGTATCATTAGATAATGGCATCATCTTCAAGGTCATTCATACACAGCACAAAGCAAAGAGCCACAGCTCTCATACTAACCACGGTGCTACCCTCCCCTACTTCTCTCCCTGCTTTACTGTTTGATTTTATTGACAGCCTCTTGTTTCCTTTCCCTGAGCCAATTTCTAATGCATTTTGGTTGCTTCCTGCCTCATACACCCTGCTTTATGACTTTATAAATCAATCTTCTGACTTGTGCAACAGCAAATGCTTTTCTGAAATCCTCCAGCTTTCTCTGCACCAGTTTCCTGCTTGCATTCCAGCTCAGTCGTACGGGCTGATAATTCAAGTCTGCTCATTGCCCTTTGCTGAATTGCCGATCTGGAAATCTTCAAGAACCTCACCCTTAAGGATCTGAAGAGCTCACCGAATTGGCAATTGGGTACAGAGCCTTCCTTTTTCTGGCCATTGGTTTGAACTGAGCTACCTAGTAGTTGGCTGTTTGGTGGCATGTGTGAAATTAATTCGTAGCTTAGTCTAATTCCTAGTGAAAAAGTATCCACTTAAAAACCTTGGCACCATCCCATTTGGTGCCTCATGACATCTCTGTTGGCAGTCTGAGTACAGAAGCCAAGCGCTAAGTGGGTATAGAAACCAAGCAACTGTTTGCCCACTATCTGTGTATCTGTCTAGGATCACGGTGCTCATCACTGTTAGAGGCGGCTCCTGCAAATGATGTGAAGAGAAGCATTTGCAGGACAAAGCATGCATGGTTCAGTTCCCAACAGTGCACTTCACCATCTGGCTCTGTCAAGCTGGCACCTTGCACCGGCCCTGAGTTCATGTGATGGGAAAGACATCGTGTTCCTTCAGAGATGTCCATCTGCTTGCCGGGATCACAAAGGATCATTACTTAAAGCCTTTCTGGACTCTAAAAAGTGGGGCTTGTCATGGTTACAGGGCTGTCTGCATCTCTGTCCCCATCCTGACTTGTGAATGCCTCTCCTCAGGGATTGGGCCTCCTGTCTTTACCTTTCCTGGAGTGGACTTCCACTGTTCTCCCATGCACAGCCCAGGCCCTGGGCTACAATGCGCTGTAGCCATGTCTACACTATCCCAGTCTGGCATTGGGGACCACTTCAATGAGATGTGCTTCATCTGTCTCATGTGCCTTTGAGAGCTTTTGGTGCATAACCAACGCCCCAGTAAGCTGGCTACTCAAGTCCGGGGTCAGGAGGGCATGTGAATCCCCTCGTACGATATTGGGGCACTGTAGATGTGCCCCATGTGTCAGCCATGCCTGGCCAGCAAGTCCGACGTCAGCCCTGGCATTGTCTTTCTTCCCTTCAGGAGCCTGGGACCAGTGATTCCCGTGCCAAAACAGGTTCCTTAAAGCCAGTATTCTTTGTTTCATGGTAGAACCAGAAAATGCTTTTTCTTGCTAAACAACGTTTTTGCAGCAGCCTACTCGCGTGTCTTTGTTATTTGATATTCCCTAGTGATATCCCAGTGCAATGCAGTGGCCAGCCGGGCAAGCAACACGCTGGCATGCATTAACCATTGCATCTCATGCGAAACTAAGGAAGTGATACTCCTGCTGTACTCTGCACTGGTGAGACGGCAGCCAGAGTACTGCATCCAGTTCTGGGTGCTGCACTCCAACAAGGACGTGGAAAAACTTGAGGGTCCATATGATCAGGGACTTGCAAGGCAAGCCATACGAGGAGAGGCTGAGGGACTTGGGCCTCTTCAGCCTACAGAAGAGAAGGCTGAGATGGGACTTGGTAGCAGCTTACCACTATATCAGAGGATTGCATCAGGAGCTCCTTGAACAGCTGTTCATCAGGGCAGCCCTGGGGAAGACCAGGAGCAATGGGTACAACAAACTCCTGGAAGGTCGCTTCAGGCTCAATTCCAGGAAAATCTCCTTCGCAGTCACGGTGTCCAGACTGTGGAATAAACTCCCTCCAGAGGTGATGCAATCGCCTACCTGGAAATCTTCAAGAGGAGACTGGACAGTCACCTCGCTGGGGTCACTTGACCCCAGTTGTCTTTTCCTGCCCAGTGCAGGGGGCCAGACCCGATGATCTACAAGGTCCTAACAATCTATGAATCTATTCTAGGTCCTAGGATGTCTTCCTCAAACACCCCACCAAGGCTGATGGCTGGTTCTTCTGAACATCAACCCTTTCCTTTAACAGGCTTTATTTCTGACCACAGCCAGAGTTCATTTCATCTCTTGCAATCCTGGGTCTCTTAGTGTCCTGGCATTCTCTCTGAACAGCCCTCAAGCGTTTGAGGCAAGGTGGTTGGGTTTTTGCTTGAAGCTGTGTCCATCTAAAGTCATGGGCAGGCAAGGCTCTGAGCAGATGTGATCTCTTTTATTAGATCAACTGAGTCACTGGAAAAACGTTCTTAGCAAGCTTTTGAGCGCAGTCACCCTTCATCAGGCACAGGGAGCCTCCATTGAGACTCTTTGAGGAGAGGTGGCTGATTCGGCCCAGTCTTTCTTGACAGCACCCGATCAAACCAAAGCAGCATCTTAATATACGGATCTTCCTAATAATCAGGACAGGATGCAGTGTTCAGGAATCATTACAGAGCAGCTCCAAATATATCAGGTGGTACTTTCTGGAGGAAATCTCCCCCAGCAGTAAAAATCATAGCTTAATGTTACTAAAAAATGATTTTTAGTGTGTTTTCTATGTCGATGGTGAGTTTTTATGGTGTGTCCCCGGAAGATAGATCTGTGTTTTGAGGAATTATTATAGTTGTTCTTAGCTGTTGTTACTTTATCATGCTCAATAAGGCTGTTCATGGAAAATCTGGCAGGTTTCTCTCTTGGTTAAGTTCAGAAAAGCATATCATTCTCCCTGTGATGAAATGCCACCAGATTGATAGCAGGAAGGTATATTTTTGCATGTCTGGAAATCATCATGAACATTCACTACTGTCATATAATTACAATAGTGCTTAGAGACACCAACCAAAGTCAAGCCTGCCTTGTGTTGTAGGCTGTATCTAGACTTAATGACAAGCGGTATCTGCCTAAGACAAAATCTAAATTAAGTAGATAAAACAGACAGGTTGACTTCAGTGGGATTACTTCTGATTTGCACTGGCAAATTAGATCAGAATCAGGCTTTGTATTTGTAGGCAGATAATCTTCCATTTCTCCAAACGGCGCGAGTCCTCATTTTGGTCTCTTGCCCTTGCAGAGAACGTACAGCCTGCGTGTCTGAGCCTTGTCGAGAGGGTGCGTTTTCCTGTGCTTGTGTCACTTCCCTTCGCGTGCTGCACGGTATTCTCTTCTTCAGGCAATCGCAGCGCCACTGCAAGCAACAAAAGACCACATCTCATTTTATTCAGAGCACATGCCATTTCCACTGAGAGCGAACACAACTTGGATTTCATTCTGACGCAACGTGTCTCAGGCCTCGGCTTCCAGAATCACGAGCGCACAGGCTGAGTCAGACCACCAATCCTAAGAAAACTCTTCTCCTGCATTTCATTTTAGTTTAGCTTTTAATTGATCCAGTTTTCCCCCCCTCTTGGACTCAGAAGCAGGACCTGGCAGTCAGAAGCCAACACTGAAAGGAGCTGATTCACAGCTGTTGGCTGTCAATTCCCTTCTCTGCTTCCATGGAAACACTCCTTGGCGGAGGGGAAATTAGGTAGACGGTTAAAGTAACCACTGCCAAGGTAGTTGCTCTTCTTTATCTTGAATGACCCATCTCCCAGAAATGGAGGGAGGGCAATCCCAAACTGGGGCAAAGCTGGAGTGTCTGGGGAAGGATCTCCTAAACAGCCATCCATCTGTGCCCACTGGCCTGGGCCAAGATCAGCAACGTGGCACTGAAGCCACACCAGGACCACCCCTCCTGCAGCCACTTGGGAGTATACTGAAGACAGAGGTCTGAAGAGCAGGGCTGGATTAACCCTTTAGTGGTTAACCTGAGCCAGTCAAGACCCCGCCTTCCCCAACCCATTGCTGCTACCCGCAGGGAGCGGGGCTCGGTGCCGCCGCTAGGAAGCAGCTGCTGCTGCAGCAAGGCCAGTGGAGGGGAGGGGAGAGGAGGGAAGGGGAAGGAAGGGAGGCAGATGGGGCCATTCACGCCATTCGCACTGCAGCTCAGGGCCCTAAGCATGTACTTAGTTTGCCTATGCATTACTCCAGCCCCGCTGAAGAGAATGGCTTGGATTCCCTATATAAGTTTGGTGCGTGCATGTAGCAGCAGGTGAGGCAACCTTAGGAGGATCCTTTCCTGGATTATGCCAAATTCATTGGGTGGTCCCATCCTCGCTGGCATATGTGCAACCAGGAAGTCACCCTTAGCCTTCTCTTCCTTCCTGGGCCCCAAAAGGTAACTAGCTCTCTAGAAAGCTCTGAAGATGCCAAGTGCTTTGGGAATGTGGAGTGTCACAGTCCTCAGGTCAATGGCACCTCCAGCCCCTGCTTGGTCTTCTCCAAGGCTCTCCACGTGGGTGACTGTTGGAGACCAGACACTTCTCAAGGGCAAAACCCTCCCTCCTACTTTGGATTCTTGGGCTGCAAGCTCTTATCTATGCTGCCTTCCTTCAGCACCTGCAGTCCTCCAGCCGGCTGTCAGAAAGCAAAGCGTTAGCTATTCAGAACAAGAGCTTTTAAGAGAATGCAGAGCTTGAGACCAGCAAACAGGCATGTCTGGCTTCCCTGGCACTAACCCCTCTCCACCCTCGGAGACCTTGGCAGAGCTGACGCACTTCAGGTCCGCTGCAAGGGCTGTCTGTCATGTTCACAGTCCCATGCACACCGGCTCCAGAGGGTGTTGCCTTCTGTCACTTCATGCAGATTGAAGTCTTTCATTGTCTTCTGTCTCTTATACCAGGTGAAAGCAGCTTGTGTTTTCTCCAGAGGGAGGCTAAACTTTCCGAAGGCTGCCTATCTGTGTTGCTTTGCTTTAACCACCCTCTTCTGCCTTTACTTCCTGCAGGAAACATCCTTGCCTAGGGAGCCAGGAATACAATTGATAACAGAGTCAGGGATATTAATATTTAATATTACAATATTTATACAATATTGTATTAATATTTAAGGCAATAGCCCTTAATAGCCCATGATTCTGCATTAAGTGCTATTGCCCAAGGCTTACGGATCTCCATTATAACTGAACTGCTTGTGCTTGTGTTATTGCTTATGCTGTGGCATCAAGCCACAGCCCTGAGTGTGCAGTCTCCATCCCCTCGGGATTCAAAGGGAACGTGGTGCAGCCAGTACCCCTGGCCTTGTTCCCAGGCCTGGCCCACTACTCCATGTTCCCTTCATCTCTTACCTGGGCACATAGAGGGACTTTTCCCTATGGCATTTCAGGGATTGGACACACTACTTAAAAATCTTAGGTAGGCAGGTGTCTTCCCTTGAGCACGTGATTAGCAGACCTCAAATATTGCTCTAGCTTTAATTATGTGGCAGCTATGGGGGCAATTCCAGCTTGTCTTAGTTAGAGCAACCTGCAGCACAGGGGTAGAAAGCTACCTACACACACCTTCAGGGTGACAAGTGGGTCTGGCCCACCGAGCATCCAGCCCACAGACCATACAGGCGAGTAGCCTGGACCCAAGTACAGCAGGAAGGAATTCTTGTTATAGTGACTCTGGTTTTCTGCCTCAATCTCCCTGTCTGAGACACGTGGCAATATATTCTCACCTACATCGCATTGGTGTTTAATTAATGTTTCAGAGCCCTTTGAAGATGAGCGGCACCATATGTTCAGTATCCTTCCCCCAAGGCATATGTCTGTCCATTATAACTGAACACCTTCTGGGTGCCATTACTTACATGATAATTATAGGGATGACTTCACCCACTCCCGTATCACTCTGTAATGGGATGTGGTGCACATTTGTCAGCCCTGGGAAGAATATGCTGCAGTTTAGGACAGGAAGTGAAGAAGACCGTCAGCAATTGAGGTTGCAGGTTAAATTTAGGGATGAGATACAGGGCACTGTTGAAAAAGTCAGAAAATCATTGTGTCGTGAACGTGAACGGTTGGGAATTTGAGGTTGTAGCTCCTCCAGAAGATGACACCATCAGTAGTTCTCTGACTCCAGGGCTTGGGACCTTTGGTGCTGATGCACGGTATGCCCTGACTCATCAGCTTGCATTTATCACTTGGAGGAAAAGCACAAACCTGAATTCTTTCCTGGCTGCCGAGCTGTGAATCAGCATAGTTTCATTGGGCCAAATCCGCAACTGGCATAATTTGACAAATTTCCACTGGCTTCAGCAGAGCTCTCCAGCTTTCCACCAGCTGAGGCTTGCCTTTCGTAGTGTTACTCCTGTCTTTCATCAGCGTAACCGGGAGCCACGACAAATCCACTATTTTCAATCTGACCCGAGGGCAGTGTTCATTAACATGCCAAGAGAGCTGCTTTTCACGCAGCTTTGGTTCTAATGAGGAACTGAGATGAATTTATTTCAATGCAATATGCATTTGAGATGTATCCTTTTTTTTTTTTAGATAAAAATCACTCTCCCACCCCCACCAACTGGTGATGGGCTATTCAAATCCATTTCCATCTGGGAGCCAGCACAAATTCATAGGAAGGCAGTCACTGACATGGAAAGGAGCTCTCTTCTGAAGCATCATCTCTGCCTGAGATGTTGGGAGTCAGATTCTTGCCAGTGTCGAGGCCTCCGATGACAGAGCTCAGGAATAAAAACCCCAGTGAAATGCTAAAAAGAAGTGGAGACTGCCAGGAAAACAATAAAAACGGTGGTGTTGGCCCACTGCAGAGCTGCTCACTTCAGGCCGGGAAGGCCACTGCTCATCCTTTTCAACATTTTTAACTAAGTTCTTTTTTTCACGACGGTGACAAATGTCACTTCGAGCCATTTGAAAGCTCATCTTGATTTGCACTAATAAGAGCCCTGCATTAATTATTCAGCTTTTGGGAAATCTGCTGAGGAGTTTCTGACACTTCGAAAGCACCGAGTAATTGCCACATTCATTTCCCAGCTAATTGGGAGGCAAAAATACAACGAGGTTCTGTCTCTCTCTATGCAGGTACGTTCGAGGAGACAGGATGCGGCTTGTCTCACTTGGGCAGGAGCCTAGGATGTGGGGCAAGCAAGGGGCTCTCTGGCCCCACTAGCATCTGTAGGGGATCTTACCTTCAAGCAGACAGCCTAGTCCCTTCTTCGTTACATTAGGATGGCTGCGTTGTGAGGAGTGCTGGCTACTAGCATGTACGAGCAGTAAAGACACCACCATTTCCTGTGCTTCCTCCCCCCTTGCAATTGCTCTGACTCCCAGAAGCTGTCACTGGGTTCAATATTTGCTTTGCTGGGTGTCAACGGAGCCCGGATTCGCTCTATCTAATGTTGTGAGGGGTAAGGATCAGGAGCCCACGGTGCGGCTTTCTATTTGTCACTTCAGGCTGGTTGCTAGAGCACGTGATATAATGCAGCCGTTTCCCCTGCCTTCCTTACTGAAGTAAGTAGGTCTGGAGCACAGGATCTCAACCTGAGCAAAGCAAAGCAACCTACCGGGGCTGTGAATAGCGCTTGCTGGAAACCAATGCAAAACCCTAGTTTTTGGAGCTGTTGCATGAACTGAAGATGCCAAAATCATCTTCATCTTGAAAACACTAATTTGTGTTGTTTTCCCACATGAAATAATCTCCCTGCCCTCCAGCCAGCTGCTGACAGAAACTGCAGTTAAATTGACCAGAATATCAATGTCCATCAGCGGCTCCCCAAGGCTTTTGGATCCCAGACTATGCATGAAGCCCGCACTCTTGCGCAGACTGTCCTAAGAACAGGGGCCTCGCACCTTCCAGACTCCCGGGCCAGCTGGCTCCTCCCGGTCACCAGCTCAGAGGATGGCTGAAACTGGGGGGTTGCCTGGCTTGCTGCACCTCACATGGTGGGGCTGATCTGGAGCCACAAACCTAGGAAGTTTGTCTCAAGACAGCCGGTTCTACAGCAGAGAACCAGAAACCTGAAACACCCCAGGTCTAACTAGAGCTCAGCTTTCCAAGAGAAACCTGAGAGCCCCATCTCCCAGGATTGCTCATGCAGACCCAGGCGCTTTGCTCTGGAAAGCCTTGGGTAGAGCAAGGTCTCTCAGGGCTTTTAAGTCTGCAAGGCTTCAGCTTTGCAGCAGGGAGTTTAGGATCCTGGAAAGCTTCCAGGTTTCTGAGCTCTGCCTCAAAGCCAAAAAGCCCTGGGATCACTGGCTCTGTCCAATGTCCTCATGGTTACCAGGCTCCTTGGTGAAAAGACAGGGAGGGGGGGCGCCCCAAATGATGGGACCTTGGTATCTCGGTGGGATGCCCACTTCAGCATCCCACCGAGATACCAAGTGGGTTTCAAAAACTGGCCTGTGATGCAACAAAACGTGGCTGCATCCAAGCTATTTCTGAGAAAAGTTAATGTGCCCAAAAGCCTGCAATTAAAGACGCGTTTTTGCAAAAATTTTGTTGGTCTAATAAAAGATATCATCCCTACTCTGACTCCTAATTGAGAAGGATGAATATGTTTTCATCTCTTTTTTCCGCTGCTGACTGTTCACAAGCAAGTCACAGTTTCCCCAAATCTATGTCCAATTAAAAATTAGCTAATTTATTTTATTTCTTTTTCTCTTTTTTTTTTGCAGATAATCTGGGGTCTGTATCTTATTCGCAATTAATTTGTTTTAAGCATTTGGGATTTGAGCTTCAAGTTCTTTTGAGTGGACAATGGCACATGGGATTTCTGTTCCCTGACAGCAGAAGTGTCCTTGGGAAGAATCAGGTGTTTTGCTCAGTTGCTTGGGCAGGTGGATGAAAAGACTTCCATGAATATTTTGCCATGTTCATTTTGGCCTGGCAGCAAACTGCCTTTTGCTAATTGATTAGTGGGAATTGAAACAGGTGGAGCATATATTTAAACATTGCAGCCAATGTTCTGCAGTGGTCAGTCGGTCCTGGTGTTATGCCTTGCAATGATGGTTGAAGTGCCAGGTGAGTTTCTTTGGAGCTTTTGCCGATCCCACCAGGTGAATTTTTACTCCTGGTCTTGCAGTTGTGAGTTAGGAGGAATCCAAAAAGTACATGCTGGAATTTATAATTAGGGACTTACAAAATGGCAGCCTATAGGTTTCTATTCAAACTGCAATTCAGCTTCAGCTTTGGGTACAACAGCTTTTCAGCCTGCAAAATCCAGAGGTGAGTACTCTGATTTCTGACATTAAAGTCCCCTTCATCTTGCAGCCAGCATCTGCAAACACCAAAGCCATCTGTATCAAGGGAATTCACTCTTTTACCTTCAGATGGAAAATGTAATCAAGTAGCCTGTCACCACACTTCATTTACATACAATGTTTGTCAGTTCTCTCTCAAACATGTTATAATTGTCTGTTTAATTAGGCCATTTGCCTTCCTCCAGTAATTACTACTTCTTCTACTGTATTCATGAACCAACTATTACTGGAGCCTAAGTAGTTAAATGTGCAGTGATGTGATAAAACTTTCAGTGAACTTTCAAGCTGCTTATTCAATGACTAATCAAGGCTAGATAATTCTGTTTTAAGTGATGATCATTTTCTGTGATCTTCAGTCACACAAGAATATTGTACTGAGCGGCTTCTTCCAGAAGGTGGGGAGGGATAGAAGTAAATAGTCTAAAGCAACCATCAGTTCAAACTTACCCATAGTAAAAGAGGGGTTTGTTGGCTGCACTTGGTTTCTAAGTGCATTTAGGAAGATAAGGATTGGCATCTGGAATCAGACCAGTGGTGTCTCTACTCCAGCATCCTGTTTCTGATTGAGGCTGTATTTTGGGTGCTGGTTGTATAGATTTAGCTTTCTCACTGCAAAAAGGAGCAAAGCCAATTCTTCCAGTTATCCTGAAGGCAAGGGAGCTGTCTTGCTCAATAGTTTCAGTGAGGTTTCACCCAGCCTTCCCCATAACAATGTAATGATGCTAGGAAACTGGTTTAGTAGTTCACTTTTATGCACCAGGAAACAGCAGCACGTATGGAAGTGGAACAAATTGTAATGCACTTTCAGGACCAGAAGCTGCTCTCTCTAACCATAATCAGTATGTTTATACTCCTTGAGCGGTCCCACTGTTATTTAGTGCTATTTATCTTTGGTACTTGTCTGACCCTTATCGTTGTGGCACTGGAACAGCTCCTAGTCTTTAACAGTACCTATGCATGTGCTGGACGTCAGCTCCGAGGCGTGCTAATTAGCATGCATTGGAGCAGACTCAGTCAAGTCAGCTGGAGTGTGTTAATTAATGTGCTCCAGCAGCCACTGTCATGTCTATTCAGTGTGCCCGTGCTTCCAAATGGTAGGAGGGGTGCTTTAAATAAAGCTTGAACAAGCTTTAGTTCAAGCGCCCCCACTGCCATTTTGAAGTGTGGGATGCTGAATACATGAGACACTGTGAGCGCTTGAATTAGAGTGGCTCTCGCAGCCGCTCTAATTAACTGCCCACCCTGGAGCACATCGATCACAGTGTCATAAAAGGCAGGAAGTACTTTTACTTTATAAGGTGGGAAACTGAGGCACAGAGCTTTTCCCAGGGAAACCACAGCTGACAGGGGAGCTGAACTGTGGTCTCCTGAACTGGGGTCCTAAAAACTGCTCTATCGTTCCTCTGTGGGAGCAACAGGTTATCTTCCTAAAGAGTGGCTGGCTGTCTTATCATGCAGCTCTGCTTTAGTCTTGCTCTCTAAGGTTTACATGGTCTTGTGGAGCTAATTTTAACCCTTATGCCCCCCAGAAAGGAAAACAAAATTATCATCTTTTTAGCAAGGCAGATCTCTTCTCTGCACAGAGGATATGGGGAAGCAGCAATGGGGTTTGGTCTAAAACCCCAAGACCGAATCCATTTCCCAGTGGGAGGTCCTTGGATCACTGCAGGGTTTGGTTGCTCCCCTGCTAATCCCTTCTGTCTCCTGCCTCATTTCATTTTGAGTTTAGCACAGTATATGCAAAAAAAAATTAAAAATCCAGACTCTTTGCTGACTCAGGAAAGTCCCAAAAGGTCATCTTCAACAGGGTGGACCTTCAGCGGGGCAGGTATTCAGCACACGTGGCTGACTCGGGGTCATTGTGTCCTGGTTATGGCTTCTCTCCTGCCAGCCCCGGACCCCAGTCTCCATGCCACTCTGCAGCTCCACGCCACTCTGCGGTGTTTTGGTGACCCTACTCTGCCTGTAGCTGGTGCGTGGTGGCAGGGGCGTACAAGTGTCCTGTGGCCCCAGAAGGCAGGAGCCTGAAGCTTCACCCTGGGCTTGTGCCAAAGGCTGCCCCCAGTTGCCCGTTCTGTAACTGGGCCCTGGTCATTCAGGCTGGGGAGTCCAAGGTGGCTGGATATGACGCCATCTGCATCACATTCTTGTGTTCAGGCCCTCGTCATGCCAGGCTGTTCAGCTTGGGTGGGTCTTTGACCCAGTCTCCAGAGGCATCTCTCTCCGTCACCTCAGTTGAGTATAGCCATTCTCCGAAGCCGCAGCACAGAAAGCACAGGAAGAGCATCCTCACCCTTCCCCTAGGGAAGCAGTCCTGACTACTCACACTGCCCTGCTCTGCACTATGTTCCCCCAGGCTTCTTTCTTCATAGACTGCCCAGGCCCATAACGACGTCAAGGAATCAAGGTGTCCCCTTTGAGCCTCTCTCCAGCCACAGTGGTTAGACCCTTTCTCTCTGGAGCCAGAGCCCTATTTCACCTGCATTTCCCCTCTCGCAGTCCTCCAGTGTTATTTATGTATGTTCTGCAGTCCAGGGCTTCAAATAGTTTAATTTCCGAGTTTGCCTGCAGGAAACAATATGCCACTCCTGAAGAAGCCTAATTCCCAGACAGCTGCCTGTATTGCTGTGCCTTGTCCTTGGTGTTGCTAGAAATGATATTAGTGCTGCTGTTCCCTCTCATACCTCCTCTGCTTAGCCAGCTCCCTGTTTCCAAGGGACACAGTGCAGAGACAGCCCCCTTCTGCACATCCCCAGCCCTCGGCATTAATCTGAAAGCATTGCCGAGATGCCACCCAGATTAGCAGCCAATACATAGGCTCACCCACAGCTGCACCCCAGGCAGCCTGAGAATAGTGTAGAGCAGTGGTTCCCTATCTGCGGTACGCATACCACCAGTGGTGCGCAGACATCCCGGCAGTGGCGCGCGTTAACACATTTATTATAATTACTTTGTATGACAAAAATGTGCTGGTGGTGCTTAAGGTTGCATCGTTTTAAACTGGTGGCATGCAATCTGGCAGAGTTTGGGAACTACTAGTCTGGAAAGCATGACTGCTTGCTCCCAGGCCTCCCTTTTCGGGGGAGAGAACAGTCCGGATAACTGCATCTTGCCTCCGAAGAGAAGACAGTGACCTCACTGTGACAAGAGAGGCATTTTGTTACTCTTTAAATTCAGTTTCATTTTAGCAACATATCGCCACTTCCCTGAAATAGCTGAAGTTGCGGAAGTGCCTGTCAGTCGAGGCATATATATATATATATATATATATATATATCTATCTATATATAAAATCATGAATAAGTAAAGGGAGGTGGCAGATGAATTTGTTGCATTTTTCTCTCCGAAGGATACGACGCGGTCAGCTCTGGTGTTGGCAGACATTGCCTGCAACACGGGGCACTCCAACGTGTTAAATCACAGTATTAACTAACCAAGGTACCACTCCCAAAACTGCTTTGGTGTCTCCTTTCTTTCCTCATTGAGGCTGTGCAAAGAGGGTGATAGATGTTAGATGGGCAGTAGACACCCTGCACCGCATGTCAGGTTCATTCAAGAGGTCCCTGAATGAGCAGCAGGCTTCCACAAAGAAACAGCTTATGCTTGTTTTAGGACAGCTGAGGTCAGAGCACGATCAGGGTCTGGTAGCCTATGGTGCTCCACCAGCTAAGTCTGTTTCCAAGAGCTTTCTAGATGCAATGCTGGGGGAAGGAAGGCTCATACTCTTTCCTCCTCCATCCCTCAGGCACTTGCCCAACACAGAACCAGATTTAGCCCTTCCCCAAAGATGGGAGGAATTTGGCTTCCTAGCAGTGCCAAGACTTCTCTACAGGCTTGTGTGATCTCCACGCAGGTCTGTCTGAGGATGATGAGAATTAAACACCTCCATGCTGTTGTCGTTTAAACTGCAGGACTGTCTGGAGATCCTCGTAGACAGCAGGTGCTATTGGACGAGGGTCATTCGATGCTTCATAGATCTTCCAGTTTAAATTAATGACACAGCCAGAGTGAGGAAACAGAGAGATTAATCGGTGCCCAAGGTCACACTGGACAGCTGTGGAAGAGCTGACAGTTGAACCTCTTGAGTCTCTGGGCAGAGACTTAACCACAAGCCAGCCTTCCTTTCCATTGCCAGTACATTAAGAGATCAATTAATGAAGAATTAGTATAGTGCCAACTAGAGTACCAGCCACAGTAGGAAGGATGCATATGTAGCATCCAGGGAAAATAGCAGCAAGAACCACAGGAATGGGGTAGAGGCACCTGTAACAGCTTTAGTGCATGCTTTGTTAAGGTCCCAGTCCTATTAGGCTGTTCAGTGAGTCCATGGGAGTTTGAAGAACTCATCAGCCAATAGGGTAAAGTCTTAAAGATGAACATATGAAAGCTTCACCCATTGAGAAAAGAAACACCCAATGTTAAGGCTCTAAGCACTGAAATAAACAGTCCTGCTGCAAGGAATTGAAAGATCTCTCTATGCCAGTGGCAGGGATATATTATTTTTATTATTCTTGCAATGCTGAGGGAGCTTTTAAAGCCAAGGAAAACTGTTTGCCCCTGAACGGCTGGGAATAAACCCTGGTTGGTTCTTATATGTTAGGCCTGCTTTACTCTGTGTACCCAGCTCTTATCTAGGACTGGAGTATGAGGGATCACCAAGTCTATTGGGTAGTCTGTGAAGTGGATCTTTGTCAGGTTTATAAAGAGGAAAATGTAATGGCGAACTCTGTAGAGTACTGGGATGGGTTCAGTGGTGCTTTTTTTCTTTCCAGATAGCAAAGGTTCAATGGTTGATGAGAAAAGTGTCTTAATAGGCAGGATTTCCCCATATGAAAGCAAATGGCAAAATCCTTGAGTTCTTTTTGTAAAAGACCTGGTTGTAAACAAGGGGCCTGATCTTAAAACTGGCTCCATGTGGCTTGAGTCCTGAGTGTGTGCAGAGCCACGCCAAGGTCAGATGAACTGGGCTTTTACCCACCTGCTCAACTGCCACATCTTCAAATCATGATGCCTTTCAGTCTTTTTTTTTTTGCTTAAGCTATAGTCAGGATGACATGAGATGTTTGTAAGATTGTGTTTGTTGCAATTTTTTTTTAAATAATACTATTTTTGTAACAGAGACCATGATTTGTCCAGTGCTTGCACCATGAGGCAAACTTGCAAAATAAAAAATGTGAACATTTTTGTGGCAATTCATAAGAGGGAAATATACTCAAGTGCTCTGTATTTTAGTGTTGAGCTCTCTTCTGCTCAACCTAGATCAGGAGATCTTCTCCTGGAGCAAACGAACAGACCTAAGATTGATCATGTTCTGTCTCATGTTCCCATTACCTGCTCAAATAGAGGAATAGGAGGTCCTACTAGCTACCTACCCTCTCATTTCCCATCACACCCAACCACCCCTGCGAGGAGAAACAACAAAGCCTCTTTCCAGTATCTTACAAGTCTGGTGCATCCACTCACATCTGACTCATATTGCATGGCTATTACCTAAAATTTTATGACAGGCTTTGGCTTGGAATGAAGGTTGGCATGGAAAACATACTTGCACTGCAGCGAGCAAAAAAGAAGAGTACAGGCTGCCTTATGCTAGCATAGCAATGTCTTGAAAACTTCTTGTTCCTATCAGCAACTCTTTTGACAGCTGATATAATAACCAGACACATGAAATGTTAATTCATAAGATTTCTTGAACTAGAGGTACCCCGATCAGACATAAAGTTAACCAACACATGTTACGGACTTGAACTCTGAAAATAGGGTGTAGTCTCTGTTCGGTGCCTTTGAAAGACAGAGCACAACTTGGCAAAGGGCAATACTAGGGCACAGATGACTTTGTGCTCTCCAGACTTTGGATGGCTACAGAGGCTGCGATGGCCCCTGATACCAGCATGGGTCTCGGGATGCTTGGCCTTCTGGCCGTTTTACCTTGGCTGCCTATGACTTTTTCTGTTGTGCTGTGAGCAACACAGATGCTCTGAGCCCTGCATCTTCTACCCAGGGCAACAGGTAGGGCCTGAAATGTAGTCAAACTTTCAGCTGTAGAAAGATCTGTAACTAAAATATGACCACCATGCACCTTTGGTCTTCAGTAACCCACAGATATTTCCCATAGCTCTTTAGAACGTGGAGATTTTTGTGTAGCTTCTGAAATAGCATCCCTGCTACTTCCCTCACTAAAACTGAGTATAATGCAACCAGATGAAATGGTCATCACCCTGAATATCGTTAGTCTGACAAAGCTCTAAATGCCAAGAATCATACAGTCAAAGATCCGGGGTCATCTTTAGTACTCCCCATTATACCTTGGTATGGAAGGAGCCAGAATTATATTAAAAAGAAATCGAACCAATGGAAATTTCTTCAAAGTCGTAGCACAGTTGGTTAGACTGAAAATATTTAGAGCTTTGCCTTTGAATTGTTTTGCGTATCAGTGTCAGTCATTGTGATTTGAGATTGGCCATGCACATTGACTGCGGCATTCTGTATCAGGGCTCCGAACGCATGTCCATGATCTGCACAGCTTGACACGCATGACAGATACATATACAGTTGGGTGCTTCAACTTTCAATCAAGGTCAGGGGTCACCTGAACCTAGCATTCAAGGGTGGGTATGACTTACCAGTTTGTGTAGCCAGTGACACAAGGGAGTGATCTAGCTATCGTCTTGGCCAGACAACTTTGACTCCCCAACCCAAATGACCATTGCTATACTCTGTCACAAAAGCCGCAAGGTGGAGAGCTAACAGCAGCCGTTGGAGTCAGGGGTACGAGTCTGCAATCCTGACTGCTAATCGCAGGGGATGAAGGAGAGTCAGAGGCGGAAAGCAAGTGAGAGCGAAGAGATTGAGCCAAATGCATCCTTGTGCCTCCACAGAAGAATGGTGCTGCAATAACCCATCATTATGTCATGAGGTTTGTAGCCAATGTGCAGTAACTGTCTGCTGCAGTGATGCATAAGAGAGTTTTGTCTCTCTAATTCGATTCAGTGACCAAGGGCTCTGCAGACACGGGTGCCACTGCCGTGGGTGTACCCACAATGCGTGACGAGTTGTGTACATTACAGATGTGAGCGAGGAGCCTCCTGCAAAACATCGAAGTCAATGTACATGGCTAATACCCCCCTTTTGAATCCCCTCTTTTTTAAGTAGCAAAATTAATCGGGCCATATCAGAACATCACCCCTTGCCAAATTTCTTCTTTTTCAATCAATGCAGAAACATACACAACAAAAAATGGAAACTAGGCTTATTGTTTGTACAGATGCTTAAAATGTCCTAGGTGAAAACCCAATTAGTTATTTAGTAAAAAAAAAAATGTGATTCCCAGCATAGGACTATGAGAAGACATTTCAAACTGAAGGAAGTTTTTTAGGGGAGCCAGGGAGAAGCGGGGGTTGCGGTTGTAAGTCATTTTAACATTAATATTCAGATCATAAGGTCTTTGCCTAAAACAGCACCTAGCAAATTTTCCAACTTAAAGATGAAAATTTGAGTACATTAAGACTTTCCTCCAGGTGTTAGTTTTGCATGTATGGGAGTGATGTTACCCAAGGATGACGAGTGACTTGCGACTACCAGTTGAGGAGGTTTCTGTTAGTTCAAGTGATGGAGGCCTGTGTTGCTGGAGCCAAAAGGGAAAAAAAAGTGTTTCAATCTTATTTCTCCATGGCTGTGAATGTGTGTGACTTACCTAGTCATTGTGTCCAGCCATAGCCCAAGGGTTTGTTACAATTGGATTCACCGGCAGCTTCCTGAAACCACAGTGAAAAGGGGAGAATTTAGTTTTCGCTATATATTTAACTAGTAAATGAGATTAAGTTTAATATGCAGGTATAATGGATGAATAAAACTATTTAATACAATGTCTAATACGAGCCTGGCAGCTGGGTGGTCTTCCTGAATTCTACTCGATCTGCTAGTCATCACTTCGTGTTTGACCAATGGCTTTTGGACTCCTGGGTTCCCCATCAGTGAAATGGGCATACTTTTACGGGCGGTGACATGCTTGGATGATGATTTATACGTGAGCAGTGGTGTGAAAGGGCAGAGCACTGCGCAACTAGTAAGTATCCTTGCTACCAGGACTGGTTACCCACGGAGCACCTCCCAAACCTGTCTTCACTGACCCGTGACAGCTCCCTGTGCTCTGAGCTGCGGTGTCTGCCGGAGGGGTTTGGGCAGAGGAGGCCTCGCAGAGCTGGGAGGGGGACCCAGAAATCCCGTCTCGCCGCCCTGCCCCGCCGACTTCAGCTCTCGCAGCTTAATGATGGTGGAGGTCCCTGCCGGCCCCGACGCCGGGGACTCTGTGAAGCACCCATTACACGGCCACCATCGAAGACCTCGCTCGCCCAGACTTCACCATCCTCACCCCTCTCTTGGGCGCGCATTCGCCGCTCGGCCCCCGTTCTGGGTGCGCGCGCGCGTGCGTGCACACCTGTCGTACACGCGCCGGGGTGTTTGGGGGCGATGGCGGGGGCGCCGCTGTCTCCCGCGCCGGGGCGAGGCTTGCTCGCGGCGTCTCGGGGGGCCCGTGCGCACGGGCCGGGCCCGCCGCGGGGCACCTCGCCCGCGGGGAAGGCGAAGCAAACGCGGCGCTTCTCCGGAAATTTCTGGAACACGAGCAGTCAGCCCGGGGGCGCGGCACCCCTCCCTCCCCTCCCCCCCCGCTCCCGCCCACGCCCACGCCCAGTGTGGTTTTGTTTCTCCGCTGTCAGATGCGCTTAACCCTTGCGGCGGCGGCGGCGGCGGCTGCCGAGTGAGTGCTTTGGATGCGAGAGGCAGCCGCAGCCCCTTTTCAAAGGCGCCAGCTCCCCGGGGCAGCCACATCCCGGTGCTGATTTGCTGCAGTGGAGACCGCAGCGCTTACACTATGCCCTCCCCCCGCCGCGGCTCTGCGCGCAGCGGCAGGCTGTAGGCAGTGCGAGGAGGCGGCGGCGGCGGAGACAGCGCGGAGCGAGCGCTGCGTGCTCGGGCATGCCGGAGTGACCGCCCGGGCCCCATCGCCACCCCGCACGATGCAAGCCAGCGCCGACTCCACCAAGATGGACTGCCTGTGGAGCAACTGGAAATGTCAGGGTATTGTAGCTCTTCTCGTCTTGCATGCCCGGAGTCAGGGAGCCAGGGAAACCATCCATTTTCGCATTGTTCACCTGTGGGCCTTTGCATGGTTTGTGTTTTTTATCCCCCCGCTTCCCCCTGAAGATTTTCCTTGAGGGGATTTTAGGAAATCACCTCGTTGAGGGTCTTTGGGTGGGTTTGCTGCCTCCAGTGCTTCATCTTGCGCTGAATACAGCACGGTCCTCCTCCGCCTGCAGCGCCGCTCCCCAAACACCCATCCCTCCGCATGCTGCCTCTCCCATCCCGGCTCCTCCGTAGCCGGCTTGATTTCCTGGCTCTCGGGCTGTACAAGAGGTCAGCCCTTGTGACTGTGGGTCTCTTCGGGCTGGGGAGAGGGTGCGCCAGTCCCCTTCTGCATCTTTTCTGCTGGGGCACACCGGTCGTGAGCCCGGGGGCTGCTGTCAGCACAAAGAAGATGTAGGCTAGGCATTATCTGTCAGCATACCGAGCCTGCTGTGGCATCGCCATGCACTTGCCAGTTTGCTGGGTTTCCAGCCTTGACACTGGTCCCTGATGGCTTTTCGCCTTCTGTTTGCTGTAGGAAAAAAATGTATGTATTTTGATGGTTTGCTCCTCTGCTGAGCAAGTGTAGAGAACAATAGAGCCTACCTTGGGTTACATCAGATTTATTTTGAGACGGTCCATATTAGCGCTGGGTGTGGCCGGCTACTCCTAGCTTGCCTTAGACAGCTTTTCAGCCATTTTTATTCAGCTTCACACTTCCCAGCCAGCATCCCTCCTTTGTTGTGGTAAAAGGCTGGCCGGGGAACACTGCTCGTCCAGCAGATTACAGGGGAAACACAAGCAGGGATGGAGCTTGTGTGGGCATCAGGCAGGTTTTGTTCTTTCTTTTCCGTTGTGCAAGGACTGTTGTAACAGGAAGGTACCTGTTTACTTGGAGCCCGGAGTTGCATAGGGGAAATGTTCTCCTTAAGGTCCCTAAGAGAGAGATTATGCCGGTGACAACTGATAAAAAGGCCCACGGCTCATTCTGATTTCATGCCATCAATAGCACAGTGTGCATTGTAACAAGAGGCAGAAAACCTTGCTGACCGTGTAGATTTTCAGGGGCAGGTAGGTGGGAATGGGGATACCCATTTTCTCCTGGGTGTTGCTGCTGATGTGTTTGAAATTTGTAGTTCTGTACATTATTCTTCTCTATACCCTGAGCATAAGGAGGAATAGCTAAAAAGTAAACAGATGCACCTGTTAGTACGAGCCTCTAGGAGATGGCGCTTCACCCGAGTCAATCAGGGAGCAGCAGGCTTCAGAAAAATGTGTGTTTGTGTGAGAGCCCACCACCAAGGTGCATGCATTCGAAATTGAATTCTGCATCCAAAATGCCATTCAATTCTCCTTTTGGTTCCATATTTTGTTAGAGAGACTAGCTGTTCAAAGGCTGCTTGTTCTTGTAAAAATGATAGATCTGCTGAGTCAAGTTCTCAAATTCACCTTGACTTATGCCCAGATTGGATTCTTTTTTCATCTTTCTCACAAAAAAAGAGGAAAAGAATTCATTAAAAAAGATAGGGCCACAGGGCATGCTGTTTTTGCTGAATAGTTAATGATATGGTGGTATCAATCTTTCGGTGTACTCCCCTTTGAAATCTAAAGGTGTAGAATTTGGATGACAGTATGGGTCACATGGACTAGAGAGAAAAATGCATTGGGATAAATCATTACCATTGCTTGTTTATCTTTTTCCTTTCTCTTTTTATGCTTAAAAATGAAGCATCTGCAGTGAAACAGGGAAAGCACAAAAAGCATCAAGAGACATTGGCAATGTCAGTAAAATCCATTTGATCAATCCCAGATGATGCACTGTGCGATGCAGAAGGGTAAGCCCAAAAAAAAGAGAGAGAAGAAAAAAGAAGCAAGTACTTCTTTTTTTTATGTAGTCATCATAGACATTGTGTCAGCACAAAATATCTATTCTGCAGAAATTGTACAAAATTTCCGGCTTTGTTAATTGTCTGCATCATCATTGCTCTGTCTCCGATAACTTCTAATTAAGCTAAGGAAACAACAGATAAAGAGAAGAGCCATAGCAAATAAATGCAGTCAGAATATACTGTATTATGGAAATATGAGGTTGGGATTAGCACACATTTAAATTTAGTAGAAATTCAGCCATGCAATTAACTACAATGAAAGACTGGGGCTACAGTATGTCTAATCCTAGTAATGTTTTGGGGTAGGTGCCTCGAAAGGGAATTGTTTCTTTTGAAGCCTAGCAAAGCATGCAAGACGGATCTTTATACCTTCTGTCAATATGCTTTGTGGTAATGAAGATACAGTCGATATTATACCAGTGTGAAGTGTTCAGACATATTGTGGGGTGTTCGCACCTAACTGTATTGCATGTGTGATATGATTGTGTCAATGGCAGGCTATGATATAATCCTAGGGGAGAACAGAAGTGTCATCCTCCCCTGCCCGGGCATGTTCTCCCTTAAAAATATCTCTGCAGTTTGGTGAATGACAACCAACTTATTTCATTTACGCCTTCCCCAGTGGAAGACATTGTATGGGCTGGGATCAAACTAGCTATTATGCAAGAGTGTACAGAGAGGTACATTTCTGCTGGTCATGCCAGCTAACGCGGGCCTCCATGCATTAATATTCACCCAAAATCCACTGCAGAATGTGCAGTGTAGTACTTCAGGGATGATGTCACACACCCATTGTGCAGTGCTCTGAGCTCATGCCCAAAGCATGACTTTCGGAGGCTGAGCTTTTGGGAGCAGCTTGACGACACAAGATGCAGCTCCTACCAGCTGAGATGCATGGGTTGGTAAATCAGGCTACCTGGCATTTCACAGGGCTGTGGAACAACCCCCTAGGACCCCTTCAAAGCCATGCTTACGGTATATACCAGGGTTGCAAAACCCAGGTGCCAGTGTTGACTGGGAACACTGGAGTCCTTGATGCCCAGCTACCTGTTGCTTTACTGGAATATGGTCAGGAGCAGGGTTCGCACTGGCAGCTCTTCTGAGCAGCCTCATACTTTCTCGGTTAACATACAAACTGGCTTTAATGTGTCACGAAACATTTCTCCATGGGAATATATATTCTCTGCATTTAGCACCGGTAGGAATATTCACCAGTAATAATAGTCTTTGCCATTAAAAGGTAATCTTGTTAACAGCTTTGGGCCAGTGTCGTAAAATGGTAATATCTTTCTGTTGGTATTCCCAGTCCTTTCCACTTTTTCAGGGATATAACAGCCATAGCAGAAGTGCTAACGTCATGGCCATGTTAGATTCTAACGAACTTGCAAATTCTGCTAAATACCTGTCATCAACAATCTCAGACAGGACACAAGAAGAGGAAGTGACACTCAGCTTCAGCAAAAATTGTGGGCTCAAACCTCAGCTGGTATAAAGTGCTCAGTAGAGTTCGTCAGTGCCAGGTGACCAGCTGGCATAGCTCCATTTAGTTGCCTTGACTTCTGTAGCACATCCCTAGGCTCTATCCCAATGGAGGGCGTAGCTTCTGATGTCATGGGTGATGTCCTATAAAATAACTGAAGCTGTCAAGATTTTTAGAGACCAGGGCAAAAAAAAAGAATCTTCTGATTTCACGTGTTCTTTGTCACAAAAATGATAAGGCTGACCTCATGAAAATCAGCAGGAGGTACTGCATACTCCCTGAATTAAACTTGCCTTTCAGTGGCTTGCTGGTTTTCATAATTAGCACAAAGTAGAGGGAAGCATGGCAGAGGTGGCAGAGGGAGATGCAAATTGTTTATTGCAGGCTGTTTAACATGCAAGGACCCTGCTGGAACAGTTTAAGTTTGTATGAGCAGACTGAGTCTTTGGACATTTTTAGACATTTTACCTGCAAATTGAGTCAGCGGGTGCTGGGTGACCTGAAGCATGTGCCTAATTGTGGGTTTTTAGCGCTACACTTGTGACTATATTATGTTGGAGTCCTGTTTGGAAATCACACCTGCTAGGCTCATCTCTGTTGACCTCAATGGAAGATTGTTGCTGTAGATTTATACGGATGCAAAGTCACTGAGACCTAGTTATTTGGCCATCCACATCGTATTTAAAACACAATCCTTATTGCTACCTCTCCCTTGTTTTATTTTTTTTTCCCTTTCAAGTGGGCTTCCGCCCGGTCCCAGCACTAGTCTGCGGGCTGCTCCCCTCATTGACACTCCAGATAGCTGTACCGACAGCTCCCCAAGGCTGCTGCCTACTTCCTCAGACGGGCCTGCCCGCTCCTCTTGGCTACAGGCTTCCTACAAGCTGCCTTTGCAGGGCATTAGGAATAACAGGACTCATCAAGTATTATCCATGCACCTTTTCCAAGGAAACAGAAAGTTTCATTTTCTCTTAGTTTCGTGTTTTCGGCTGAAATGTATCAATTTTTATTGGAACAAAACAAGCAAACAAAAAATGTCCCATTCGCTTGAATTAAGGCAAAGCGTTGGGGGGGGATCTTTCCCATCCCCTGGTGAAAAAGGTGGGGAGGGAGAAGCAGAAAGGGTAGGGGGAAAAAACCCCTCCCTTTAATTTTGATTCACTCAAAGCCACATTTTTATACCACTGATAAACATAAAACATGTCAGTCATTTGACATCGCAGAAGTGCTAGTTTCGTGAAAACAAAATGCACTGATCCTAGGAAATGGGCTTTCTGTGCTGCGCCTGAGCCACCTCCTTGCCATCACTGCCCGTCCAGGTAGTGCACGTGGACTGTCTACGTGGTCGTGCTGATGAGGAAGGGGCTGAGCTTTCTGGTTCACCCGGCTGGGCAGGTTTAGGTCCATGTGCTATGAGCATGGCTTAGAGGTGGGCACTTTATCCAGGAACATGAAAGGGCATGTTAAAGGCCAGCTTCCTATTGCAGGATCTCTGCAGGGAAAGGCACAAAATGACTCTTCCATTTTATGCTCTCTCTACAGGGCCCAGCACCATTGCCCTTCCTCTTTGCAGGCCGTGCTGTAGGTTTTGGAGGCGACTGGTCGTGGGCCTCCCTGTCTGCCTCACCAGAAGCTGGCATAACTCAGCCCTGCCCTATTACTTTTACCGCAGGCAATGGGACGAGGCTGCAAGGGACAGTGGTGTGGCCTCGGAGGGGGAGCAGGAAGAAGAGCCACGGGATGAGACATGAGCCAAGCCCAGCTCCTCCCCTCCCATGAGGCTTGGGACAATGAGCCTGTGCTGCTTTTTTCCTCCATTTTTTCAAATCTGGCCTTCACCTGCTCTCAATTTGGGACAGAGCTGGAAGGGTGAATGCTGGGACACTCTGGAAAGGCTTTTTAAAGGTGTTGCTGACCTGCCGTTGCTGAGGGATGGTGGAAAGAGACACAGTGTGTAGTGGTTACAGCTTGGAAGTGGGAGTCAGACCTCCTGGTTTCCATTTGTATATTAGTGTATGGCTCTGTGGGAAGCCCTGGACAAGCCACTTGCTCAATGGCTCTTGGCTCACCTAGATTTAAAATGGTAATAACAGCAAGGGCATCCACCTTGTAGGAGTGTTGTTGGAATTAATTAGCATTTGCATGCAAATCACTTCCAGCACCTTGGGTGAAAGGCACTAAGCTCCTTTGTATTACATATTGTTACTGGGTCTTGCTTAAAGAGCTGAGTCCTCGCAAGGTTTGCAGATGGGTTTCCTGCATCAGGTGGGCTTGGATAATGAGCCTCTCAAGACCAGATTCTGCCCGCAAAGGTACATGAGCAACCCCGTGGATTGCAGCCCAAGCTACATGAGTCTAACTGAGGCTGGGACTTGTTCCTTTGATGTTCAACCAAGCTTCTCTCTCTTCGAGGGGTCTCATGCATAATTGATCCAAACCAGGCAGAGCCATCAGGTAAAGAGTGGAGAGCAGGAGAAGCAATTGCAATAGTCCTGCTTTTAGAAAACGGCTTGCAAATTCCAGTATAAAAATAGGGTTTCACTGTCACGGTGCATTTTGTGTACCACCTTTTATGTGCCATTGTCCAGTCTTTGCTAGAAGCTCAGCAATGGTGGTTTATCTGTCTGAGAACAGGTTTAACTTACTGAGCCAACATCCAGCAGATAGGCTGCAGGATGGGCAGGAAAGGGGAGGGCAGGGCGGTAGCCTGAGTCTCAGAGAGACACATCTCAAAACAATCTTAAGAAAACTTCCTTTGTAGCAAAATTGCAGCATGGCAGAGCGCCGGGTAGATTCCTGTTGTCAGGCCGGCCAGCCAGGACCTACCTGGGTTTTTTCACCATCTGCTATTGCAAAATTAATCCAATTTTCCTGCTGTAGCAGGGTTTGTTGCACTCCCAAAGCATTCTTCTTCCTTCATCCTTTGAATGAGCAAAATCTTTGATTAAATTTAAAAAATTGAAAGTAACCCTGAGGCCATTGATTATTACTGGAAGACAATAATGAGGGCATTTGTTGTTCAGGGCACAAACCTCCATGTGTTGTTTCCTTACTCCTTGATTCAAAACGGAGTGTCTCCATGACTGATTTGATACGTCCCGTAGACTCCACCCTTCAGTTCTTACTTCTTGTTCCCAGCACAGCTGCAAAGCCAAGAGCTGAGATACAGAGGACAGGCCTTAATATGTCAACTACTTTGATATTCTGTTGTCTTCCATTCCAGCTGGATTGCCTTTTGCTCCAAGGCCATCTAGTTGATCTAAGCCAACGTGGTGTTACAAAAATGTCAGGGGAAATTTGATAGCTTCGAACAAAACCCAGTTCATGTGGCAAATGCTGCTCAGCTGTCGTGTCACAGAATACATATTTTTCAGATACAAAATATGTCCTGATTTTTCTTTGCCAGGATAAAGAAAAAAATCCTTTGAAGCAGACCTTTTAGATTGCTCCAAAGATGAGCAATTCCAAATCCAGAGAGTGAAATGATATGGTGGGGGCAGCAGCTAATCCTGAAAGCACAGATTGAGGTCAAAGGGAGCAAGATTGAGTGCTGTGTTATTGAACGGGCTTCTCTACCCTTCTGATATCAGACCTTCCTTGTAGTTAAGGATGTACCCGAGCCATGAATTTTGAAATGCAAATGTCTTTGACTTTTGGTTAGAGATAAGGAAGAGGTCTAGATCTGTAGTCTTGGCCCGTGTGCATCTCATGAATTGTAGTATGTTCCTATTATCGTGGGTATTCAACAGTTTTGCTTCTTCCTTGTGATTCGGATGTCTGATCCAGTTGGATTAATAGGTCTGCAAGGGGTAGGTGATATTATTTCAGCAGAAAATAAGCAGTAGGGCAGTTCCTCCAAAGAAATGGGATTAAGTCCCATTTGTGTGAGGAAATACCATTGCCTTTTGTGGGAATTTTGGAGATGAAGAGCTCTCAAGACTTGTTCCTTTATTATTGTCAATACTGTAACTTTGCTAACTATTGATCCAGTCTTGCTCTCCGTACTCATGTAACCAACACTTGACCTCATGGGTAAGCCATTGGCAATGGGATATCATTCAGAGGCATGAAGAATCCTCAAAAGAGTAGGCATTTACTGGACCTAGTGCTCATTAACACAGACACCTTTTTTCTTGTGTCTTCTATCACTACACTGGAGCAATATGGACAGATGAAACAAGACTGTTAAAATTGGTTATGTGGCTTCCTCTAGCTAGTTTGTATGTCTGCTGTGTCCCATGGTAAGAAGGTGAATTACTTATTTAGGGAAGGTAATCTAACAGTTTCAGCGGTAAACTGCCTGAGTTTAGCTTCCACTTACCACTGGATAGAGCAGACACACAACAAGTTGCTAGGGATAAACTGTAGCGAAGTTAAATTGTGGCCCCCAACTCAGTCTAATTGCTTCATCTGTCCATGCACTTTACTGCGAACATGCTGCAAGAAGCCCTTACTCACTTTCAAACACCAGCATCTCATTTTTTGAAGTCTAAGATTGTTTTCTGTTTTCACTCATGGTCACACAAGTTACTACCCTTGCAGGAAAGCACTGAAAACCATTACTCGGTCTGAAAGGAGTCCTACAAGTGGTGCGTGGAACCACCAAGTCACAAGAACCATGTGCAAATCCTACTCCAAGCTTCTTGTCACAAGAATAGGGAGAACAAGAAGCAGGAAAGCTCTCTGAGCACTGGCCCAAGAAGGTGCTGGCAGGAGTCCTTTCCATAGCAGTAGGGTATCTGAGATAAAGGGTTGAGAGGCAGGAGTAACAATGGAGAAAACCATTTTGAACAGCCAGGTCATTCTGGATCGGCTGTGCAGCTCATGGCAGCTGACTTCTGAAAGTGTGATGCACCAGACAATTCACCAGAGGATGCGCCTGTCTGGACCACATTTTACTGTATTTACCCGAATCCAAGACAACTTTGAATTTAAGATCACCCCTCAATAATTAGATTCTATATATGGAAAAAATATAAATTAGTTATAGTTCTTCAGGTATAGAATCTAATTATCAGAGGATCATCTTAAATGTGTACCCCCTTCCCACACTGATACAGCAGGGAAAGCAGTGATGGGGGTAGGCATCTGGGGGGTAGGGGGGTTAGACAGCTGGGGAGACAGGTACCCCCCCTTGCTTTCTGCCCCCCGCAGTTCTTCCCCCTGCAACCTCTTCTTGCCCTACAATCTCTGCCCCCTGAAGTCTCTGCCCCCGTTTGCCATCTGCAGCTTCTGCCCCCACACAGCCTCTGTCCCCAGCAGTCTCTGCCACCCTTGCTCCCTACAGCCCCTGTCCCCTTCCCTCCCTTGCTGTCAGACCCAGCTCCTGCTCCGTTCCCTCCCCGGGCCCAGAGCACATGGAAGTGCAGCCCCTGCCCAGCCATGCAGTAGCATCCTTGGGTTGGAGATGCTGCTGCTGCTGCTGCTGCTGGTCGGCCAAGCAGGGGACAGAGTTTCCACGTGCCCAGTGTCCCAGGAGTGCCTGGAGCTAGAGCAACACCTGATAGTAAGTGGGAAAGGGAGAGGCAAAGATTGCAAAGGGCAGACAGTGGGGCAGAGGGTGCAGGTGAAAGGTGGGCAGCAGTTAGCTGCTGTGGTTTAGTCTCTGGCCCCAACTTGAACTCAGGGCCAGAGTCAAAGCCTCAGCAGCTGTCTGCCCCACTCCCAGCCTTGTACTTGAATCCTAGACAAGGGTTTTTTTCCCGTACGGTGAATCGGGGAAAACCTTGTCATGAATTTGAGACAATACATTAAATCCAAATAATGAGAAGATGAGGAGGACCCGCTGTGCTGGCTGGAAGGACTTTTAATGATCTGAAAAGAGAAAATGAAGAGCATAAGGGGAAGAATTGACCTTTGCCAACGGGTGCAAACATGTAGGTCAGGTCAGTGGCAGGACCCCTGGAGCCACTGGCGTCAACGGCTGAACTCCTCTTGTCTTCGCTGGGGCGAGGCCTTCCTCCCACTTCTTAGAAATAAGACTCTGAGCCTGTAAAAGACTTATATGATGTCATGAAAATAATATTCAAAAGCACATCTGTTTTACTGGATTCTGCTAAGAGGGACTTTCTGAGCTCTACACTTATACGTAGGCCTGTCTGATGCTGCTTCTATTTTTAAGGTGCTCATCCCTGTTGTACCAAGGCATCGTTCTTTCAGACAGCTAAAAATTCACGGGGTAAGAAATGGAGCCAGAGTCAAACCAGAACCTTTGGTTCAAGTATTCTGGAACGTCCTGGCTATTTGCCCCCGGATCTGGGTTTCCTTGTTGCCCTTAGTTTATAATGAGGCAAACCAAGCCTGAAATTTCTCACAGTGTGGGGGCTGCTCACTGCTTTGTGGCTCAGGCTCATCTCTGATAATAAGTAGTAGCTGTCAAGTGCTAGTCCAGTAAACACTATTAACCAACAAGACTGTCTGTGTTAAATGAGGGTTCCTGAGGTTCCCCGTGCTGCTGCAGTCTGAGACATGAATTATAGTGTTTGTAAAAGTGCAGAGAGTCTTTGCTGCTTTTCTCATCGATAAAAATACTAACAGGGTATCACAGAACCCTAGATCAGCGGTTCTCAACCTTTTTTTGTACCAGGACCCATGTGTAAACATCGATGGCCAGCCCCGACCCAGTGCCCTTCACTTTTGACCTGCTGCCCCCAGGCCTCAGCCCCGCAGCGTGCGGGGCACAGGGAGCCGCAAGCATCTGGACCTCTGCCACGGTTGGCCATGTTTTGCTCCTTTAAAGGAAATCCATCTTTAAAGTTTGTCGATCCATTTTTGAAGTTTGTTTGGGACCCTTTCATATATTCTTGCGACCCACTTTTGGGTTGCAACACACGGGTTGAGAAACGCTGCCCTAGAGAATAGAGCTGGAAGGGGACCTCAGGAGGTCACCCAGTTCATCCTTACACAGCATCAACTGTACACACTAACCATGTTCTGATAGATATTTGTCTAACCACCCCCCAGCCCCAAGTGATGGCAATTACCTAGGCAATCTATTCTATCATGCAGCTGCCCTCTGAGTTAGAAAGTTTTCGCATGTCCCATCTAAACCTCACTTGTTACAGTTTAGGTTCTGCATGTCAACTGGGGCTAGGACAGGGAGTAAAATTGCTACATGCGAGATTTGGATGGGGTGCTATAAATGAAGCTTTCCAACTGCAAGAGTAGTTAAATCCTGGGAGAGATTACCAAGAAAGGCTGTAAACCTCACCCATCTTCCTCTCCCCAACATGTGCTCACCTGCGAGGGAGTGTGTGTCTTGTGATGCCATCGGCATGCCGGGAAGAGCGTAGCCTTGCACTTGCTCTGCTTCTCCTGTGAGCCCTTCCTCAC
>JAGPOW010000304.1:7847638-7862638 GCA_030014935.1 Caiman crocodilus
GTGTAAAGGCTCACTTCAGATTTCAGCGAGAGATAACATGCTATTTATTATAATGCCATAGAACATGCTTCCTTCCTTTATTTCTCATGAGCTTTTGTATGTTAGAGAGACAAGCTGGGACAATGGAAGGAAAAACGGTATGGGGCATTTTCAGCGTTGAGTAGGCAGGCACTTTGTGGGATCGACAGTAACTACTCCTGTGCTTAAACTGTTCATTTGAAGGCATTTTTAGACTGGAATCCTATTGGATACAATGCTTTTCTCTGGGTTTTCTCTTTAAGATATACAGAGAGTAAATATGCAGAATCTTGAAGGCAGGGCAAATATTTTATATATCATTTGATTCAAAACATATAACATCTGGCTACAATTCAGGGTCTCCTTCAGATATAGGGCACTGCCCAGGTAAACCTGAATGCACTTTAGCGCTGCTGGCTAGCACACAAACCATTGGACTTCCGTTGTCATTTCTGTGATGTCATCAGAGCTTCTGATGCGTTCAGACAGCTCTCCCAGCCTTCGTCCCCGGTCTGTCTCTGCCAGGGGTGGGCAAAATGCAGTCCGGGAGCCGGATACAGCTCACCAGGCCATTCTATCTGGCCCATGGGGCCCCTAAAAAATTTAGAAAATTAATATTAATCTGCCCTGGGCTGCCTGTCATGCGGCCCTCTGACTTGCCGAAACTCAGTGAGCGGCCCTCCACCCAAAATAATTGTGCGCCCCTGATCTATGCACTGTCCAGTGTAACAGTTGTGTGTACAGTAGCGTGGCCAGTGTTCGTGATGCCCGATTACAAGAGAGGTTTTCCACAAGAAACAAGGACTTCTGCTAGGAGAAGCTTCAGGGGCTGCACGCAGGAAGGGTCCTTCATGGTGTAGGCATTACAGGCAACAGCCGTTTATTGCTGGGAGACTGAGTCTACCTTGCAGCACAAGAGTCAGTTATGCTCCTTGTGAATCATCTGTAGGCACTTTCAGACCTAACAGACGCTCACCAGCACCCTCAAAAGAATCTCATTGCACCCTAGGGCACCACAGCACCCTGGTTGAGAATCAGTGGTGTAGCGAGATACAATTATATTGAAAATGAAGGCTGGAAGTCTGGTTAATACTCTTGACAGCTTCCTCTTCCAGTGTTTCGTGGAACTCAAGGCATGCTGCATTGAGTGAAAAATAATAAAGGAGCTGGCATTTCAAATGAATTCGTAGCCATCGCATGCATCACAGGATCGTACAGCTGGAAGGCCTCAAGAGTCATCTAGTCCGGTCTCGTGCATACGTGCAGGCTGCTCTCTTTCTAAGCCATAACACTCCACAAAACTCTTCAAAGAAAGCGATGGCGCTGGTTTGTTATAGTCTGAGGACCTGCTTCTGCTCGCATGGAAATAGTTGGTAAAACTTCCATTAAATCCATTGAGGCAGGATTTAGCCCTCGCAAAGTGGAAAGGGTCCTGAGTCTGATATGGCTTTGGTAAATCATAGGCTAAAAACAGACATCATCTTTCTAAGGCCTTTTGAGATCCTACAGATCCCAAGCCCATTGTCATACTGTAAGTACCTGTGAAGTGTCTGAGTTAACACTTTTTCCTGGGACGCTTTGGGCTCCTTCCAGTTAATTGCTCTTCATTCCCGTGACAAACTACATCAAGGGCTGTGCGGCAGGTTTTGACTTGGATTAATCAGACCCACCTCAAATACAAGGTCTGCTTTTAGCCATAGAGACCTTTCCTCCTCTATGCAGGCCTCCAGTATTCTGTTCTAGTATGATGAACCCCAAATAACAGAGCTACTGGCATAGAAGTATTGTCACCCTTGTAACGTCATGTTAAAAAAGAAACCCATGAGGCGCTATTGCTAGATATGCCTGCAGACGCTAGAGATTGTAGTCCAGAGTTTTCAAAGGAGCCTTGGGATTTAAGTGCCCCAACCCATTAAAATTGATTGGCATCACAAAGCATGCCCCCTTACATCCTTTTAAACATCTCAGCCCCAAATATCAGGGACCCTACAGTGTGTCGAGCCAGCCCCAACTGTCTGCCATCAGACGGGATGCAAATTATGTATTGATGGCTTGGCCCGTCGCAGACAGCTCACTTCATGCATATTCAGGACAGACTTCTCAGAGTCCCTCAACTGTAATTGGGTTCGGATAATTGTACACTCACAAAAATGATGCAGCTAGTTGATTGATCCCAGCTGGTCATTTATCTGAGGTTACTGCGACTTGAGCAGTCTTTCATTCTGGTTGGGGGTTTTTTTCTGCCGGTGCTTTCTTCATGCAAATTGGACTGGGGAAACATAATGATTGTTTTCAGTTGATGATGTGAGGAAACACTTTCCCTTTCTCTCTCTCCTTGGTAAGCCAGTGTCTAGGTCGAGAGAGACGGGAACGTCAGTGCCGTCTTTATTCAGGCTTGGTGCAGGTCCAGTTGGTTCTGGGGAGCTTCTCTAGGGATGCGAGTCCCGAGCCGGGCTCCCTGCTCTGTTAGTATTACTGAAGCTTTCTAAAACCAAGGCTGTGATTTCTGACCACTTGTCTGACGGTTTTGTTGTGCACAAAGGAGCGCTCATGTGAGGCTCCCATCCACTGACGCTCAGATTTGAATTTGAGGTGTGGACCATGACAGGCCCTGAGGTCCCTGAGCCAAGAAGCACCAGTCTTTAGACCCTGGATTGACTTTACACTTCAAGCAGCAATATGATGCATCTATTCTTGTTGATTTAGACTTTAAACTTTCCCTTTCCTATGTTTTTAAACAAAAATGGGGACTAAAAGCGCAAGCAGTACAATCATTTGTTTGCTCAGCTGAAGACAAGGGGCCTGATACCCACGGGGCTCTGCCATGGGGAGTCCAGTTATGTCAAGGCAGGGGTCAAGTGCTGCTGTGACGGGGTGGTAGCATTTCCCACCAGCTTTGCACTGGTGCAAATGACTGTTCCAGGGGAAGGTTAGGGATGAATCAAGGCCAGGGACTCCACTGAAATAGTTTGCTCTGTCTCAACGTTAGCTCATGCACTATGCGTGCATCCATTTTGTAGTCCAGAACACTCCTTGAGCTGTCCACTGTGCCCTTGAGCTCTTTTGGCACCCATAGGCACAGACTAAATATCTGAGGCAAGACCATAGCCCACACTGGCTCACGTGCATTGCTTTGGGCATGTAAAGTGATTGGAAAGCTGACAGCTGCCCAAAGAGACCCCCAGTGTAGACACTGCCATGGTTTTTATATTACCTGCAGCAGAAAAAGCGTACTCATGGGAGCAGGTTCATGGCTGGGGCTTCCACTGGCCTTCAAAGCACTGCAGGTACAGTCTACCTGGGTAGCCCCAGGGCATACATTACAGTCCCTCCTCCATCTCCTTCAGATATGTCCCCCTCTACCTGGCCCAATCCAGCTCTGAATTGCTGCGGATGATAACCAAGCTAGGGCTTGGGCAAAATGCAAACATGCCCTCTTTGAAAGATTTCACTTTTTTCAGGCAACGTGGCCATCACTATTGCAGAAGGAGTTAGAAATGACTTGTATCCAGAAGCATCTGTAACGTATACCCTGACCTTTAAAGCTGTGTTTTAATACCCTCAATTGCCAAAGACTGGATCCAGTTCAAACCACCCAAGTGTCACTAGTGTGAAAACTGCATGTCAACTGCACACATTTCCAGGACGTGAGCCTGAGTGACACCATCTGTCCTGTTTGCTCAGTATGGCTGTATCCTGGTTTAATGACTTGGGGCAAATCCTCTTTCATCTTGTGGACATGGAGACCCACCAGACCCAGCCTGATCCCAGGTTCTCCCGGCAAGTGTGAGAACAGGACAAGCCGGTCCAGCATGGCGCATGCCTATGGGTCATTGTCTAAAGCAGTGCTTCTCAACCTTTTTAAACTCAAGGCACCCTTCAATAAACGCAAGACACCCTTTAATAAATTCAAGGCACTCCTCAGTAGTCTCAAGGCACCCCCTGAAAAATGCCAGGTGTTGATTTTCACAACTTTTTTTGAGCACAAAAAATACTAGAGCAATTCTTCTGTTGCAAAGAACTCAGAAAGACCACAACAGGTGTGGGTGTTTTTAATACTATGGGTTCCTGTGTAAAATCTCTAGGTTTGTCTTGTGAATCGTGTTTGGACACCCAGTGGTGTTAACATTGCGTGGCACCCCACATCACCCTTGTAAGGATCTCAGTGCTCCCCAGGGTTTCACGGCACGCTGGTTAAGAATCACTGCCCTAAAGGCTGGAGGGAAGCTTAACTACTACTCCCTAGTCCGGGAAAACTTCCTTTCTCCTAAACTAAACAGCACAGTTCAGATCACTGATCTGAGCCCCCTACCAAGAATTTGCCCCATGTGCTTTAGGAGATGCCAAATCCATCAAAACTAACCTTATAACATATGCGTACTCCATCTGCCTTCATTCTGTGTGGTGTTCAAGCTCGCGCTTGGGATGTGACTTTTCCGTAAAGGTAACATGCCACCACAATCTTTGCAGCCTGCACTGATAGTTGCATGGTACCTTGGAGATGCATAACTCCTTTCCCAGGTTCTCACTAGCTACCGCAGGAGCCCAGTTGTTTTTTGTATCTTATATCAGATGCGCACTGGCTTCTAGTAGTAGTAGTTGTGTGTGGCTGGCTTGATATAGATCCATTCTGTGTCGAGTTTGCCGCAATGTCCTCATCAAGCAGCACCTCTCTGTCTTTACAATGAAACCCCTTCCATCAAAGAGAAATCCCGAATAGTATGAGGTGGCTGGAAAAAAGCAGCAGTAACGTACTTATGGAGTGAGCAGCTTTTCTCTGCACTGCTTGTTATTTCTCTAGACAAAGTGCTGACAACTCATTCGTGCATCAGCCAGGTATTTTATTAATTGAATTCATGAATTAATCATCTCAAAATTAACATGCTGCAAGAACAGCTTCAGCTGGGAGTCATCTGAGGTTAGGAAGGTGCACACTCGGGATTATATTCGCACCCAGGTGGGCACTGTGTTAGGCATTGATGCAGGTAACACTTCTGGAAAGCCCTGCACACCATGGTGAGAATATGACCCTGTGCTGGAATTTGATATAAATCATATTGTTTAGTGAAGGGATTAGAAGTTGCCTTTGTCCTCTGCTAATGTAAAGTGTTATAACCCCATTCATTCAGGTTCATTTCATTTGGCTCAGCTCGTGTTCATATATTAACCCAGTCCCTATTTATGAGGCACTGCTTTTCCTTGGAGTGAGGGTCACCATTTCATCACCATGTGCCTTTGCATCCGCAATGCTCCTCTGAGCTAGTCGGCCAATACTCGCGTGTGCTCGTTGCATTGATCCTGCATAGCTGGAGTGAAAATACTGCCATGTGCAGTGTGATCAAAGGTGGGGTTTGCATCAAGGCCTTTCCCATATCAACAAGTGGGCTTTTTTAGGAATTGGAGTTTTTAGGAAGTTTTCAGCACAAATATGAACTGTGGACTTCAATTAACACCTCAGTCCCACAGCCAGATGCCTGAATTCTCTTAAGGTCACGGGCTTTCTCGCCACCTGCTCTGAAAAGATGCTTGGCAATGAATTCATTGCGTTCAGGTATCCTGAAAATCCATCTTTTTAGTTGGACGTAGCATGGCAAGGGCAGTTAATCCATTGCTCTTAGGCCCCGATTCTACAAACATGAAGGCTTTTACAAGTAATCACACACAACTCTATAGGACCACTTACCTGGCGGTATTTCCATAGTGGAGACCGAGTCCATACATTTAGAAACATAAAGGAGTTATGATATTAGAGAACTCCTGTTTCATAGAAAGTGAATAAGACTTGGCTTAACAATTGCAGGTTTTTGTCTACAATTGCAACATGACGAACAAAAGTGAGTAGCAGCAATAGTTGTGACACTAATAACTAGGTTGTAGTAACGAGTAGTCATGATAACTCACTGACTACAGGCAAGCCTTCAGTAATGACTCACGGCTTTGGAGATGAAAATGATTGCTGGGTTAATCATTTATAACGTTTTATTTGATGAATTTTGCCTCTCTTTCTGGTGAATATTCAAGGTGTTGCAGTTTGTTCTTTGTTCAGAATTATCCCGCAGCCATCATCTGTGACTAGTGCTTGGTCCCATTCAGCCGTTCATCGTGACTATTCGGTGTTTTGTGGTAGGGCTGGAGTGGTGTTACTGCGATAGTAAGAAGGTGTGGGAAGTGAGGTGTGTAACATCTGAGCTGTTTTCACTTGGATACGTCTGCTATATGACATGAATCGTTTCTCAGGTAGAATGATATTTACTCTTAGAATCAGACTTAAGAGGCAAAGATTCGTGGTCGTGAATTTGGAAGTCAGATTTCATGCATATTCCGCAATATTTGCATTTTAGGATAAATGGCCCCTCCGATCAGATTAAGATTATTTGTTATGGTCTCAATGTTCAATAAACCCAAAAGGAGAACTTGTGCGAAACCTAAATGATATGCTTGCAGAAAATGTTTTAGGGCACCAGCTTTGTTTAAGTTAAAATCTATCATTGATACAGAAACAGGAAGTTGGCTGAACCTCAGAAAATGTCTTAAAAGTATCATGGGATGCTTATGTTCCAAACAAATAGTCACCAGCTTTCAGGAAACGGGACCTTTTATTTTTTTTTAAAGATCTCATATAAAAGGGGTTCCCTAGTACTGTAATGACTGGGATGAGGTTTATTTTTGCTGAAAAATTCAACAACAACAAAATGTTCATCCAAACGTTCATTGTAACTTGATTTTTCATTGATAAAGTAAAATATTTTCCAGGGCTTGGACAGACATTCACTTACTCCAGTTTAACTTACATTGGGTTTGTAGACTGATTTAAACTACGCCAGGATCAATAAAAGCAGACAGTAGATGCTGTTATAGCATCTCGCCCCCAAGTAGTGAAGAACTAAGTAATAGCCTGTTGGCAACGGCTGCTTCAGGCTGGAAGTGGACAGGTGAAACCTCAATGGGCATAGAATACAACAGTAGAGTTTTACCGTGATTTTTTTAGGGATACTGTAATTCTCTAGCAGATTACACAAAGACACCCCAGTTTACTGTTCGTGTCACCTGTCTGCTACTTTTTTGCACCGATGCAATGATCCTTACATTATATAAAGATTTAATCTATTCAGCACCTTCTGTTGTCAGCAACCAAAAGCTGAAAAATATTTGGCAAAAAAATTGAAAAATATTCGTTTGGATTTTTGACAAAAAACCCTAAACTTTTCAAAAGGAAGAAAAAGAAACTTTTGTCAAGAGATACTTCACCATCAAAAACCACATTTCCATCAGAAGCAATGGTTGGGAAATGTTCCAACAAATACTACTGGCAATAACACATACCCCTACATGTTATTGTCACTCCGGAAATAAGCCCAGTTATGGGCCTGGGATTCAGACCAGCGGCCGTATGCCTCAAAGGCAAGAATATCACACACTAAATCATTTTGATAATGAAAGACAGGGACTTCCAGGCAGAGTTTGATCTTAGTTGCCCCCATTGATGTCAACAGAGCTGGATCCTGTTTATTTTGTTGTAACGGAAATGATCTTTCATGTTTTGGTCTGTCTGAAAATGATCTTGGTCTTCCAACTCGTCACCAGCAGATCAGTTTGAAGCTGTTCCAGTGTTAGAGTCTGACTTGTTTCTCTTCCCTTCCCAGCTATCGACCTGTTGTACTGGCGTGACATCAAGCAGACGGGCATCGTGTTTGGAAGCCTCCTTCTGCTGCTCTTCTCTCTGACCCAGTTCAGTGTCGTCAGCGTTATCGCCTACCTGGCGCTTGCTGCGCTCTCAGCCACCATTAGCTTCAGAATCTACAAATCAGTTCTACAGGCCGTGCAGAAAACTGATGAAGGCCATCCTTTCAAGTGAGTGCTTCTCCGTCATTGCCAGGGGTGTTGTTCATCGGGTACAGAATTCATTCTTAGTGACATTCATCTTTCTTCATCTGCCATCAGCATTCGTATATACGCTATACATCTTTTTTATTCCTAATGGAAGGGAAACGTACTTTCCCTGTGTCTGTGGTCCAAAACACTCCTGAACTGTGTTTGCTCAGATTTAAAAACAAAATCAAGATCACCCTCCAGGTGATCACCCTGAACATTTGAGCTGGAAAGTTAAAACATTCGAGAAGTTGCAGGTTACTGGGAAGAAAGAAGGGAAAGCCTCATCTGCATTAAGCACAAATATACTTTCTGTTGCAGCAAATATACTTTTTCTCCCAGTAGCAAGGATCTGGGCCATTGCTTGCTTTATTGAATGACTAGATAAATGCGCTTTAACATGGATAGTGCTGTGTAAATGCTAAGTGCTGATCCTATCTTGAGAGTGAACATGCTTTGTATCTTTACCCCACTGAGGTTAGACTGTCAACTGGAGGAGTGGTTCAACTTACTTATATCAGTCTTTGTAAGGACAGAAGGTATGAGATGGGGCCCTCTGCAGATTGACTTTTACGCCTCTCGTGTAAGGGTAACTAGAACCTGGAACACACTCCTGGCAGAGGTGGTGCGGTCGCCATCCTTGGAGGTATTCAAGGGGAGGCTGGATAAGCACCTCGTTGAGTTCATTTGAGCTCATTAACCTCCTGCCTGTGGCAGGGGCCCAGACTTGATCTTTCAGGTCCCTTCCGGTCCATTGATTCTTTGATGTGCAAGTAGAAAGAGGAGTCCTTCAACTTTCCAAGGCTCCTCACAAGAACCTTCAATGGGGCCAGGTTGTGCACAGAAAGAGGAGTCAGGGCTGGGACAAGCTGGGATAGGGACCAAGCAGAACAGAGATGAGCCACCCATCACTCTGCCCATCCACTCCCAAGTGATCCACCAAGTTTCATAGCTACAGTTAGCTTGATAGATGGTGTTGTACGTCTTCATGTGTGCATCGTAGTACTGAAGAACCAACTTTTCGTTTGAAGCTGTGATGCCAGGGAGTGAGATTCCAGTGCTGATGCAGAGAACCAGTGACTCTGAGCAAATGACTTTGGCCACTTGTATATCACCTAGTATCTGAGGGGCTAGCCTGGACCCAGGGCTTATCTTCTAGTGTGGAAGAACCCCACATGCTCAGTGGTTTGATGTGATGGAAGAATCACAAGGGTATCCTTGTATGATGTCTTCATATTGGTTTCTTCCCTTGGTTTGCACCAGTGGAGTGGCAGTGCAGCCTGTAGATATCCAAGGATGGGATATCAGTATGCAAAGGTAGCACTGGATGTCAATGGCTCTGTTGCCTGTAGTGTCCATAGCACACAAATAAAGCTGCAGAGAAAATGGGTCTCTGTGTAGTATGAAAGAGTAGGAAAAGGAAAGCATGAGAAGGAATGAAATGCAAGCTTGTCCGTGTTTCATAATGGGTTTTCTGTTTTTGGCAGAGCCTACCTGGAGATGGAAATGTCTCTCTCACAGGACCAGATTCAGAAATACACAGACTGTCTCCAGTTGTATGTGAACAGTACAGTCAAAGAGCTGAGGAGACTCTTTCTTGTCCAGGACCTGGTGGATTCCTTAAAAGTACGATTTTCTTTCACATTTCCAGCTCCAATCTAGAGGAGATATTTTAAAGATTAGAGTACTGTACTGATTCCATTAGGTTCAAGAGTTATAGCGTCTGCTGTCTAAACCTAGCTGTGTATTTCTGTACAGCACAAAGGCTCCTCTCCTTTTGGTTCTAACCTAACAGTGTAGTGACTTAATGCTATACATTTGAACGTAGTGATCCACAATATTAGAAAAATTAAATATATAGGGCCAGCTGCTTGGTTCATATACAGTGGCAGAGTCCCAGTGAAGTCCATAAAGCTATAGTGAGTTACACTTTAAGGATCTGGACCAAAGGCAGCTGTCTTCTTCTCCACACTGTAATGGTCCCTCTGTTGATGCTGCAGTGTACTGCGTACAGCCTGCTAGCAACATCAGCTTGAGACTCACTCAGCTCTAAGTAAAATTAGGATGTGATACTTCTCTTCCTCCTTGCCCAGCAACCCATCCCCTCTTTTCATCACTTCCTGCTGAAGAAGTGTGTCCTGTTCCTGCCCACCCATGACAGTTATTTATGAAGTGCTTGATAACAAAAACACATTTAGCATCCTCCACAAAATAAAGAAGAGATTATCAAGATGAATATTGGCGGAGGTCAGGTTCCTAAGTTAGCAAAGGAGTCCTGGAAAATGTCAGCCAGCAGCCCCAAAGTGTTTACAGTCTCAGACATCAATCAAGCAAAAGCCCTACTTAGAAAGACCCCCAGTGGCTAGGTGTCTACCCAAGCCAAGCTCATGTAACATCAGGTCCTGAAGGTTGTATGTGCAAAAAACCAATACAGAGAATGAAAAGCAGAGAGGCTGGGGGAACAGAAGAGAAGGTAAGTTATCCAAAAAACCAAACAGGTGGTTGATTTCTTTTGCTCTTCATACATTGTAAATGTTTGGGGGGGGTTTAAATTGATTTGAAAGCTCACCAAAAATGAATGTTATCTGCTCCACATGTTCCTAGTTCTGAAGCATGCTGGCACGTGTACAAGCAACGATAATGACATTTTAACATAGCAGAGTCCTAGCTAGATAAGTGAAGCCATTTACTCTTGTGCTGATACTTGAGGTGGGTGTTTGGAGAGCTAATGCTTTGTGTTTAATTTAGTTTGCAGTACTAATGTGGCTGCTGACCTATGTTGGAGCACTCTTCAATGGCCTGACTCTTCTGATAATGGGTAAAAATGAGCGTTTATTTTAATGGGTCTTTTTAACTTCATTAAGCCTGGCAATTTCTATTTAGAAAAATAACAACCGTTGCTGCTCAACGTGCCTCCTCCATAATTGATCAGTTTATTTTGCTTGCTAATAAATATTCCTTACATCTCATTCTGTTGTTTCCAACTATTTGCTTAAGGCTGTGTTTTAGCTGCTTCTCAGCTGTCAGGCCTACATTGATGATAAAACTCATGTTTATAAGTTTCAAGCACTTCAGTTTTAATACAGAAATTCTTAAATGCCGTGCCCGGGGACAGCCGTCATGTGCTTTGGCTGCTGTTTAGCATGTGTCTTGTTTTCTGTGTATGACAACTCCTAGACCGTAATGCTGCGTTTTTTCCCCCCAGCCGTGGTCTCGATGTTTACTCTACCTGTCGTATATGACAAGTACCAGGTAGGTCTGTCAAACATGGTACTGTTGCAGAGGGATTGACTGTACATGTGGCTCTGATTGTTGATGTCATGCTGATTTCTGGATGTCTGTTTCTGTTCTTTGTAGGCACAGATTGATCAATACTTGGGGCTTGTGCGGACCCACATAAACACTGTCATGGCAAAGTGAGTTCAGCAGCAGACTTGACAAGAAGCATCAGTTGTGCTCACTTGGGCCTTCGGGCACACCTTTGTATTGGGGGTGGCACCTAAGGCCATTCTGCCTCTCGGACCATCACCTACCCATGCCCCTGGTGCCTGGCAGGGAAGTTCAAGGCCATGTCCCATGCAGAATGCAGTACTCTGCCCTCCGTGGCTTAATCCCACTTTTCAGACAAGAGTAGATCAGGGTAAAGGCAAGTCCAAATCCTCCTTTTCCCTCTCGTTCCCTCTTGAGAGCTATAGAGGGAGCAGTCCTTTCGTTATATGGAGAGGATGCGGCCAGCAGCAGCAGCAGCATCCTTCTCTGGCTGCCTCCATTTTTCCTTACTCAGCTACTTGGTCACTTAGGACAGGCAGAGACAGACAAATTGTAACCTCTCCCTCGCCGTCAGCTCGGTGTTTGTGAATGGCTCCAGAGTTCTGCCCAGAAAACAGTATCTTCCTCCTTTTCTGACCCGTTGTCCCCGTATTGCAAGCCCACGTGTTGAAGGCAGACCGAGAAGCCTGAGTCCTTCATGTGTAAGCTTTAACCAAGGTGAGAGAAGCAAGCCTGAATTCCCAGCACTGAGAGCCCCAGGGCTGTGGTAATATTAAAAACTCCATACCCAAATGTTGTATTTTGACCTCATCTCTATTTCCCTATGGATGGTAACATGCAGTAAGATATCCAAGGAGTTCCCAGTTCACTGAGCACATCCAAGACACAGGGCAGTCACTAAGGACCAGACAGCTTGCTCCTGCATCCTGTGTGCCCATAGCCAAACCATGGACTCACAATTCCCCACCAGCAGTGTACCCCAGGACACTGCCCTTTCTATCACATAATGCTCCATTCCTGCAGCAGGGCAGCTGTATCCACGTAGTGTTAAGAGCGGACAAATTGGCCCTATCTGCATCACTGAGCCATGGCTGTAGAGCTTCCAGTTTGGGTGGGTACCAGACACAGAGCAGCATGACATGTTCAAGGCCCCAGTTTGGGGTCTAAATGTGGTCTTATCCCATCTCCCTTCTTTCCCATTCACAAACTCACCCTCTCTTTGTAGCTGTTGGACACATCGTGAGTGAAGGCAAAAAGCAATGGTCACCTTCTAGCTAGGAAAATGAGCAATCTTCTGGAATGGTTTGGATGAACTGCAGCCTGACTGTGTGACCCTTTTTTTATTTCTAGGATTCAGGCTAAAATCCCGGGCACTAAAAGGAAGGCAGAGTAAAGCAGCCATCAAGGATCCATCAACGACAAGTAGTGAATAATGGGGGAGTCTGAAGTGAAACAGCTCTTCTTACTCTTTACTGCAAATTTATCGTTCCTTTATTTTCCTCAACGCCATGATCTTAGAAACATAAAACACCGAAGCAGCTTTTTTCCCCTGCTGCTTCTGTACTTAGAATATTTGCAATCACTTGTGTCACGCACTAAAGTATAGTAAAGAGAAAAGTGTTCTAGATGTGGTTTTTTTGTGTTGCTTATAAAGTGCATGATGGTGAGAGCCTAAATAATATTGACCTCTCTCTCTATCTCTCTCTCTTTCTCTCTCTCTCAATCTCTCTCTTTTTTTTTTTTTCAGTGTTTTTCCTTCTACTGGCATCGCTTCTATAACTTTTAATGTTACATGTGACTAGGGCTTTCCTGCTTAGTGCACTGATGCAATAGTTAAAATTGCTTCTATGTCACTGGGTTGCTGGTTGGGTTCATCTTTATTAACTATATAGAATCGTAGACTGATGTTTTAGTGTTTTCCAGCACAGACAAAATAAACAGTAATTGGTACTTATAGTAGTCAGTTTTGTATAACTAATACAAAAGCGAAAACCCAGTACTTTTGTTGTAAGGGATTGACAGGCTGATGTATGGTAACTGGAGAGTTCCAGCTTGTTAAATTTATTACAATTTGTATTACATTCTCTGTAGTTCCTAATGGACTTAATTCTGGACTCTGAATATTTGCACTTATGTACTTGATACCGAATGCAGAAATAAATGTTACTAAATGTAAAAAGCTCTCCCTTTTGTCACTGCCAAGGTTGTATTAGAGCTTGCAAAGGTGAGAACCAAGTTTTTATAAGGGAACCGGGAGGGTGCGCTTGTCAGCTTGCCTGTGCCCATTTTTCATGCACTGCAAAATGGTGCAGTCCCCCAGAACGGCGTGTCTCAGTCCATCTGCTGCTTTCACATCTTGGGGAGTAAAGAATGGAAATAAAGCCAGCTTCCTAGTGCCGCAAGGTTTTCATTTTGTTGGTGGCACTGATCTAGTTCAGGCACGTGAAACAAATGATCAATGAACTAATGAATGGTCAATGAACCGTTGCAAATAATCAGTTGCCTCATTACCTACCGAAACAGGGTTCAGATCCTAAGCAACACACCACCAAAAACAGTCTGCCCCACACAAGAGATTTTTACTCCGCCTCTATTATTCACTGCTGCTGCTTTAAGGTGTTTTCTTTCTCTGTCTGGGCCAACCTGTGAGAATCCGTGCTGAACACACACATGCTGGGGACCAAAATGGATGTTTGCTTCAGTTCCAAGTTAACCCGTCCTTTTAAACATTGAAATTTAGTTTTTAGGGGCATGACATTTTAGAACTTGCTTGAATTAGGACTGACTGGGATGGCTGGAAACACTTCTGTCTACTCCAGTTTGAGAGAGAAAATTGGGTATTTAACTAAATATATTTTTTTAGGGAAAACATCTGTTTCCCATGGAATTGTTTTTTAACTTGAAAAAAAAAACAACTTTTTTGGCCCAAAATGATCGGTTTTCCTTTTTTAATGAAACTTCACATTTTCTGGAAAAAAACTGGAAGCTCCTGGAATACCGCATATCTCTCTGATCACTGCAAGCTGCATTTCTTGGTTGAAATCATCATGTTCTCATGTCTCTTGCTGCCCAGTCACTGTGACTGTACGCATCTCAATCATGGATCAAGCTGTCATTGTGCCAAGCCCTACATGAACGTGAAACAAGATGACAGCGCCTGCCTCAAAGTTGACAGTTTCCATTAACTCCATCAAGGGGCTCTCAATTTCCACAAGGGTCAATGTGAGGAGGATCAGAGTCCTAGCAAGGTTATTTCCATCTCATGCAGCCACTATGAAAGAAAACTGACTTCTTCAAAGCCAGAGCGGTAAATCTGAGAGGCAGAATGAACAGATGATCCAGCAACAGCTGAAATTCACCTTCATTGTCACAGCCTGGAGTTTTTTACTTCCCAATGAATACCAATTACTCCTTTTTCATTTAACATTTTTGGCTTTAACTACCCTTGCATGTTTTATAGATCTCATTCCCATCTGTGCCACAAACATCTTTATAGATCCAGATCACAACTTTGTGTCCTCTTGAAGAGAAAAATGGAGGACATAAAGGCATCGGGTTTCATGTCAATAGAGGACAGAGGACAACTGGACTGTCCTTTATGATGGCCACGCTAGCCAGAAATCTCAAGTCTATCCATTGGTGCCTAAAAAGGTTGAGAAACCACTGCCATGGGCTGCTTTTTTAATTGGTGTGAGCGTTAGATTGTTTAATTTGAAGCCAGTCATTAAATATTAACACACTGACCATCCACTGCTCTAATTGCATATCTGACTTCCATAGTTTCACAGGGGCAAGGTCTGGACTGCTGGTTCGGTGAAGGCCTTGTACATTTAGTGGGTCTCT
>JAGPOW010000304.1:7863224-7874505 GCA_030014935.1 Caiman crocodilus
GGTAGGCCCTTTCATGTTTCATGTTTCTCATTTTCATTCAGAATAAAACACCACAGCAAACAAGCTTGATTGCTAAATGCAATAAATGTTTTCAGGACTGAGTAGAAACCCAGGAGATAGCTCAGGTGGGATCATAGGGATCTAGAGTGCCATTCTGTTCTTTTCCAGCTGTTCGTATCAGGGGAACTTTGCACATAAGTGTTTCTGAATGAAATTCAAGAGGAGACCCGGCAAGAAACTTAATGGGTTTCGCCTTAAGTCCTCTTGGTATCAGAGAGGCTGCCCAAGTGCTTATCATTGGGCATGTATTTAAGCAACTCCCTGGCATATCACTGCCTGTTTTGAAATGTGGTTACTGTGGAGGTTGCTCCTGCAGTGCTCTCCCTTTAAGTTGGCTGAGATGTTATTGCTGATAGTGTCTGACAGCATTTTTTTCAGGAGGGAAGATGGGGCATTTTCAAGGCAGAATGGTCACCTCTTTTGGTGACCTACGAGAGTGGAGCTTTATTGAGCTTGATGCAGACTGATGGTTTGGGCTAAGTTTTGGCTCGGATGGGGGCATCACCGGGTTATGTGTGTTAGCCTGGATAGTGCAGGAAAGGGACTTGTGCCCTGTGCAGTATTGTGCCCTCATCTTTGTAATATGCCTGTGTGGTGGGCACATTCAAAATGAAGGATATTTTAATGGAAGCAAAATTTAATCCTGGTGCAAGGGCTCGAAACCAGGAGTGGAGGTGGGTTGGTGACTAACTTCAGTAATAATCTCCTTGGCTCTGGAAAGGTGCCATGCGGCGTGCCCTTGAACTGTGGATTTCATTCTTTCGCGTTGTATCTCCTGCAGATTCTGTGGATCAGGTCTTCAATGGGTGTTTGTTGGAAGGGAAGCTTGTTGAAGTTAAAATTGCTCTGGTTTTCTACAGTAGAGGAGCCATACTGCTTTATGTCACCCATGAACCTGGCTCTTTATTTCTGAAATATAGATTTATTGGGCTGCCTGAAAGGAAAAGTTACTGTTTTTTTAATGTCTCTTTGTTTCAAAAACTAGTTCTCATTCCCTGTCTCTGTCTGCACTTAAAATATGCTTTTTTTCTTCTGCTAGCAGACTTAGCTGTTGCTGAACTATTACCGAGCAATCTTTATTCTTTCTCTGTTCTTTAACACTAATCTCCTTGGAGCAGGAACATAAAGCCCATCCGTTCAGGGAAGGCCGTGAATCTGGAGCAGTTTAGGATGCACTAGTACTCTCTAGCAGCTACCCCCCTTGCTTGGTACAATGCATTGCACTTCTCCTGCACTTCCAAGTGGCCCAAAGTATACACTTCTAGTATTTGTAGGGCACAAGCTTTTACTTTTATCCACCTTTCCTTCTTGCACAGGACCAAAATACCCAAATATAGCAAGCCCCAGCTGTTGCTTTCAGTTGCTGAATGCGATCTCTTCATATTGGCTGTTGGTGGAAAGAGAGCAGCAAAAGCACTCAAGGGAAGCAATAAGGCTCACTAAGTGCAGCAGAGTGTTTAGCTGTTTAGGGTCTTTGCAAGGTCCTATTGCCCAACAGCATTGCAGCAGCAGGGTTTTCAACCTCTCCACCAAGGCAATGAGCCCCATCTTGCTCTACAAGCATCCACATAGAAATGCTGCGAGGAAGATGCTCCAGAGATATTAACGCTTCTTGTCCTAAGCAAGGTGGTAGGGTGGCCCCTCAGTGCCTCACTTCTGGGGTTAACTCCCAGTTGGTGGGACATGATGGGCAGCTCCAGCACCTGGACCAACCCAAAGTAACATGCAGAGGAGCATGGATGCCGAGAGCAGAGGCTACTCGGTTGTATAAAACCTCTTTGGAGAGTGAGAGCTGGCTACACTTGTATGGGCTGGGATTTCCTTCTAGCTTTCTTCTTAGTTGTGTTGCCAGTTCCTTGTTGTCAGAATGTGTGTGCGTGCGTGCATGGCAAAGGGAGCCTCACCGGGCACATCTTCATGTAGCACTGGACATCGCAAGATGGCTGGCTACAAGAACTTGGTCTCTAGTAGGTGTACTGGCTCTCAAACATGCCACCTCTACAGGTCAGCCATCTCAAGCAGCAGCACCATCCTGCGTCATGCCCCTGGCTGTGACTGAGCTTGCTGGTGCCATCTATGTAAGGGGTAGCGTGCCTATTCTGGGTGGTTGCACCAGGAAGGACAATAAGTTATTGCAGGGTTCAAATCACGCATTTTTCCTTCCTGCTGTATACATAATGGGAGCGCGAGATGTGCGCCAACCAGACAAAAATGCCAATCGATAGGTGGGGTGTGTATATGTGAAAGTAGGGTGAAGCTTTTATTATCTAATTTTCGTACATAAAAAGGATCTTCTCTAGCCAGGTTAGACATCCAGTAGCATAACTAGGGTAGGATAACTGGGGAAGTTGCCCTGTGCTGACTGAGGAGGGGAGGGCCTGAAAAAGGCCACTGTCACTAGCATACTTGTTCAGCTGCGGTGACCTGGCAGCAGCTGGAAGCTGCCCTGCATCCCACTTGCCCGGGGCCCCTGGCTGCATTGTTTTGCCTCTGAACGCCAGCTGGTACGGGCCCAATTTAGTTCCTGATTATCATCATAGATGCTGACTTGGAGGGAGCATGATGCATGCCATCGATAATGTTTTTATGCTGTGCAATAAGATATCACTCCAGGCAGAAAATACACATAATTATGAAAAATGTGTTCGCAGAGCTTCAACTTCTCTGTTCTCTGCTCAGCAAATTTGGCGCTTTTAGGGTGCATTGGGGCGAGGGGTGCAGCTGTGGTACTGCTGCCACTGTCCTAGGTCCTACTGCCACTGTCTCCCGTGGCTGTATCTTGCAGGTGTGAACTTTTGCAGGCCAGAATGCCTGCTACCTCTCTTTCCCCTTCTTCCCTTTCCGCACAACCTGTGGAGTTCATCATCAAATCCTGCTACAGATACCGACTTCAAAGAAATGATGAAGTCAAAGACAAGGCCTGCAAATTTTGACCTATTAAATGTTAGGCGATAAACAAAGGAAATTTCCCATTCGTGAATCTTTAAGGTAGAGTTAGTGTTACACATTTGTGTCTGATCCTACGAGCAACACAAAACAACATTTCAGAACGTCCATTCTGAAAGCCAAGAAACCCAGCTGTGGTCGGGGAAACGAGATTAACAGCGACCCTCTGATATGTAGAAAAAAATATAAACGAGAAGCCCCCACCATGCCTCACGTACTCTTTCCAGGTCTCCTCAACTTGTGTTGCATACAAAGGGTACAGATCCAGAGCACGCTACCCGTGCATTTCCAGTCGGCCAAGGCACAGTTCCAGCTCACCAGTCACAGGAAGCATGCCTAAGTTTCCCACTTCTGCTGAGGAGCAGGTCAAATTGAATGAATGTAAGGGTCCTTTTGGGTCTTGAAATCAGTAACAGCACCCAATTTACTACTTATCCAGATAGCAAGCAACCCTCTCCCTCATTCACCTTCCTTCTGCCCTCCGGAAAGTGGTCTAAACCTTCTCATTGTTTGGAGCAAGCGGCCGTTGAGCTCAGTTGGTTCGAGCATGGTGCTAACAACACCAAGATCACCACTTGATCCCTGGTTGGACTAGATCATCTCTTGGGCAACATCCAGATGAGCATGTTTGATTCTCTGGAGAAGAGGTGTGCTGCCAGCTGTCCCCAGGGAATGCCCCTGCCATGTCTGCTCTGACACGTGGCAGGTTACCCCACGGTAAGGGCTACAGCAGCCTTACCTGGGGCTACAGAAGTGGTGATCCGACTGCTCCGAGCCTGGTGGCCAGGCTCTGGTTTTTGAGTGGCATATGTTGTCACTGTGTGCGCCACTCCAGTTTGCCTTTTTTGCACGGGTTTTTTTGACCCCGGATTAAAAAAGTACACTGCTCCCTTGCAGCGTGGCGAACAGATGAATGTGAGGTACGTGGTGCTGCAGATGTGTCTGCAGCGCCACATTCTTCATGACCACACTCATCCGGCCGTGGCCTTGAGGTCTCTCCCAGCCTGCCTCCTCTGTGAACCTGTCCAGAATAGTCCAGTCACCTGAACAGGGAGGCAGCGGCATGGAGCGCATTGTGCTTTCACGCACAGCTGGGGATGGAGCCAAGGCCGATGTCGACTTCCTGGACTGGTATGAGAGAGAGGCGAGCACCCTACTCCATCCTTGATTTCATGTTGTCTTCCATGCCAGTAACACGCTCCCAAAGTTGGGCTCAGATTCCCAACTGATGGAGTTGGAGAGCCATTACAGTGGAAACAGCAATTTGAGGGTTTTTTTCCGTTCTGGGGGTGTCTCAGTGTATTCATGTGATAGCTCTTCAGCACGAGGCCAGTGTCTCCCATTATTTCGGATGCAGCACTGAATTCTCCCTCGCTCGTTCTTTTGTTAAATCTGATATATGCACTCGCATGGATCTTTTCCGCACAATGCACAAGAAAGAGGCTGGAATAGCGGTAATAGGGGATTTTTGCTTCCATAGGGTTCGAATTTCACCCAGGGACTGACCTTAGCAGCATTAAGACATAATTACTTCCCAAACCCATGGACCGTAGGGCAGCGAGATGTGCTGATCTGTTGCTGTAATTGGCATAACTATCTGAGGTCAACATTAAGATATTTTTGTATCAGAGTACAAATTTGGAGATGGGTCTTGATACAAACTTACCCGTTACTATGCAAAGCTTTAATGTGTTGGTCCATGTTTTTCATCCTATGGCCTAGTGCAAATATATTATAAAACTCACTCTCCGTGGACTTTGTTTTAACACATCTTTTAGGAAATCTGTCACCAGTCATTAAGGTATCCAGCTAAGATTACCATAACCTTTTCCTTTTTTGTATCATTTATTGAGAACAGAATTCATAGCCAGTAAAAAAAAACTCTACTTTTTGCTTTTATTTCTTGTAAATTGCCCTTAATTTTCCTATGGAGCAAGTGACTCTACATTGCTGCTTTTCTTTATGACATAAAAGAATGTTTGTGATTAACACGTACAGCGTACTACTAAAGAACAAGGTCAGAGTTGCAATCCTATGTAGAAACTTAATTGCAAATATCTTTGCTTTTGAATATGTGTAAAAAAAAACAAAACCCAAAAAAACCCCCCAAAAACCAAAAAAATTATGAAATTATTCCTGTTTAAAATGTAATTGAGATCTTTTTTTTTTTCATCCTTGGCTGTCTTCAAGTGCATATTTTCAGATCAAAGCCAAACAAAACAATTTGCTAGGGATAAGGGGGAAAATTGTGGTGCTCTCACAGGCAAGATGGCCAAGTGTCATATAGCTAAAAGCATAATCACTCCAGAATAGAAATGGTCCTCACATAATGTTAGCTGTCTTGTCCACAAAACAAGCAGGTGATAATTCCTCACGTAGCCTCTCTGCTGCTAAGCCTCATGTTATTTTGGGAACTTAGAGTTTTCCTACACGGGACTGCTATAGCACCTGGAAGCACTGATGCATAAACCATCAAAAAGATGGTAAGTTTAATGAGAATGTGAAATTGTATCAGATCCTCCTCTGGAAAAAAACCTCTATTTGGCTTCCACTGAAATATGAATAGCTGTACCAATTTTCAACAGCTGAGTAGTGTCTGGCCTATCATCTTGATGAAAAGATGTAATAGATCGGCATAGATCATGATAGATGATCAACTGTTAGGCATCAAGATGAGTGGCTCATGATCTTGATCTTGTCATAATTGTGATAGGGACGTCAAAGGATCTCCTCTTATTGCCTGCGAATTATTCACAGATGTTAGGGTCAGAAGGGACCTCAATAGATCATCGAGTCTGACCCCCTGCATAGGCAGGAAAGAGTGCTGGGTCTAACTGACCCCAGCCAGATGCCTATCTAACCTCCTCTGGAAGACCCCCAGGGCAGGGGAGAGCACCACCTCCCTTGGGAGCCCGTTCCAGACCTTGGCCACTTGAACTGTGAAGAGGTTCTTCCTAATGTCCAGTCTAAATCTGCTCTCTGCTAGCTTGTGGCCATTATTTCTTGTGACCCCCAGGGGCGCCTTGGTGAATAAAGCCTCACCAATTCCCTTCTGTGCCCCCGTGATGAACTTATAGGCAGCCACAAGGTCACCTCTCACCCTTCTCTTGCGGAGGCTGAAGCGGTCCAGGTGCCCCAGTCTCTCCTCGTAGGGCTTGACCTGCAAGCCCTTAGCCATGAGAGTGGTCTTCTCTGGTCCCTCTCCAGGGTAGCCGCATCCCTCCTGACGTGCGGTGAAGACATGACACGTGCGTTATGGGGGCGCGCTCCAGCCCCGCGGTGTGCGGCAGTCCGCCCGCGCCCTGCAGGTCTGCAACGCAGTTTGTCAACGCGCTGCGGGTCCAGCGCTGGCGCCGGTGGCACGGGCGGTGAGCGGGGCCCGCCTCGGCTGACACCTGCGCAATGAGACCGCGGCCCCGAGCCGGGCAGGGGCAGGGGCAGGGGCAGGGGCAGGCGGGGCCCTGCTCTCCCCGCGCTCGCCGGCAGCCTGCCCGAGTCCCGGTTTCCTTGCCGGGGTGTGCTGTGCGCCGCCCGATGCTTGCTCCTCGCTGCCCGGCTCTGCATCCAAATCGCCGCTCTCCTCCACCGGGCAAGCGTCCGGCTCGCCGCGGGGAGAGGAGCCGCGCGGCCCGGCTCGGCCCGGCCCGGCCCGCGGGCAGCGGTTCAGCCCCGCGTTTGTTTTCAAAGCGCGGCGCGCGGATGGCGGAGGCGGCGGCGGCGGCGCTGGGGCGGCTGCGGGGCGCGGGTGAGCGAGCGGCGCGGACAGACACACGGACCCACCCCCTCGGCACCCCACGCACCGACGGACGGACCCCATGCATACACGGACAGCCCCCTTGGGACGGGAAGATGCTGCCACCAACCCTTGCGGGGCAGGCTGGCAGACCCCCACCCGGGACAGACGGACAGACCCCCCTGGATAGATGGACGGACCCCCAGGGATAGATGGACAGCCCCCCACCCAGGACAGCCGGACACAGCCGGATGTCTTGCTGCTGCTCCCTGCACTGCCCACTCCTGGAGCCAGCGGGCACGGCCCCCCAGTTCCCTCTGCCCGGCGCGGGCTTGGCATCTCCCACCTGCCGCTGAGCCTGCGTTAAGCCAGCACCCTCTTACTCAGCCACGGGTGAGGGGGAGACCTTGCATCCAGCCCAGCTCGGAGGGAAGCGGAGCCACGAGTCTGGTGTGATGCTGTCCAGCTGGAAGCGCACACAGGATATCAGACCGACAGGCACCTGCCTGGGTGGGCTGGCCCCAGCGCTCTTTCCTGCTCGGGCAGCGGGTCGGACTCAATGACCTGCTGAGGTCCCGTCCGACCCAAACAGCATCTCTGAATCTCATCTACCTCATCTCATCTATGAAGCTAAGGTCTTCTGCCACATCGAAGGCTGGATCCATCCTTGGGTAGAAGCAGAGGGGGCACAGCAGTCCTGGTTGGCTTGCTGCTTGCAGCAGGGCCTCTGAGGTCCTGTTAAAGTCCCTAAAGTAGGCAAAAATCCTCCCTCCTTTCCTGCTCAAAGCGATACCTCTCACCCCCATCCCCAAAGCCATTCCTGCCCCCTGCACCAGGGCCGAGTGCAGCTGGGGCCAGAGCCCAGGGCAGAGGGAAGGACGGGGTCCCCTTCCCCGGGCCAGCTCTGGGCAGAGTGGGGGGCCTGTTCTCCCACCACTGTCCCCTCCCCAGCTGAACCCAGGCCCAGCTCAGCGGGGCTGACTCTGGAGCTTCCCACAGTGGAGAAAGCAGTGGGGGAACTGGGGTGGGAGGAGGAAGAAGAGGGGAGACTGTGGCTGAGCAGGAAGGGGAAGGGAAGGGGGTTTTCCACCTCTCCTGGGACTTACAAAAAGGTCCCGGAGGCTCCGGTGGCACTCTCTGCCCAGACTGGTGGGGGCAGAGGTGGCTGGGAGCAGGGGGTGCAGCCGCCCCTGCCTGCAGTTTGAGTTGCTGCTCGTGCACCCGCTTTGGGAAATCATACATCACCCCTGCCCTTTACGTAGCTCTTTTCCCAGGACAGTGGTTCTCAACTTTATTAGACCCGAGGTGACTTGTCTGACTCTAGCTGCACCCCATTTTAACTCATTTCACTTGTTCCTTGTCTACGGAAAAATGCTTCTGTGAGCAAGGAACTCAGAAACCCCCCGGCAGGGCAGCACGGTCTTGACATGATATATTCCCATGTGAAAGCTCTGGGTTTATCTTGGGAAGCGCGTGTTGGGGTTGTGCACCTGGCAGGGCTCTCGTGACACCCCGTTCAGAGAAGCAGGTCCGTGGCAGTGCGTACATGAGAAGCAGGGTAAGGGGTTTATTCCTAGGTGAGTTGGAGAGGTTGTCATGGGCTGCACATCTTGGGATTTCTACAGGTGGTTTGCGTTTGATGCCACGTGTGCATGAGACGTGCTGCCCCTCCGCTCGGCGCGCTGAGGCTCCGGCACTGGGGCGAGCTTTCTGCCAGCCGAGCCCTGCGTCTGTGCCGCGCTCCTTGTGGGATCAGGGCTTAATTTTGAAGACGAGTATTAGTCTGACTTCTTATTTTTGATAAATACCTGCTTAAACTCTGGCTAGGACAGCGGTACTGTCTGTGGCTGCTCTGCACTCTTTGCTCATGCTAGCGGTCACAATCTGTTGTATTAAGCTGATCGACGCGTGCCTAAAAATCATCAAGTTAAAAAATCCTTAAGAAATGATCACTGCAGGTAGATGATGCATTGCTGGGGTGTCTGCCATCTTTGTCTCTGGCTTTTGCCTCCATCTTTTTGGTTGGCCTGTCCCGTACGTGGCCATCTGGTTACTCTGTGGGACCCTCAGACTCGTTGGCAAGCCTGTGAGTGATTTTCTATCTTGGGTCTCTCCATCTTTATGCTGCCCGACTGTTCCTGATTTCTGCAAGTCTGCCCTCTTAAAAAGACTAGCGGTGAGCAGTTACTCTTCGTACGTGAGTAAATCCTACCCCCACATCCCCAGGGCATGGTATGAACATAGTGGGGAGACTGTTTATGACAAAGGGATCTACCTGGACTCCATTTGTGGTGATACATTGGAGGATTTAAATGCATTTCGTGCACCGAGCAAGCATGGTCTTCAGGTGCCTGTGGTCTCTTATGGGGCTCAGAAATGGGCACCTGGCATCTGATGGGAAAGGCAATTTAACAAACACTCAAAACAGCATCTTCCTTCGGGGGCTTTCTTAAGAGGTTAGAAATCCTTGAACCAACTTGAATGTTAATATTGTCCAGGCAATATCTGCCAAGGAGCTGGTTATGCAGGTCTCAAAAGGCCTTTCTTGGAAGATAAATCTGTCCTCTAGAAGCACACTTATCACTCTGTCTTTCCCGAAAAATACAATTTGCTCTCAGGGCAGAGAGATGCAGCATTCAGAAACCTCAGCGGCCAGCAATTTAGTGCTCAAGCTTTTGTGAAGGAGGCACAGCAGTTACTATGAACAAGAAAACAATGATTTGGGAAGAGAGATGCAGCACCGTGTAGAGGGAAGAATTGTTTTAGGTGAGTTCAAACCGGGGGAGCTGAAGAGGAGTGATCGGATCTGCTAAGGGAAAGAAAGCAATTAGACTGAGCACCGCAGGGAGGAAAACATTATTAGACTGTGGGATTTTTGTCTTGGAAAAGTAGCGAAAGCCCCTTCTCTGACTTCATTCAAAACGCATGGTACTGGACGGCTGGACAGGCTCTTTGGAGTGGCGCTGGGCTGTGGACTACTTTTCCATTAGGTTACCATTTCATGCCTGACTCTGGTGGATAGTGTTACAGTCTGATAACTGTTTGGTGGCATAGGTTACATTAATCACTAGTCTTGGATAAGCCAAGCTGCCAAAATCCACCATTGGTAGCTTCAGCAAAGAGACCAAGGACTGCCCAGGGCTAGAGCCTGAACCTCCTCTCCTTAAGCAGGTCTCTTTTCGTGAGGCCTGAAACACCGTTGGCAGTGTGGTGATTACCAGGTTCAATAAAGACAATTATTAGGTATGAATGAGAAGAACTGAATGAGAACTTTTATTGTGGAGCAGTAGGCAAACCTCTACAGATCCTTTTTCTCTCTTCTCTCTTTAACTAGCCACTCTCTAACTGAAGGACCATTTCCCAGTTCCCAATTTCCTCAGTCTCCTGAGTTAGGGAGCATCTCCAAATTACAATTTCCATGTCTACAGGGAGGTCACCCTGATTATAAGGCTGGCTCAGGTGTGCCAGGTGCTGTAGCAACATACAGTGAATGGAGCTCCTTGCCTCAGCTAACTTAGTCTAGGAGCCAAGACGTGATGGTCAGAGAAGTGGGAGACGGTGATATGAGATGAGGTACCAAAAGATCTCACCTGAAGCCAACTTCGACCTCCACTTCCGGTGATACATTGGAGAACTAAATGCATTTCACACATTGATCAACCATTGTCTTTGGACGCGGAGAGAGGTGATGAGACAGACGCCCGTCTCACTTTTATACCTGATTTGTTAAAATCAAATATAACCGGGAATTCAAATACTTACCTAGTCAGTGACAGGGCCAACCTCATCTGCCGGTCTGCTGTGTCCAGAGCGTAGCACGTTGCGGCTTAGTGAATATGAGAGGTGTAGCGAGTTTTGAAGAGAACATTTTATAGGTAGACTTTTTTTTTTGTTTAACAAAATGGGGAGCAGGGACCGCATCCCAGGTCCTCTTCCCTCCTCACTGCGTCATGCTCCTTGTCGAGTGCATGAGGCTTTTGCTCTCCATCCAGCTTCAACAAGACGGGTGGGGAGGGCTCCACCCGGCCTAGGGCAAGCAGCGGGGTCAGGCATTTGGGGACATGCTAGATCCCTGATTTCCTAATCCTCGGCAAATGATTTTGCCATAATGCTGCTGGGGGAAGCGAGAGGCTGCTTCTTTTTCCTCCTCCACGTGCACTCAACATCAAATAGTTGCCCTAGTCCTTAAGTTTGCCTGTTTATAGGCTCATAGGCAAGTGGGGCTGAAAAAAGACATCATCTAGCCCAGCCTTAAGGCAGGCATCCCTGACCAAACCATCCCAGCCAAGTGTCCGCATAACCTGCCCGGGGATGGGGGCTGCTCAGCTCCTCTCGGCAGCTGCTTCCAGTGCTTGCCCACCCTTGGCGTCAGCCAGTTCTTGTGTTAAAACTACTGACAAGTTAGTTTTCACCTTGCATTTGCTGTTTCCGGTTAAGAATGCACTTTTTTTTCCTAGTGAAGACGTAGCTTCCAACCTCCAAAAGCAGGTGCATTTAAAATAAAGACACGCTGCTGTCAAGAAGACCCTTCTTTTGTTTTTT
>JAGPOW010000304.1:7876725-7890470 GCA_030014935.1 Caiman crocodilus
GTGGCCGGGGCTTGGCTGCCATCCTAGCGTGGCTTTTGGGGTGATGTGGGGGGTACTTTGTTTTGAAAAGCAGGAGCGGCCATGGCTGTGGTTAGGGTGGCAGTACAGGGTCATCATAACGTCCTTGTGCACTCTTAAACTTGGATAACTTACGTGGTAGGTGTGATGGAAATGATCTGTAAACAGCATTTCAAAGCAAACTTATTAAAGTTTTAGGACAACTAGCATACACAATGCAGGACTTCATAAGTAATAACGAATTTACTCTTATTTCAGGTCTTTTGCCAAACAAAAAACGGCTACTGTAGATGAGAAGGTAAACTGTGCCCTATGGCTAGCAGACCTGAAATCCCTATCAGCTGTGAGGAGGAAACGGTGGTTACGCCGAAGTCTAGCATTGTGTGCTTGAGTTGTCCTAACAATACATTGACTTTTAAACGCCATTTACAGATTGCTTCTGTCATACCTACAGCCTAAGTTATTCAAGTTTAAAAGCGCTCCAGGACTTTATGAAGTAGAGTATAGAGCAGTCGCTGTATAAAAAGGAGGAGACAATCTTTTTCAGATGTTTGTTATTAAGCAGTTTTGTTCTAACCTGCTCTTATCCCTTGACCGGGTATTTGCTTCTTGTCAGGAGGAAATAAGAAGACGCACCCATGAACTTCTAGAAGAGGAGACCATCAAAAACAGTAATCTCCGTTTCAGAATCCAGAACCTCCCGGACCTGATTACCGAGGAGATGATAGGTAATGCCAGCCCCGACCGAGCGTGTGCGGGAGCTGAGTTTTGTTCTCGTGGGAGGAGAGAAGTCGTCACGTAAAGGAAGGAAAAACAAAAAGTATAGGACTAAAGACCCCTGATCTCAAATAAACATTATCAAGATCAGTAAATGCTCTCCCAGAACCTGTTGCTGAATGGGGACACGTTGGGCACTTTCCGATCCGACTAACACGAGTGAAATGTAGCTGGGGACAACAACCGTACGGTAGGGTCACAACAGGAGGTCTGGGCCCCTGGGCTCTCGTTCCACCGGTGCTTTGCACTTCCTGGGAAACTTGGGGGTAAGGCTCTAGTATGTACTCTGCCTCGGTTGCTTCATCTGTGAAATGGGGATAACAGTGCTTCCCAGCCTGTGAAACGCCACACTTTCCAGATCTCAAGATGTACAGATTCAGCCCTGCTTCTTTCTCCACCTTCCACCCCGACACAAACACAGGCCTCCCATCTGTTTCCTCCGTTTCCAGTGCCCCTGGTTTTGTGGTTTTCTGTAGCTTTAGCAAGCAATTCCTTTCCCAAGGGGGCTTCTTGATATAAAATGTGGAAAAGGTACCGTACAGTAGAAATGCAGCAGGCTTCTCCAAGTCTGTAAATGCAAATACCTTGGACAAAATGTGGGGACAGTAAGTTGCTGAAATAAGGTTGTGCTTCGTAAATGTGTAAGGGACCCGCTGCCCGCTTTCAGGTGACATTCGCACCGTGATCCATTAACATTGCAGATACCGATCCGCTGACAGAGGGGTGTGGCACACGCGTTTTTTGTTGAGATCAGCACATTTAAAAACCAAATCTCTTTCTAGCCCTCGTTTCGGCTGCCCGTGAAGCCAACGCTGCTAAGATCAATCAGTTGCAGGCTGCGCTGAAGGACGTCGCACGTGAAGCCGAACTGCTGGGTCAGCAGCAAACCCTTTATGAAAGGGAGAATGCCACCTTGTGGTACGTGATTTGTGTGTGTGCATAAGTAAAATCACATTGGGAAAAGGCTCGGAGGAAATAAAACAGAATTGGAGCCAGGGCGCTTCGTCACTCCTATGGGCAGTAGGACGTGCTCCTCAGCAGCTTTTTGCTGCCGCACGAGCTCTGCTTTCGAAAAACTCTTGGGTGTTTTGAGTAGTAGTCACGGTCTAGCGCTGCCTGGCCCTGCTGTTAAGATGCACTGGCTTGATAGACAACTGACCGCAGGTCTGGGGAGGAGGAGGGGGAGTCTTCTCCCTGCAACGAAGGGCATCAGAAGAAAGGCAAAACCAATGATAATTTTGACTTTGCAAACCCATATCCCAGTCTCCAGTGGGGAAAAAGAAAACATACTAAAGAAAGCCCGGAGCTAGGATTTCTCTGCCCGCATCCCCGATGGCAAGCCCCGTCTGCCCTATGGAGCGCCCATTGCTTCGTGGGCACGTGGGGCTGGGCTGGGATTTGCCTTGCTTCTGCCAGATTATGTGTTTCTATCCTTTTCTGCCAGGGCGCTAGAGCTGTTCAAAAAAAAAAGTCACAGCTTATTTCCATGTCAGGAAAACTGATTTTTTTTTTTTTTAATTCTTTCTGTGCTTGAAAATAGCTGGGCCACTTGTTAATGGAACTAGGAAAAACGAACATACTCATTAGGGGAACAAAAGAAAAGACCCACGCCTGGAGAAGTAAAATGTGGAGCGAATGCTAGGCAACGGGAAGGGATGCATTTAAATAGCAAGCGTCGATTGTCTTGATTAGCGAGATGCTCAGACTCGGCTGAGGCCCCCGGGCCCGATCCGGACCCCAGGGCTCCAGGCAACAGCAGCAGTGGCAGTGGCGGTGGTGGCGGCAGCCATGGCGGAGGTGCACAAGTCGCAGAGGGCAAGTGAGGGCTGTGTCGTACACACCTTCCTTGCCCACCGAACAACAAGGATCACGTCGACCAGGGCCTTGGACTGCTTGGCAGGCCGTGCCCCCCTCTGCCCACCGCCCCGATTCTGCAGTCTGGATGGAGCAACTCCAGGGGCCAGATCTTGGGCCATACGCTTGACCCTTGTGATCTCTCTTACAGACATTGCTACATGAACCATTTCTATTCAGGCAGCGGTGAGGGAGTCAACTGATTTAATGCCTCATGATGGCCTACCCGATTCCTTCGAAACTCTTCATTCCACGGGTGTTAACAACCCTCTCTCTTTTTTTAATGGTCTTGATTTTCTACTAACCAAGCTAACCTTTCTTCTGCAGTTCTACGGTGTATTAGCTGCTCCTTTTAACATAGCTCCCATTTCACAGCCCTGCCGACTGTATTTTACCTATATCTGAATGTGTCAGCTCAGGTGGGGAAACATTAATGCTTTTGAACCTCAGCTCAGATATGGAAATAAGTGTTGGTGAAACATTGCATGCGCTGTCAAGGTGCTGAAGAACGCTATGTATTTGGTTTATGAACCTGAAAGAGGTGTGCATTTAACTCCAGTGACAACAGGAATAAAGAAACAACAGCTTTTGATGATTTTTGCTTTGTTTTTTGTGGCTTTTTTAACATATAGTATATGATATAGAAAATGAATGCATGTGCCAATCAAGTTATATGTGTTTCTGTTTTTGATTTTAAACGGGACGATATAACCCTAGGCCCCTAGCATATTAGTAAAGCTTTGAGTTACCTGGAGAAAATAATTGGTGTTGTACATGATGATGCACCACACCAGGTGCACCCCCCTTCTCAAAATCCCAGATCTGCCCATGGTCTCTGGTTTATTTTCTCCAGTGAGGAGCAAGAGAAATTGTGGGTCCGGCATGAAGCAGCTGTAGACTTCATGAACCAACAAATGGCCAAGAGAGTTAACACAACGATTCTCTTAAGCGAGGTTTGCAAGAAAACCAAAAATGCAGAGCAGGATATAATCAAGAAAAAGAAAGATGTGCAAGAACTGAAGGAAGCCATAGCTAGAGAGAGGACATTTCTCCAGGAAGAAAAAGACGCAAGGGACAAAAAGGTAAAGAGCCTGAGCTGTATTCCACTCTCATAAAAGCATAGAGGTGAACATGGTTCCAAAAATTAAATGGTTTTAGGAGTGGTGATGGGATACTTATGAGGAGCAGTGCATTGAGCTGGCTTTCGTGCAGCCCGTTTGTGCTTGCTGACCGTACAATGCAATGTCCTAGCAGAGCTCTGTGTTAGGAGGATGGGTGTGCTTGTGTGGGTATTGTGGTTGTGTATTGTGTGGGGGGGGGGGTTGTATGCATGTATCGCTTCTTCTCCTAACATACCCAGTGGGTTCTCATTCTTGTTTAATTGCTTTCTGTTATGAGCAGAGGGAAAAAAGAAAAGTACCTTTATTTTACTGCTGTTATATTTTCCTGCACTTGTTCTTTGTACTTGAGTATACTTAATTCCCTTTAAGAGACATTTTTAGGGCATTTTTCAGAAAGAAATTTATTTTCTTGCAATCTGGCCAAAGTGCTTTTCTGCAGAACAAATTATAGGCCTAGTGCTACAAAGGCCTAATCATGTGTCTGATTTAATGCACAGTGAGTAATCCTGTTGAAAGTTTCACATTGAGTATCACATTGAGTATGCGCATAAGTCTTTGCAATATCAGGATTTAATATTGTATTTTCATGAATTAAAAATAATACCTTCCTATAGGATTTGAACAGCTGGTACATAGTTATTACCTCTGTGAAAATGTCTTTTCTTTGAGCTCAGCTTTTTGCTTGAAAGGCTTCAGCCCGCACAGTTTACAAGGCTAAAGATTTTTTCTTAAGCTCAGCAATTTGCATTAGGTTGATTATGATGAACTAATGATGTTTTTCCATGTAGAAGGCAGAGATGAAAACAAAACTGGATGCACAGAAGGCAAAATCGTTATTGAAAAAAAGAGAATATGAACGTTTGCTTCCAAAACTGTTGGATATTCAGCAACAGATAACCCACCAGGCAGCGGTAAGGAGAAAATTGCTGGCTTCTTGCAAGATTTTTCTTATTTCAACCTGTGTTTTTCCTAAAAGGGAAAAAAAAAAACCAATTTGTCCAGTTATGAAATGAAGAGCCCTGAGGTAGGGGAAAGAGGCGTAAGTGAAGAGTTGTAAGGAAAGGGATGGAGAGGTTATCTTTGGGCATAGGGTAAAAACAAGAGGCTTTTCTAAATGACTGATGCTGTCGCCTCCTGGATGCCATACAGTCTCATCTGGTGAGGTTGCCAGCCAATTTTCCTGATAGACGAGCTCAGAGGACGAACACAGTAGATTAGTAAGCAACAACTCGTGGCCCTGTTCTGCCCCTATGGAACCACTGGTAGTTTTTGAGACTTAAGAGAAGACACGACAAATATTTAATAGATACAAATACCAAAGAGCACGAGGGATTATTTAGGGCAGGGATGTCAAAGATGCAGCCCATGGGCCAGATCCAGATCCGTGGATCCCCCATGGGCCAGATCTGCCACCCTCTCTGGCTGCTCAGGGGCTGCCGCCAGTGGTGCCTGCTCCAGCTGACCTGGGACCCGTGCTGCACGCCGTCTCTGCCCCACGCTGGCTCGCGCAGGTGCCGCGTGTGGCTCGTGTCCCAATCCGGCCACATACAGTGCAGTCCCAGACCAGCCGGAGCGAGCACCATGGGTGCTAGGTCTGGCATGTTGAAAGGGGGTGGGAGTTGGGGGGGTCTGCCGGCCTGATCCAGCCCTGAGCCATTCATCTGGCCGGTGGACCTGTCCTATGCCATTCATCTGGTCTGAAGGGCCAGGTGGAGTGACACTCCTGGGTTTAGGTCATATTTCGGCTGCTTCTGGAGCCCATGAGGGATTGCCACAGTGAAGCACAACCCACCTGTTCTCGTCCTCACAATAGATATACTGTATTTACTTGTATACCACGCGCACCTTTTCCCCATAAATCCACCCTCCGGTCGGGGAGTGTGTCACGACACCGTGAAAGAGATCCTAACAGCGGGTCGCGTTCAGGTATGGACTCATCAACCAAGGGAAGTGATAGAAGCCCTATTGTTTGGGATGTTCAAAAATTAGCTGGACAAAGTAACACGTCCGTCATCACGCAGGAATAGAAGCAATTTAGGGAGAGGTCAGAGCAAAAAGGACTAAAAGGACAATCAAGCAAACTCTTCCCTCCATCCACTTAATCCTGGCTGCGAGCACAACCAACCTAATGCCACGTTCCTGTTTTTCATAGGAGTAACTTCTCTGACAACAAGTGTCTTCATCTGTCTTTAAGTTATCTCTTCACTACAGAGTTAACGTAGGTTTAATTGCTCTCGAGATAATCTACCTCAAGTGAGAGCAACCATGTTTTGAGCTGCTCAGCACGACTGGTTTTGAGATGAGGGAGTCTTCTGTCTGAATGGGTATGGAATAAGGGAGGACCTTGATTTTATGTGCGAGTTAACTCTTGTGGTTTTGTGTGTGACATTCCAGCGCGACTTAAGGTATTACACGAAAAACATATGCAAAAGTGCCGTGGGCTAGGGATGGAAATTATACATCAGCCAGTATAAGTGTTCAGAAACCAGTTCAAACCGGTAACACTACAGAAGTTTGGTCCCCAGGAACCACTAAGAGGTGCAGACAGAAGAAGTGCAGCTCCCCAGTCTAACTCGTGGTGCTTCACGGAAAGCATCATGAGTTAGACTGACCCTCCCGACCCAACACACGTTAGCTGTTGGGTCGGGAAGGTGGGGCATTGAGCTCCAATTTGGAGCCCGGGGGAGAAAGGCTGTGTCTCTGCAGCTGCTTCCCCTAGCCCTGCTCCACCTGTCCCAGCCCCCTCAGCATGGGAGGGGGTGTAGGCAGGGGAGGGAGGTTTCCCCAGCTTGCATGGGAGGAGGAAGGCAGATGGATTGAAGCCTCCCTTCCTCCCCTTCCCAGTGCAGCTAGGAAAACCCCAGACCAGCCCTCCCTCCCCTATCTTCTCCCGCTCCTGTCCTGAGACAGCACCAGGGGCCAGGCTGTGCTGCAGGAGCCCAGCCACCAGAGCAGACACAAGTTAACGAAGGCGCTCTACTTTGACTGCCTGTACTTAGCCATGATGTGTAGGAGAGGAAAGGCCAGCAACAGAAGGAGTCCTTTGGGTGTTGTTTGTAGTAATATCCCATCCCGGCACTAAACGTTTGTGTATTTAATAGGCTATTCAGAAGGAGAACCGTGAGATAGCACAGCTGAACGAAAAAATCGAGCAATTAACACGGTTATTAGAACAGAAGAGGCTGCGAGGCCTGGAACTTTCCAAAAGGAAGTGAGTATCGTTTGATGCTTTGATTCCTTTGCTAAACTTAAACGAGCATTTAACATTTGCATGACTGTCAAGGAACATTAATGACAGTATTGGTTTGAAACCCGTCAGATCCTATATATACGGGAATTTATTTTAATCGCAAATCTAGCAACCGCAAATCAGCGTCTGCACTCGTAAACATTTGTCTTGGCTCCTAATCCAGACGGCGGCCGCACGGTCCATTGCTGTCCCTGGGAATCGACACCTTCTTCTCCCGCTTCCCCGCCGCCTCCCCGAAACTGCTGCAGATCACCTAGCTGTTGGGGGCACGGGTTTTTTTTAATAAGGAAAGGATAAAGGCTGAAATCAAAGTAGCAAGATCTTGGGGCCCAAACCACTGCTCACAGAGGGCAATGGGAGTCTTTCCATTTCCATCAGGAATGCACACACAAAAAAGCAGATGATACATGAGTAAATTTGAAGGCATTGCTGTGGAATAAGTATTCACAGGGGGTGTACGTAGAACCAAAATTGTCACTTTCTGCTTCGGCGATGTGGGCAGGGGAGGCCGGACACCACACCCAGCATGCTGTCCCCGTCCCGGCCAGCTGAAGACCCGGCACACCCTGCAATGCAGAGTCTGATTCCCTGTGCGCTCCTGCGGGTGCAAGAGACCTTAGGGAAAGCCGAGTCATGGATCACCCTCAATGGCTTCTTCACTGGGCTTGTAAATCACCTTTCCTGGAGAGTGACACTGATCTATAGATATATCACTTATAATTTCCCTATTTTTTTTGACTATTTGTCCACACCAAGAACTGTTTCCCAGCTGGTGGCAATATAAAGCGCAGGGATTTTCTTAGCCAAGCAGATTTCCAGTTCAAATCCTGCCATACAATCCACCAGTCCACCAGCCAATGTTTCAAAAGCAACTCCCCCCGCAAAAAACCAACCAAGAGGAAACTGCTAATCTCCGAGCCCTGCATGAATGAGCTCGCTGCTGTGAACCCTGAGATTTGTCTGCCATTTCCCTACTCAAAATAATGGCGTGTTGTCATTGCGAAATAAAACTATCCAGCTTTGTTCTTGACGAAAAACCCAGCTGTATCCCCGTACCGAACAGTGCTGTTGATCCCGTACACATTTACACACAAGTAACGTTACTGTGATGCACACCAGTGACATTGGGACGGTTCTCAACTACAAAGCGAAGCACGTGTGCTGTTTCCAGGCTCGGCCCTTGACAGCCTCCTGCAGCAAATCCTATGGCGGGGTTGCACGAGACAAAAGCATTGTCCTTTTTTTGTTGCCACATTTCCAGAAATGTGAGGCGCTTTTTCTTCTATGTAGATTTTTCTCACCAGTATAGCTAGCTCCCCTTTGTTGTATAATTGGTGAGTTAGTTAAACTCAGGGCATTCCTTCCTTCTCTATTTTTTGGGCACAGATCCAATGGGCTTCTTATGTTTCCATATCCCTGCAGGTATTTTTTCCTTTCCTATTTCCTGTATATCGGGTGTCTTCCTCCAAGCATCTTTCCTTAGTGAGGAGCCGGCTCCTTGCTCAACCCACGAGCCACCCAGAACAGACAAATGAAGTGAGTAACTTTCATGCTCCCAGGACGCTCTGTAAGGCCATCAGAAGCAAGACTATTGCATTTGTGCTCATCAGCTTCCAATCCGCACCCTCCATGAACCGGGTATTGCCATCACTGAGAGGCTACAACAGCAATCCAACCCTATGACACTGCCAACACTGTCTGCCCTTATCTCCTTAACGGGTTTTATTCGTATCAGGCGTGTACATAGATGCACCAAATGATGAGTAAAAATACGTTTTTAATAAAGGTGAAGACAAAAGCAAATTATCATGTCCTGTGTTGACACTTAAGAACATGAGTAATAGGAACATAGACTATTATCTGTTGCTCACAGTCCTTTATTTAATTGCACTCCTGAATATCTCTACGTTGGCTTTGTTTGTTAGAGAGGATCTTGATTCTGGCCTGGTTGTCCTGCAATCAAAAATTTCCCAAGAAAGAGAAAGTTTAAATAATGAAATAAAAATGGTAAGAACTAGACTTTTTTTTTTTTATTAACCACTTTAATCCTCTTTAATATATTTAATAATTGAGCAAGAGCCTGTGTAAATGACAGACAGATTACACCAACATGGATACCTATAATCAGAGCCACCAACAAGAATCCCAACCAGTTGGCCTTCTTCCATGGTTTCATAGTCTGCCGTATCGTGTGAATTAGTTTGGTGCATAGTTTTGGGGTGATGCGACTGTGATGATCCATAAAAATGAGAAAGGGAAGGGTTTTTGTGGGTGGTATCTCTTATTGGACCAGCTGTGTAGTTGGGCGGGACCTCGAGGTACCGTAATATCCAAATGCTTGTCGAGATCCTTCTCAGTTAAATCGCTTCTCCACTAAAAGATATTGTCTGCAAAAATCCTTACCTCTTTTGTGCATAAGCAATGTTGTTTTCCAGCAAACCCAGTGGTCCTAATGGCTGCAAAACTAAATACGAACGTGTGTTGACACTTATTGTATGTTTTATTTCTGTACAATCACAGAATCACAGAAAGTTAGGGTTGGCAGGGCCCTCAGGAGCTCCCATCTAGTCCAACCCCCTGCTCAAAGCAGAACCAGCCCCAACTCCATCATCCCGGAAAATGCGATTATTGAACAGAACTGTTTCACAGTGTGCTTGGTTACGTTTTTAGGTGAGCTGGAAGTGAATGATTTAACACTGGACTTTATTATTATGGAGGAGAGGCAGCATGAATTACTGTGCGCTGAGTTTCATGCCCGTGTCACTAGGCTGCTACCTAAACCCAGCCTCCCTATTTTAAAGCCAGCTCAAGTGCATGGAGGCAGCCCTGCAATCACCTCTGTGACTGCAGCACAGGCATATCTATCCTGGAGCAACCCGAAGTATCCAGTGTGCATTGCTGTATCTTTCCCTAGGCTTGTTTGAAGGGAACTCTGCAGCCTCGGATGGGTGAAGCAATGGTAATATAAGCCTCGTCCACTTTAATGAACTGTAAAGTGCTTTCAGATTCGCTGCTGAAAGATCTGATGGCAGTTCAAAACGCTCTTCTGTAGAGGAGGCAGAGCTGGAATGATTATTCAGTTAATATTGTTGGTGTTTATTCCTAGGCCGAGGAAAAATTACACAAGGCTGAATGCATGAATAAAAAACTTAAAGACGATAATACATCTAAAAAGAACCACTGTCAGTTATTAATGAAGGAAGAAGAACATTTGCGTGCAAAGATGGATGGGGCAGCAAAAGAGTAGGTTCAAACTGCCAGCTCTTTGGTACAGAAAACCATCTCCTGGGTTTTCAGGAGGCGGCGGCTCCTTACTGAAAAATAACATTACTGTGAAGGTCTCATTCATTTCTATCTCTTGGTAGACTTGAAAACTTAACCGCTTTGCTGGATGTGAAGTTTGAGGCTGTGGCCAAGCGCCTGACGGACGAGAAAAGTTTGGAGGAGGAAATCGAGAGACTTGAAGACACCTTAGAGTACGTCACTTCTCAGCCCCGGCTGCGGGAAATGCCCTCACTGCTGCTTAGACATTTGAATTCGAGAGTCTGAAATGTGAGGCGGAGAGATACTTTATACGGAGAAGTGAATGCAGAAACCAGCCTGCAAACAGCAAGGTTTGCCTCCAGGCACACGAGAGAGAGATACGGCCTGGGGGCGATTATCACAGGCAAAGTGCCCGCAAACGAGAGTTCAGGGAAACGTTAGGGAAACAATGCTGAATGTGTAACTCATGGCCCGAATCCCAGAGCAAGCTACTGCCCCTTTTAGGTAGTGCAAGGGCTATACATCTTCCCCAACGGGGCTTGGGGGGATCCCTGGGCTGTGTAGGTTTGGTATGGCCAGGTCTTTGACCTTCTGTGACTGGGGATGTGCTTGAGGGGAACCTAGCCCGGAGCGCTGATCCCAAGCAGGTGGAGTAGCCTTTTGGGACGGCTGCTGCTGGTGCAAGTCAGAGCAGTGCCAAAAGGGTCCCATACGGATCACGGGGGTCTTGCTCAAAGATGGCACCAATATACGGTCCGCTACAGATTCGGTGCAGACAGGAGTGCAGCTCCCCACTGTGACTGAGGACACTTTGCAGGAAACGACCTGCGCTTTATCAATCCTCTGAACCGAACAGAAGTTCACCGTTGTTCCCTGGGGGGAGAGGGATCTGCCGGTTTCCCATCCCTCCCTCCCTCTCCCGATCAGGAGGGGGGGAAGGGAGCAGAAGGAGCTCATTGTAGGGGCTCGCCGGCTGATGCTGGAGGGTGGGATGGGTGAATTGGAGCCTGCTCACCTTGAGGGGCTCCTGTACGCCCACCCCACCCTCCAGCGGGGACTGAAAAAACCCCATACTGATCTCCCTCCACTCCCGGGGTGGAGCGTAGATGCAAGACAGGAAATCCGTCAAAAGGAAAAACCCTTTTTTTCTTCATTCTGCCTTCCCCAGCACAAGGTGCGTGCCTTATTTGGGGTGCATGGTACATGAATAAATCGTGATACGTAGTTAAAAGTCAGCATAAATGAAACAGTTTGCAAATGGATTTGGATGCCAGGTTGGTTTCTAAGGTCATGTGTAGATGAACCGAGGGGCATGTGTTCAGCACACTTAAAAGTGGGTTAAATGCTTTTCCACCGCTTTAATGGTGTTGGTGTTGGCATGCGTTGGCGGTGTATTGCACCCTCGTTCCAGCTGTTGTAGCAAATTCAGTGTCATAATGCGCCTTAAATGACTTGGGTCACGGCAACCTAAAACTCCTCTGAGGAGTCTCAGTTTGCTGTCCTACGGCGGTGGAGCGAAGCACCGGGCTCTGTGCAGCTGCGCAGCTCTGCGGGAAGCCCTGCAGGCAGCCTGGCACCAGCCCGGGAAGGCAGGCTCCACTCAAGAAAAGAAAAAGCGATAATCTTTCCCCAGCCCCCGGAGCCTGCCCTCCTGCCTGAGCCGTGCGGAGGCCCGATGCTTCCCTCCACGGCTGCAGTGCCCCTTGGGAGCGCCTGAGCCAGGTGCTTGCAGGCAGGTGCCGCTTCGGGGGGGGGCGCTGCTGCTGCGGAGGAGGGAAGCAGGCCCACGCTAAAGGCGTCTGTGTTAGTCGTTCACAAAGTTAACATACAAGAGGCCTGTTATTTCTGAAACTGGTTTTGCCCCCAGGAACATGCAAGAGAATTTTGGAAGAGAAATCAAGAACCTGGAGTACAATTTAAAGAGAGAGTGCGAGATGAGGTAAAACTTAGAAATTGCCATTTGCGTTAAGACACAGACCAAAAGATGAATGAGTTACCAAAGCCTTCTTTACATCGGGGGGTTGTACTAGAACAGGGGTGGTTAGTCCGTGGCACGGGCACCCCAAGCAGTATGGGCAACCTCCGCGTGCAGCACGCAGCAGACTCGGAAGGAGACGGGCTCAGAGAGGGCAGAGAGCAAAAAAAAGGAGAGCTGCAAACTGGGAAGGGAGGGAGCACTGGATGGGGTGCAGAAAGCAGAGCAGGAGATCAAGCAGGGGCACAGTGTAGAGGAGAGCAATTAGAGCATCTGAGCAGGCAGGGGAAGGGGACCAGAGTGGCACTTGGGGAGGGCGTGGGGCTGGTTTGTGACATGCCTGCCAACAAGGTTGACCCCCACAAGGTTGGATGAGCTGAGGTCGCGTCCAGCTCTACTCCTCTGTGACTGGCACTCAGTCAAATAAGACGTGACCGCAAGTTCCTAACTGCTGGAAGATCAGACTTTTTGCAAGATAAGGAGTGGTGAATTTGGGCAAGGCACTGCAATTGCAGCTGGGGAAGTTGCATTTTGGTTTCTTAAATTTTGCTGCAAGTTCATTTGGATGAGGTAGTCTTTTACCCGCTCGCGTTAGGTCATCACGACACTCTTGGGCAATGACTACAGCTGAATTTCACCAGGTAGGTCTCTCTTTGTCAGTGATGTATTAAATGAAACTGATATTCAAGCCAGAACGTGACTGAAGCACTTGGAACTTTTCAGGAGAGAGACACTTACACGGACGTTTCTGGTGCCGTAGCCTCATTTCGCTCCTTTTTATTTTATAGAATTATAGAAAAATTAGGGTTGGGAGGGACCTCGGGAGGTCATCTACCCCCCACTCAAAGCGGGACCATCCCCAGCTATCTCGTCCTAGCCAGACCTGTGTCAAGGTGGGCCGTAAAAGTCTCCAAGGATGGAGATCCCACCAATTCTCTAGGCAACCTGTTCTAGTGCTTCACTACCCTCCTAGTGAGAGAGTTTTCCTCATATCCAACCTAAACTTCCCTGGCTGCAAGTTGGGCCCATTGCTCCTTGTTTTAGCATCCAAGGGCAGTCCAGCTCCCTTCTCTTTGCAGCCCCACATTGATTACTACTGAACCACTGATCACTGCCCATTGAGCCTGACAATCCAGGCAGTTTTCTGTCCACCTTACAGTCCATTCAACCAACCTGTACTTCCTCAGCTTGCTTGCAAAAATGCTGTGGGAGATGGTATCAAAAGCCTTGCTAAAGGCAAGGTATATTGTGTCCATGCTTCCCCCGCAGCCACAGAGCAGTCATCTCGTCACAGAAGGCAGGCGTGACTTTCCCTTGGGGAATCCGTGCTGACTGCTCCCGATCGCCGCCTCCTCCTCCGAGGGCTTAGAAATGGATTCCTTGAGGACCTGCCCCATGAATTTTCTAGGGACTGAGGTGCAGCTGACTGGTCCGCCGTTCTCTGGATCCTCTTCTTGCCCCTTCTTAAGGATGGGCACTGTATTTG
>JAGPOW010000304.1:7891399-7913677 GCA_030014935.1 Caiman crocodilus
CGACGAAACCAACGAGAAGCTTGAAGCTGGTAAAAAACGGCAGACTGAACTAATTATGAAGGTAGGTTAATGAGCTGACGCGGCAACCAGTCCCGTAATCCCCCCGTCTTTCACGCTGGTTCTGTTGAAGTAATCACCTTTAACGGCTCCTCCGCTGGCTGGTATAAATCCCGGTTTCAAAGCCTGAGGATCTGGCTTTGCTAGTCCATTAATACCGGTTTTAAAGCAGCGGGCACTGTGTTCGAAGAGAAACCTGGACCCCTGTTCACTAGCCCAGAGGGTTTTTTTGAAGGTTTCAGGTGAGTCAGAGCAGGTTGCAGAAATAATTATTGCTTGTCATTTTGCTTTCTGACACCAGAACAAGAAAGCTGAAAAAGAGCTTATGCGGACTGAAGAGCGGATCAAGAGCCTGGGCGAGGCGTTAGGTAAAAAGGAAGCTGAATACGAGGACTACAAAGAGGGAGTAATTGAGAGCATAAAAGTTCTGGAGGCAAGTGTCATTTAAGGAAAAAAAGATCTCAAGGAGTTTAACATATGGCGACACACTTTCTGTAGGGATAAGTTGTCAGCGGTCTCCATTTCAGTGTAGTTATTCCAGTTCGGATCAGCTGAGAACGACCCATGTGCCAATAACTGGTTGAGGATAAATTGAGTCGCCCCATATTCACTCTTGGGTTGCTGCGCTGACGCTGAGACCTGGGGAATTTCAGCTCGGGGCATTTCTGTGTTAAGTAAGTATTGTTGAAGTTTTCAGCTTCGGCACTTAACCCCCATGGAAATCAGTGAAGTCCCTTATATATTCCTAGCCATATGTTTGTGCCTGTATTGATCTAGTTCAGTGGTGCGCAACCTTCTGGCCTGGTGGGCCGGATGAGGGGCAGGCAGGCTGGACTGAGCACTGCACTCCAGGATCGGGCCCTGCCTGGTCCCACGCCTGGAGAGGGCTCCAAGCGCCCCTTGCCACCTCCTCTGGGAGGTCCTGTGCGCTGTGGCAGCCCTGTGGACCACATGACTTTGGCTAGGGACAGAAGTTACACATAAACCGGTTTAAGTGATGATCAGCAACTGGTTTAAACCTGTAACAGAGCAGGAGTTCAGTGCACATAAACCAGTTTCAAAATGGCTGAAACCAGTTTAATATAAAGCTGGTTGAATGTAGTATCAGACTTAACTGATGTAGCTGAAACCGGTTTATGAAACTTCTATCCCAGACCCCTTTCTGGTTTAAGTTAAATCAGAGTCCCCCAGCATGCTCTCCAGCCCTAGGCTGGGTAAAGGGTTGGGGCAGGGTGGGGTTGTGGGGGAGGCACAGGCTGCCCCCATAGGTAAAACCCAGCTGGGGTCTGGGACCATGGAGGGGTGTTAAATGCCCCTTCCCCTGAGTACAGAGCTGCCCTGCCTTGCCCTGCCAAACTTGCTGAAAGTTACAGCTGGCTGCAACAAATCCCAGAGGCATCCGGGAGTGGGAGACGAAAGTTATGAGCAACCCTGCAGAGTCCTGCTGCTGTAATTCTGGACTGCAAATCCCAGAGACCTCGGGGGCAGCAGGAAGAGAAAGCAAACACACAGCCCATGCTGCCTAAATGCCAGAGAGCCGTGCTGTAGCGCTGGCCCAAGCCACTGCAGACATACGGCTGCATTTCCTGAATCAAAGTTAATGTGTGTCCAGCTGTTTCTCAGTTGAACTCTTCAGTAGAGACTAACCTGCAAAGACTGAACTGGTTCAGTCTTGGGCTTTTTAACTGTCTCTACTTAGCCATAGTACCAGGTGCTGGATCTGGCCCATTGGCTGTGGGCTGAGCATCTCTGATCTAGCTGAATGCCATGCCAAAAAAATGTGTCCATCAATAGGTAAACAAGTATGCATCTAGGTCCAGATGCAGTCCTGAATTGGTTCTATATACCCTAGGCTCCAAAAGCCCTAATACAGCACCAAACCATACTCCTTCAGACTTTGTGAGCTGTCATAAAGGTTGGGCCCTTCTCCTGTGCTCGGGATGTAGTGCAAGCTCTCTTCCTAGGGGATCTTTCCCTACTGCGTGACTCAGCTCTCGGGTTGACAATACCGATGATTCAGATTAGGGTCAGTTGATCATCATCAGTGCCTGTAACATCCTAGCCTGTCAGCCCTCTCTTTATCGCTGTGTTTGCTGGATCTGAATAAATAAGTTACACCAGATCAATTCTCATGTGCCCCTGCTGTCAGATCTGGCAGCTTCTGACAGTGCAAATGCCGAAGACTTGAACTCCTCATCTGATGTCTTTGGCTCTGTCCGGCTGACTCTGAGGCCCTTGACAGACACTATACTTAAGATGTGATTAACTGTAGGAACCTGGCCACACGTTCGGTGTGTGATAAAGTGAGGAATAACAAAGTTACTACACAAAATGTGTACAATAACTTTTTGGGCGGTCCCCAGCATGCCTTGAACTGAACATGTGGCCAGCGCCCGGTCTCTGGACCATTTGGGATTCCCGCATGCTCCAGAGGCTGGGAGCGCCCTGCAGCGGATCAAGGCTCCCAGCTGAGCCGAACTTGCTGGGGCTGGGCTCGGGCTCCCCCTGCACAGGCCGTATGGTGCAATGGGATCTGAAGTGGGATCCCACAATTGCTCCTCTTGGTTTACACATGTGACATGGTAGGCAGCTTGATTGTTGGGATCCTGCATAGGATCTCATCATGCTCTTACTTTAACATCTGTCAGGGCCTGAAACACCATGCAGTGAACATGGCAACGTTGTCAGAGGATCAGCCTTGTATGCTAATGTCAGGAGCCAGGGCAGCAGACCGGCTAACTTGCCCCCGGGTGGCCCTGGCTACAAAGTGAGCCTGGCTGCCAGCGGCCAGGCTACCCCCAGCCGGTCCCAGCTCCCTCCATGGGCACGTCTGCCTGTTTACAAGCAGCAGCTCTTTTGGTGCCCAGGAGGTTACTCTTCAAGACAGAGGCTTCCCTACCTAGCCTTGGGCTACTGGCTTCTTGTCCTTAGTTTAGCGTTTTTTTTCCCTGACTGTTTTTCCTCTGATGGGTAATGACCCAGTCCCTGGGTCCTGCCTGTTCCTGGTGTCCTGGGTCCCACCTGTTTGTTCCTGGTGCTTGTTTCTTGGGCCCTGTTTGTTGACTGCTTGGCTTCATCCTTGTTCATGGTTCCTGCCTGCTGATGTCTTGTTTCAGACTCCAGCCTTGACCTCTAGTGCTCCAGATTCAGTCCAAACCCCTCCTTTTTGAGAGCTGCCTCCTGGGTTGTGGCTTAGCTTGGCCATTGTCCATGTCCTGGTCCCTGTAGCTTTCTGCTTGGGACCCTCTGGCTAGTGATTCTTGTGCCCTGGCCATATGGACCCATTTGTTTCTGTAGGAGGAGCGTCACAACATTCACCTTAATTTGCAACTTGTCTTTCAATAACTTCGTATTACTTGTGGAAGCTCAGAATAGTGCGCATGCTGCCTATCCAACTGTTGCAGTGGCCGTCTCATTTTGGATATTCAGTTGCCTTCCATTGCCCATGCTTCACACACGCCTGTTGGCTCCGCTGTTTCCAACTCATCTCTTGTGCTTCATTTTTCAGCGCCTTCCTTCTCTTCTCCCATCCTTGGATTAGATTGCATGTGAAATAGGATCTGGTTTAATAACAGGGTAACACACTTTGCAACCAGTTGCTACTTTTAGTCCTGACTCCCTGTTAGGGTGAGTAAGGGTAACTTGGACTCGATCGTGGGGAAGAAATCAGAACTGCCTCCAGTCTTTATTCTGTCTCTGGGAAGTGAGTCCAGGTTCCTGGCATTATTCCAGCCAGGATTTCTCTCTTTCCAAGTGCATCATTTCATGTCTGAGCCCCTCCTTTCCTTTCCCCGTTTGAATATGTTCCATAATACTCCTTAATTGTGAATTGCTCTTGTTCCCAGCTCCTTATTTCTTGTAATTTTGCCATTGCATTAAAAGTTAAATGAGCATATGCTGTTCCATTGAAAAGTCTTTTAATAGCTCTTCATTTATTCCTCCAGTTGCAAATAGGGGACCAACAAAAGTGAGGGCCCCATTATGTCAAGAGGTGCACTTACATACAGTTAGGGTCTTTCCTGACCCTGAAGAGCCCACAATCTGGGATTGGGATTTTAACTAGACCTACAGGACTTGGATGTCCCATTCCCAATGGGAAATGTGTCCAAATCCCATTTGAAAATGTTAGTTTAAATAGACAAAGTGCAGAAGAAAGAAAAGATTAACTCTTTTTGCTGATGGAGAAACTGGAAATGTCTGCAAGTGCATGAATGCGCTACTGCTGCTATGCATTAAGTTTAGTACCCCTAATATGAGATACTACATAAATGCTCAGTAGCTGGTGCTAATGCACCATAGCAATTGTGCGCAGGCTTTTCTTTTCGTGAAGCTTAAAGTGCAGTAAAATTATATTTTACTGAACATTAGCATGGTTTTTGCCGTGATGTGCTATTGCACAGTAAAACTAGACTATGGCTCTTTAAGCATCTTGTGTAGACGCACCGACTGAGACAGGTTAAGGGTCAGGGTATAAAGGGAGTTTGGTGTCCTGCTCAGTATTTTACCACTTAAGTGGCTTACACGGTGAAGTCTCCTTTGGAGACCATTTTGAAACTGAGGTATCGGTTGAAAAATCTGAATTTATATGACTTGCCCAGGATTACCCAGGGGGTCCGTGGCGAAGGTAAAAGGAATACAGTCCTTCCAAGTCCGGGTCCATGAGATGTTGCTTCTAACTGCATAGACTGTCAGAAATGCATTGGTGTGATCAAGTCGATAGCGGAAGTTCCTGGTGTTTTGCCTTTCTCTACTATGCTGAGTTATTACATAACCCGTGATGTGTAGACGGATCATTAATTAAACTTTGTTGTCATTAAAGGATGAAATCAAAACTGTAATGGAGAGTCTGAATCAAAAAGAGCAGCAGCTGAGTTTGAGAAGGCCAGTCGCAGAGGAGACACAGAGAGAGCTGGAGGAGAAGCATGCCAAGTATGAAGAACTGAGGAAGAAAGTTGCAGGTGGGTAGGAAGTTGCTCCAGCACATCTTGACACTTTCTACTAGTGTGCAAGAAAGAGGGCTGACTGTCTCACAATCCTTGGCCTACTTGTTGCTCAGCTGAACTGTAAAGCACGGCAAAGCTGGACGGTCCTTGTGCACCAGCTGGGTTATGCCCTCGGGACATGACTGCCATGTAAATAATCGTTAATCGTAAACCTATGCAAGGGACCATTTACTGTCGTAACGTGCTGTGCTCTTGGAGCCGCGTTCAGCACAGGGGACAAAGAGAGACATTCCCTGCAGAACCCGTGTCCCTCATTCGCAGATCTCAAAGACGAAGAGGCCAACCTGACGAAATCCATCGAGCGCTCGCTCAGGGCAACAAGAAGACTCCAAAAGACCACGGTAATGGTCAACGTCTTCCTGGATGCCGTTGTTTAATGTCCCCAAACTTGGTTTGTTTTCCTTCCGGTGGAAAGCATGCGCCCGTGTAGACTGCAAGGGATGCTGCCAGCCTTGGCGATGTTCAAGGACAAGGCTAAGCTTCTCTCTCTCTGGTCTTGTGCGCTGTTATAGTCTCCCACCTTTCCAGCACCCTCTTCCTAGAGCTTCTGTCGACCGTGGGGCAGGCAGGGGTTTTCTGGTTGGAAGATGCTTGCCGAGCCTGACGGACACCACAGAGACATCCTCACGTACCTCCTGTAAAACTCTGAGCTGGAGCCCACTCTTGCTACCCTTGGCCACATGGGTGGCACTAATGCAATGAGAGGCATTACTTATGTGAGCAAGGGGCTGCAGTGCCAGGTCCTGTGTGACCCCCTGTCACTCTACAGAAGCTTACTACTGCTGGGCAAGGCCCTTTCACAGCTTCAGCAACCACATTTGCAGGGAAAATACCTCCCCCTGATTCAATCTCTTCGTCTCTTCAGCTTGGTTCATCTCTTGGTGCAAAATATACTACTGGGAAATAGCACGAGGAGGAAGATGTGCCTAGCTTGCGAGAGAGACATTAGATATGCTAAATGCAAGGGTCCTTGGTTATAAAGTCACAAATCAAATTGCCAGATACGTTCCTAGATTGCCTGATGCTGTTAGGGCCGATCTCAGTAGCTCTCGGCCTGCAGCAGCCCCACAGGCACTGACACTTCCTTGTACGGGGGGGAGGTGCCCCTTAGGATCCGAAAATGAGGGCTGGAAGGGACGTCAGGAGGTCACATCTAGTCCAAACCCCTGCTCAAAGCAGGACCAGCCCCAACTACATCATCCCAGCCAAGGCTTTGTCCAGTTGGGTCTTAAAAATCTCCAAGGATGGAGACTGCACCGTCACCTCTCCGGGTATCCTGTTCCCTGCTTTAAGCCTACTTAAAAGGTGATTCTGATGCCACCAGAATCGGTTTCAAATTTTTTGTGCATGCCTCCGGCCTTCATCAATATAAAATGTCTCGCACGTCACTAGGCTCCTTGATGTAGCCCTTTATGAGACAAGAGGTGTGTCTGCACACAACGCTAACTGCACAGTAGTGTAATAACGCGGCACAGTAGTGTGCTGGGCAAAACCGGTGCTAACACGCTACCGCGCAGTAGTACTAGGCTACTCTGCAGTTGGTGTCTGTAAAAACCCATGTGCCAGTGCTACTGCACAGTAGCACCAGTTATTGAGCGTTGATTTTAGTACTTTGTTATCCAAGTACTAAACTTAATGTGCAGTAATTACGGTGTGTTAATGAACGTGTAGTGTCCATGAGCCAGCACCCAGTGTTCAGTAGTTAGCGTCTGGGGCTGGAAGGCAGAACGAGACTCTCTTTCCAATTCTGCCATTGCCTTGCGGACCTTGGGCAACTCATCACCGCCTCTGTGCCGTTCTCGTTGTGCCTGGTAGAGACGATACTCCTTTCGCAAAGCACCTGGAAACCCTTAATTGAAAGTTGCCACTTAAATGAACTACACAGTCCTTTATTTATTTGATAGCAACAATCCACATATGAATGCAAGATGAATTTACATATGAATGCAAGATGAATCACAATGAACCTCAATAACAAAGGGTTTCTTCGTGGACAGGCTGAGCAGAAGAATGACTTGCAGACGAAGCGTGACGCAGCTTTGGAGCAGCTGAGAGACCACACGGAGGTTTTGAAGCTGCTAGAGAGAGACATTTATGAGGTCAACAGAAAGCTTGAGCTTGTGAACGCAGAAAATGGCAGGTTAAAAATAGTGAGTAACACAGCGCTTCCAGCGCAGGCTTGGCAATGTGGAGAGCTCGGGCTGGCTTTCCTTCACAGGAAGGGATGGAAATGGAGGAGGCTGGAAGTGAAGCCCCAAGGCTGCGTCCAGACGAGCATGAACGTGTTTCCCCAGGGACACGTAGCGGTGGCACATCTTGTCCCGCTGCTGCGCGTCCCTGGGGAACATCTGCGTCGCGTGTGCTCTGGCTCGCAGCAGGTTTCCCCGTGGGGTAGGGGAGGGTGGCCCCGGCAGCCTTACCTGGCGTCCTGGGGCCTTGGGGAGCTGCCTGCAGCGGGGGCCTGCCCGGCAGCCGGCTAGGCATCGGTTTTGGGTGGCATGTGTGTTTTGCAGCAAAGTAGCAACACGAGGAGCGCGTGCACGTGTGCGGCGTGTGGTGCCGCGGTGGGTCCCATGCTGCGCATCTGGACATGGCCCAAGAGTCCAATTTTGCTTTTGGTTGTACCTGTGGCACTCCTTTTAACTTTAATAGGAGACGCATCGAGATGTGGAAAGTTGGGTCTCGTCTTGTTGAGTAGAAACGTTTTCTGCTGTGCCCAATCCACTTCCCTGCCAGCTGCGGGAAGGCCAAAGGCTGCGATGAGGCCAAGGCACGGGGTGGTGCGGCACAGCAGACAATCATCCCCACTGGCTTACATGGCTTACCCGTACTGAGGCGCAGCGTTCAGGCTGGGTCAGTGCCTGCCAGAAAGCCCAAAGCCACCCGACTGAGAGGGAAAGTCTCATCGCGCATAATCTGAGCAACAGCACGACCTGCTGTGGGTCGAGCTCGGAGGAACTTAATTGAGCGTGGTGCCGCTCTCCCCAGGCACTCGGGAGAAAGAGCATGCCGATAGATGTGTGCCGCCTTACCGGGAAGTGAGATAGTGCTCTGCTGTTGCACGCCTTGCCTTTCAGTGACCGTAGGCCCTCCTGCCTTCTCTTGCCGGGACCCTCCTGTGCACTTAGGGGAGGGAGCAACCAGTGTTTGTCTATCCTGGATAGACGCTGCCTTGTGTAAGAGCTAACGGTAAAACTTGCCAAACCCCCCAAACTGACGCAAGCATGTAAGAGCATAATTCTCCCGGAAAGCAGGTAGGTCTCAATGCCTGGGTCCCTGGTGCCGATGGGCCTCGCTCCTCCAAGAGTCCCAGTTCCAGCAAGGAGCTAAGCTCTGCTTCCTTCTAAGCACCAGGAGCAAAGGAACTCATTACCAGGAAAATATCCGAGGCCATTAGAGTAATACTTTGGTTAAAGCACTCGGGGCTGACACCACACCTCTAGCAGCCGCTCTGCACCAGCTGTCCAAAGGGGTCTCTGAAGTCTGCTCTATCTGCTTGCAGCCTTGTTCAAGTAAATGCACATCATGCCGCCCTAGGAGTAAAATCCTCCACAGACCTCACCAGTCTGATTGAGGCGAGAGATTCCTCCCTGGCCCCGGTTTGGTGGTTAGTACAACCCTGAGTGGAAGAGTGAGACCCTTTGCTCACCGCGTAGCACTGGCGCACTGATTTGGGGCTTGTTTTTATTCTGGCAGCTATTAATGTGTGTGGTCAACAAAGTGAAGTGGATCCTGATGTGGAAGGGGAGCGTAGCAGTAGAGTGGTTTGTCCCAAGGAATATAGATCCAGGGTGTTTCTGAAGGTGGCCAAACTGTCTAGGCACCAGGCAGAAGAGACAGTGTGTCACATCTAAATTGTTACGATTTCTCTCCGCAGTGCAATGCACAGATCAAAGCAGATATTTTCACCATGAACTCGGAGGCGGAAAAGCACAAGTCAACAACAGTCAAAATTCTGCAGGTCTTGGCCGTCCTTCGCGGTAAGGTGTTGTCGGAAGAAATTGCTTCTTGGCCTTTTGGCTACAATCAAGCGTGACCGAACTCCCAGGCCTCCGGGCTTGGGGCTTGCTAATAGGTAGAGGTCTACCCAACTCAGGAAGGTGGCCGGCCCATTTCCTGGGGTGAGCCCAGAGCTGGCGGCCTTTCCCATGGGCTGATCATGGCAGGGTCCCCCACTGCCGGTTGTGAGGGCTGTGCCCCACCCCTTGCTGCTGATTGGTTGAGGGTTGTAGTGTTGCCCCACCCCTCACCACTGATAGTGAAGAGGGGTGGGGCTGCATGACAGACAGCTCTCTCAGCCAGTCAGTGGAGAGGGGCAGGGATAGCAGCTATCTTGGGCTCCCCTTTGTGCTAGCAGCCCCCCTCTCCTCCCTCTGGGGAGCCAGCACTTTATTTTCACTAAGGACTTTTGTGGTTTTTATGGGCACTGCCTGATTTCGTGGCCAATGCCGGATTTCACAGTTTCCACAAAATCACAGTTTTGGTAGGTCCCTACCCAGAGGACACTTGTCTGGCTATAGGGAGTATCTGAACTCCCAGATCTATTGGTCTGGGAGGAGGTGTACTGGTTTGTTTAAAGTTATATGGCTCACTGTTGCAGGGCACTAAGGTGCCTGCTCCTTTAGGGGCTGATACTGCCTAGGGAGGGAGCTCTGGCAGTGGGGCAGGAAACCTTCAGCTGCAAGTTACCGTGGCAGCAGGAATGAGGGAATTAGCCCACACCTGCAGGTGGTCACTGTGCCCACTCTGGCGCTGGGGTCTCCATCTCACCCAGGGATGACCAGAGGCCAAGTTAAACTAAGGCCTCAGAAGGACACTGTGTGAATGCTACCTGCAAGGCTTGTGGTGTGGTAAAGGGGTGGTTTGCAGCCACATATCTAGCCCATAAGGCTGGGGGTGTCTTGAGAGGCATCCATTGTCAAGCGGGACCCGAAAGGGGTCTGAGAACCCGTAGGGTTCAGTGGGGTCCATCAAGACTGTGCCTAAAATACAAACTTGAGGGCAGCCTCCCTATCTAGTACAGTTACAACAAGACGTGGCAGGCGAGAAAGAGAGTGCCTGTTGGGCAGGATTGGCACGCTCAAGGAGCCCTAGGGGTATGATGGCCATCCCTGGGGACCCCATCCCATGACGCTCTTGGATATCTACAGACATGGCAACAGATGTGTGTTGATTTGGACATTGGGGGTTTAAAAAAAAATACTCAACTACTTAAAAATCACTTTCTCAGTGTTCAATCTGTGCGCCTTTTTGACATGGTCTACTTGCCCTTTTCACTAGAGCGTCTTCTGAAGGCCTGGTCAGAGGACAGTTACATTCAAAAGGTGAGTTTCAACTCTGTTGTACATGGTACTTTTTAGCAATGAAAATATTTTGGTTTACATGCAAAAGAATGGCTTGTACTGTAAATTCTGCTCTATGTTTCTTCTAAGAGCACCTGTTCTGTCTGAATCGATTGTAATCACCTAGCACACCGGGAGAATACAGAAAATGATCGTTGTCTAGCTTTGCATAAAAATCCTGATTGCAAATGGTCCTAGATCGATGCTTTATTTTGCTTATCCGAGGTTCAAATCTAGCTAAAAGTGGCCATTCTTCTTTAAATCTGTGCCACACTGCTGTACAATCCTACCTGTGCCCTTCCAATCCAGACTGTCAATCTAATACTTTTTAGACTGGGAAGAACCTTTATGTTCCACAAGAACTTAATGGAAATACCCCTTAGATATTTCAGGGCAGATCAGTCGAGCAGAAGGGCAAGTTTTGCATCCTGTTGAATGAGCCAGGAAAAAGGACCCAATGAAAAATTTGTACAAAGGTTGGTTCCAGAAGCGGGTGTAAATTGACATTGCCAAATAAAGCGGATCCTCTAGGGCGGGATGTCCCCTTGCACAGCTGATTCGCTTCAATAAGTGAAATGCACATTGTCCATTGTCCTGCTTATTGATCCTGCAGGACAACAGGCAACGTGTTCCCCGCTCTGAGACGTGGCCCTGAGACTCTCCCAAGGCTCATCTTTGCAAGCCTGGAGTGCCGGCTTTTCCTGATCTCAGATGTGCTGCAGAGATTTCGGGGGGGTGTCTGCTGAGGGCAGCTGGAGAGCATGGGCAGCTCCGGGCTGCCTGCACTCTCTTGCCGTAAAGGAAATAGACATCCGCCGTGAAAAAGCAGCGCAAATTATTACTGCTTTCTGCTGCCGCCACAAAGGCATTTGTGACACGACAAAGGACATGGACAGCTATTTGCTTTCATGTTGTGCCATCACAAAAACTGCTAGGGAGGTGCAACGGCAAGGTCTGTGTCCAGCCTCAGGGCCTTGGGCTTCCTGGCTGGACACACTGTGACATAGCAGATGGTACCATCTGCTAGCCCAATATTTTGTGATTTTTCTTTCCCCTCACAAGAACGTGATCTTCCTACTCTGTCTTGTTACAGGAATTTGTGGAGACTGAGCAGGAAATCCTGAGGGCAATGGCAAATTTAATAGCAAAAGTTCAGCACAGAGAGCAAAAGGTTGACAGTATTAGCAACAGGCTTCAAAGTAACGTGGATGGACTGGATTCTTTACTAGGAAGTCAATCTGGCGTGTATCCCTGGTAAGAAATACCACCTCTTTGCTTTTGCCTCCTGCTGGAGTTGCATTTATTTATTTATTTATTAATTAAATTATGAACAGACTGGGCTGGGGAGGGGGGAGGTGAAGGACACCAGCAGGGCCGGGGCAGAGGAGGGGGAGGAGTGAGGGGCACCAGCAGGGCCGGGGCAGAGGAGGGGGAGGAGTGAGGGGCACCAGCAGGGCCGGGGCAGAGGAGGGGGAGGAGTGAGGGGCACCAGCAGGGCTGGGGTGGCTGTGGTGTGGAGTGAGGGGCCTTTCATTTGAATCATTTTGGGGTTTTTATCAGGGAAGTTGCAATTTTTTATCAGGGAAAACCAGGATCCCTGCAGTACCTCTTGAGCTCAAGTCGTATTTGTGCCATTAGTGCTAAAGACCCTGGTATTAAATCACAGCATCTGTGCATGTAAAATCATAGAAAACGAGGGCTGGAGGGGACCTCAGGAGGTCACATCTAGTGCAACCCCCTGCTCAAAGCAGGCCCAGCCCCAACCACATCATCCCAGCCAAGGCTTTGTCTACCTGGGTCTTAAAAACCTTTACACGGCTGTAGTCTTCTTTTCACAAGATGTGTTTTATAGTTAGAAGATGTGGGAGCAAAATGACGACTACATTTGCACGGCTTTGAATCACTTGGATGTGGCTGCTTAAATAGCAAACAAGGGAAGGCAAACGGTGGCGCTGGGGGCTGAATGATGAAAAGCCCACTAAAGGAAAATTTACTTCTGCTTTCCTAAGGGCCTAAAGTTGTCATGCATTCCCACATGAAACTCCCACCGAGGTCAGTCTTTGCACGCAGGCATTGCAGGGCCCGGCAAACAGGTGTCTCTTACTCCTAAAGCTGCACCTGCAATTATGTTTCTTTTTTGTGCTCCTGAGGGGGGGATCAAGAGGAAAGACTGCTAATTAGTCTTCTGTGCTTGTATTCCAGATACTTCCAGAAGCTATCAGGACGCACAAGGTACGTATTAGCTTAATATCCCCAATACGCGCAACCAGGACACACGCTGATGTACCTAGGATACATTTACCAACTGCTAGCTTTGCCAGCCATGAGAAAGGGATGTGTTAGGGTCTGATACAAAGTCCTTGATCTGATTCGGTGATGCAGGTATCACTTGTGCTAGTTGGGGTTTATTTTTATATTGTATTGCCTCTTTAGAGCCAGATGTTTCAACAGGGAGGCCTGCTGTCCCCGCACAGAAATGCATTCCCTGGAGGTTGGGGACTTCTCTTAATATGGCCCCCGGCCCTGTTGTTTCGATGTCCTGTTATCAGGGATCCTGTTTTTCTCTAATTAAAAAAAATCACAAGTTGTCTGATGGAAAAAAACCTCAACATTTGTGATTTAAAATGAAAAACCACTAATATCTTTACTGATCTACTTACAGCTTGGAAGCCTATCGGTGCCTCAATCACTATAGCAAAATACATTCTAAATACCTGTACATTTTGGTATTTGATTTGGGTTGGTTTTTTTTAATCATAGAAAATCAGCGCTTCCCCTGCCCCCTTCGCTCACAGAAGGCAGGTCCAGGCCGCTCACTCCCGAGCCACAGCCCCCCAGCCATGCTGGTGCCCCTTTCCTCCCTCCAAGCCTGCTGGAGGGGGCCCCCAGCTGCCAGGGCTATGGGGCCAGCAACCCAGGTCCACAGTCCCTTGTCACCTGCAGCAGAAACCGAGTCCTGGTGGAGTGGAGCCCAGAGCCTGCCTCCCCCTTCCCCATGGGTGGCACGGCCAGAGCAGAGCCCCTGGGGGGCGGATGTGGGCTGCCCACTGTGGGCTTAGGTAGGGGCCAGGGGGGACACATGCCCCCCAGCTCTGTGTGCATGGTGAGGGTGAACTGGCAGCTCCAGGCTCGGGTCCTCACCCTGCTGCCCTGCCCCAGGACCTCCATAGCCCAGTGGTTGGGACCAGGGCAGAGTGGGACCAGGCAGGGAAGCTCCTTGCCACTGCATGCTCTGTGCTGCCCTGGTGACGTGAGCCCTGCCCGCCTGGCAGCAGCAAGGGGCACAACCCTGTGCTGCTGCCCGCACTGCTGCCAGGTGGGCAGGGGGGTGCCTAGCCAGGGTGGCGTGGAGCTCCCGGCAGTAGCATAGAGTTCTCCCCATCCAGCCCTGCTCTGGGTCCCATCTGCTGAGCTGTGGAAGCCCCCGGGGAGGGCAGTAGGGTGGGCAACCCAAGCCTGCAGCCAACAGTTCGCACCTGCCCCATGCACAGATCCCCCTGCTCCCCCACGGGTATGCAGTGATGGGGAGGCAACCCGCGCCCCCCCCGGTCACCTGCGTCCGTCTCCACTGGGGTCTTGTGGGTGCACATTCCAGCCCCAGTGCGCAAGCCCTGCACACTGCCCAGCTGGGCAGCATCCCCAGCCCAACTCCCTCCCCTCCCTATGGGGGCCTCAATTCTCCCCCACTTACCTGCGGGAGCTGCTCTCCAGGCTGCCTAGTGGCCGTGTGCGTATACATGGACATGGCATCCCCGGCTTGACCGCCCTCCTCCCGCTCCCCCCAGGCCTCATTCAGGCCAGAGCTCTGCCACCCTGCAGAGAGATCTTTGCAAAATTTGCATGTTTCTCCATTAAAATGAAAAGTCTACGGTTTTCTCAGGTAAAAGGGGGAATCCACGTCTTTTTCATGGGAAATGGAAAACCCGGATCCCTGCCTATTGTGCACTTGTGCATGGACAGTTATGGCATCTGTGTGTGCAACTTGATGGCTGCAAAATTCTATGGAGGATACTTTTTTAAGTGCCCATTCAATTTCAACGCACGTGTCTTGGTGCCATATTTCCAGATGTACAGATTTGCATGCATGCAAATTATAACTTGTGTACATGCTAAGCAGATGTTTTCCTGTCAAGGCATAGGGTTATAATTACCTCGTTTCCCCGAATAAATAGCTATTTGCACTGTTGTAGAAGCCAGTTCTGACATGACCATCTTTCCTGGCTGCTAATTGGCATTTTGGAAAATAAAGCTATCAGGAAAAGCCAAACACTGCAGTAAGAATGACGGTCTACTGAATTTACAGCTGAACAAGGAACAGTAACGTAGGGGGAAGCATGCTGATTTAGCACCCAAAAGGCACAGAAAGCTTTGAACTATCTGCACGGTGCCCAGAGCTATCCCCTCTGCCTGCATATGCATCTGCTTTGCTGCAAGATGTGGGTTGCCCCTGACAGTTTAGCTGGGTAAAGCAGCCAGCAGCATTCGAGGGTCACTCAGTGAAAGGGCATGCTGACGGTTCTGTCAGTATATGCAGAGGCCTAGCCATCAGGAGACAATTTTTGCTTGACAAGCTCTTTCCAATTGTATTTTCATATGCTTAAGCTTTCACCAGGTCATTAGTCAGCTCACCCCAGGAGACTGGCTGCTGAAGATTGTCCTTCAGTAATGCCCACAGCATTAGATGGCCAAATTGGATACACTTCTATTGCCTATTTTGTATGAATTAACCATTTTTTGGAAGGATGAGTGTTTTCAGTCTATTGGCAACCCCTTTTTTTGCTAGAGATCCCTTCTGAAGACCTCTGCTCCACCCTGTGGGCTGCTTTGTGATGTGCAACCTATTATCAGAAATAAGGAAAGCATTCCCTTAATGGGATGGGGACTGCTCCTCACATCCCATTTCCCTTATTCTGGTAGCTACAGGGCCTTAATCCAGAAAACAAGGGGAGTCTCAATGCTCTTGTCTTCCCAACTCAGTGATGAGTTTGGTTGCTGCCTAGCCTGTTTCTTGCTCTTATAATGCTGGTGTTGGCTGAAGACTTAGTGTTGTGACTAAGTTTACACCAGCTGGCTGTGGAGCACCCGTTGCAGCAAACAGATCATTGTTTAACTGCACAACACACAAGCACAGTGGGGAGTGGGAGAGAGCTGGACCACGCAGGCTTCCGCATGGCTTTGTACTGACTCCAGGTGATCTACAACTCTTGTTCATTAACTAGCAGAAGAGAAAGGATTCAACCTCCTGCCACAAAGAAATATGCAGGCAGGGTATTAAGAAAACTGGCTGAGCCGGAAGGCTGGTTTGACATACAGCAGATAGAAGTTCATACATTTGAAAGAGTCTGAGCCTGAGATGCAGCGTGAGAACACTTCTGTTCTTCTCTCTCCCAGCGCTAAGGGCAGGGGTTTACTGGACTGCATGGGGTTGTAGCACATATGAAATACTAGTATGTAATTATAGCTGCAAGTTCAGGTACTGACTGCTTTGTACTTGGTCACAGGCCAGCTAGGCACTGTGAGTATATCAGACTGACCAAGCACTGCAACTTTATTAGCCACTGGGCTTTTCGGTTTGGGATTGAGGAGGTGATGTTGAGAAGGAAAGCAATGCCAAGTTTTACTTATAAAAAAAAAGAATTTTACTTATAACAACAAAAGATATGGTTTGCACATATGACAGTTAGTAAAAAGGTTAAGCTAATGAACAGACAAAAAAATTAATTAAAGAAATCAACCTAGAGTTCCCACTTGGTTAGTAACTTATTGATAGTCCCTCAGCCAGATACACATCAAGTTAATTCAGCAAGCTCAGGCATCCTCGATCCATGCTTTTGAAGGGTTTTACCGGGGGAGATCCCTCTGCCAGGATCTGGTCTTCGCTCACACAGGGAGTAAGAGAGATCTGGGGTAATGGGACAGCAGTGACCCTTCTGTTCTGTCCTTCCTGAGGGTTACTTAGCATGCTCTTTTATATCCTTTTATGATAATTTGCTGGTTGTACAATTTTATTCTATAGCTGTTGTCCTATGGGGTTAAAAAGGTGTTAGAAATCATTACAAGAAGTTACTGCCCAAGCTTGGGTTTACCCAATAAGCAAATCACACCACATCACTTTGGGGTCTGAGATTAACATGTTCCTGCCTAAGTTTATTTTACTGACCATAAGCAGAAAAAATTAATTAAATCAGCTAAGTCTGCGGCATTATTTTAGTTCTGCTTTTTAAAATTCATGCTGTTTCAAGATTAGTATAAAAAGCTATATATAATTCTTGTGGGTTATACTCCAGACAGACAGAAAACAGTTTCATAAGCTCTATTTCAGATAGCTTCAAAAAGCATTTTCTTTTGTTATAATTGCTTATTAACCCTTCTGGTTCTGACCATCACTGTACATAGTCTTTTTTTTTTTTTTTTTTTCCAGGACAGGGATCCCTAGTGATGGCTGACAGGGACCAGGATGCTGTGCCAGAAAACTAGTTCTATTTTCCTGCTCTGCTCACAGACATGTGTTGTGAAATAAATAAGGTACAGACAAAATTGATATGACAAGGTCTATCCTACCAGCGTATTTACAGCGACATCACTCATCTGGAACCACAGATACTGGTCAAGCAGTAAGAATGCAAATGCAGCTCGTTCCAAGGATGTGTTTATACAGTATTGCACTGTGCTCTGCTGAGATACTCAAGGTCATGGTGAAGAAGCTAGCTTAGGTATTGGGAACAGAATAGCCACATTAGTGTGGCAGCCTGCCCAGGCCAATTAGACCTGCTTCCCAGGCTGAGGTAACATACCCTGGGCAGAGTACCACATTGCTGCCAGGATCTGAGCTAACTTGGTTACCTCTGCACAGCACAATGTTGTGCTATGCAGACATAGCTTATGAGTCCATAGTCTCTCAGTCTTTCTGAAGTGTTGGGAGAAGTGTTTGGTTCAGTAACAACCTGACTAGACACCGAAGGCCCAAAGGATGAATGAAGCTCTGAGGGCGCTTAATCCAGGTGACCAGGACAGCTTCTTGGCACAAGCTGATTTAATGTCCATTTGCTCCCTCTGAAAGTATGCGTGAGGGCTCTGTAAACTTCGCAGTCATTAGATAGAAGAGGGCAGGGGTGGGTACCAAAGCCAGTAGGGGCAAATCCTCCTCCAGCTTATCCAGCTTGGAAATCGAGATGATTCCATAGGCATGAAGTAACCAGTGGCTAAAGAGAACAACAAGCCTTTTCTTCCTGAGCAGAAGATCCTTGAAAGACTTGGGGGGAAAAAGGGAAAAAACAAAGTTAGTTTTTCCTGTTTAAAATTATGCCCAATTCTCAAGCAGGTGAAGTGGGGCACCATGCATGGCAAGGTGCTGCTTGAGGCCTGTTGGACGTGAGAGCTGCAATTTGACCCTGGATACCACTAAATCTGATCTCTTCCTGGGCTACTTGGGGAATGTCACCAAGGACTGGCTTGTGTGGGTTTCTTGTAGCTGGAACCAGATGTCAAAAATGAAAGTTGAATTTGTATGCAGCATAAGCAGTGGGAAAAGTACAAGTGTATGCACACAAGTACACACCAACTCCAGATGACACCGTGGCAGAGGAAAGAGCTCTTTGGCCACACATGAACAACATATGTGCTTACCTCATCTCATGCTTGCTTTCTCAGGTGTCTACAGCTATAACATTGGGCATGTCCTGGTGAGCAAGCACATCCATACAGAGACACACATTTCCCACAGGACAAAGCAGCCGCCTGTATTTGACCCGGGTAGGGTAGAGGAGGCTGGGGCCAGCATCTGTGGTCCTGGGGGCTTCCTAGGGCACCACCAGCACCCAACTGGCTGCTCGCAGCCAAATTGTGCCTCTTGAATGACCAGGCTCTAGTCTGGACAGCACACATGGCTGCTGTTTTTGCTGCGCCACTTTTTTAGTGGTATCCCAGTGTCAAAAACACCCCCTGTGCTGCAATTTAGTGTTGTGGCAAATGGGAGCACATGGGCTGCAAACTACATGTGTGCTTGTCAGGACACACCCATTGAGTTTTAAAGGAATAAGAAAAGCTATTTTTACCTACCTCAACTTCAGAAGCTGACATGTACACAGCCAGGGTGACCAACGATAACACCAATATAATATAAGGGAAAGCATAATCTAGAAACAAACAGTGGACATATCAGAAGGAATACACACCCAGATTCAGTTCATTTCAGCAGGAAACAGTTACAGCCATACCCATTCCTCTGAATCGCTGCAGCCCAACACAAAAGCAGCACAAACAAGAGCCGAGCATGAGCTATTCTGTTTTTGGTGGTTTCAAAGCTCAGCTTCTTGAAGGTCCAAATGTCTATAATTCTAGTGAAGAGCTGTTACCCATTGTATAGCAAGCTGCTACCGTCTAGTCCTACACCCTCCTTCAAACTAGAAACATGGGTAGAAGAGACTCACAATGGCAGGGGGGGTAGTGCTGATACCGAAGTAGCACTCCCTCTTCCCAGCTGTCAGTCAAAGAACAACTAAACCCTTTAAGACATTTCCTCCTCCTCCCTGCTATTCCCCGAACTAAGATCCCTACACACGAAGAAAAGAGAAAAGGGATGCAGTCATTATCACTAAGAGTTCAAATTATTTCTACTCCATGTCCCCTTGCCAGACACTGGCTACACTGGAGTATGTCCTAAACTCTCGGTCGCTGCTTCCCAAATGCATCTATCACCGTTTGCTAACTCTTGTATAGAATTTTTTTTTTGGAAATCTGAATAGAAGGAGCTGCAAAGAAGCCTGGCTCAGTAGTTTCACTGCCTAGATGGAAGGTCACTGGTTCTTCAGGATGAGTAGGAGGTCATCTCGTCGATTCAACCCTAAGTGCGTGATTTAGACCAGTGGTTTTCAACCTTTTTTCATTGACGAAACTTAAAAAAAAAAAAAGAGAACGGGGATGCAGACCCCCTTGAATTGTAAATGTGGATATTCACACACTTTTGATTGACCATAGTCATTTTTCTGGACCTGCGAGTCTGTGGACCACAGGGGTACACGAACCACAGTTGAAAACCACTGTGTTAGAAGAAATGACTTCAGAGATCTTGGTTAGGCTGACTGTACATTTACCTCTACAGATGATGAACTGTCACCCTGCACTAGCAGCAGCTACGGATATATCTGTTAGCTACATCTGCTTTTGATCTCAGTTAGGAGCTGCTAGGTTGCTGAGCGTTTATTCCCAAGAATGAGAGATTGCATGTCTTTGTTGATTAAGTGACTGTGTGCAGTAATCTATGACATTACAACAGGCCTGAGAGGCAGCAATGGACCAGTAAGCATACTTTCTGGACAAACTATTCTTCATAAAGCTAGGGCAGTGCTGTCACCCACACAGTAGGAAAGGACACAGTTTTTCCACTGTATTAAGTCTCCTGTTGGAGGTGTATGCATTCTTAAGTGACACACGCAACTTACAGAGGAGGCCTCCTCCAACAGCCTGAAGCACAGTTAGAATAGGGAAGAAGTAGAGGGCGGCATAAATGCTTTTAAATCTATCCGACTTTCCTAAGCCACAGGCGATCTTCTTAACCAGAAGAGGTCGAAGCAGCATCATCAACACTAGGCAGAAGGCATAGTAGATAAACACTATGGTGTATCTGTAGAGGAAAATGCGACAGTTACTGTTTGCATGACCTTAACTTCTGGACTTCTACCCTAAGTACCAGGCTGTTTCCTGCTAGACATGGTCTCAGCTCTGACGGGGTTACAGTCAAACACCCAAGTGATGGGAAAGGGGAGCAGACGCATGAAATACTGCCCTGACCTACCTCACATCATGGAGCAGGACAGTGGGAGAAATGCAAACAAAATACAGGTTTTCTGACTCCTGCCTGCTAGATCACACCCACCTTTGGAGAGTGACAGCATGGGGGGAGGTTACCAAAAGGCTCCCCAGATCCATTGTTGTTTGATAATGCTGCACCCTTATGTTAATGCACTTTTTGCATACATCCTGCATCTTTCTTCCAAAAAAATAGCAGCTGGAAATTGGAGCGTTCGTAAGCAATATAGTAAAAGCACTTTTTGAGCGAAGTGGAAGTAAAGCCTGCAGGAATCCACAGGAAGCAGAAGGATGAGCTGGCTCAGCTTCTAATTGCTGATACTCAGCTACTTACTACAAGGCTACTTCATTGTGCCTTTCAAATAGAAGGGGTAAATCTTATTCTGGGGCATGCTCTATGTGAGAAAATACAGCATATTACAATTCACCACTGCCGGTCCTCTATCTGCCCAAACCCTCACACAGTAGGCAGTCTTTCTTGGTGCTCACTGGCAAGATGGTAAGGATACAGGCATCTCTTGTTTGGAAGGATACAGGCACACAGGATGTGAGATAAATGAGAAGGTGAATTCACACGCAGTTACTGCAGAATATCCAATGCATTATCTGCATCCTCTTGCCTTGGTTAAGTGAGAACTACCTTATCTCCTTTTTATTAGGGGCAACCTACCCTGCATCTACTGCACCATGAGAACATGCACACAGGCAGGTTGCAAAGCAGACGATGTCCTGCGAGTTCACGTTCCAGCTTGCCTTGCAGTAACAGGTTCATAAGGACAAATTCCAGGACTACCAGTAACTCCAACTGTGACTATTTTGTCACCTGTTGCACAGGAACAAGCAGAATTCTCCTAGAAGACGAAGCTGCAACAATGAGCAAACTCATTCCCAGTAAAGCTGTGGTCATGGGACACTGAGGGCGTTGGGTGGGTGGCTGACTGAGCTGGCAAGCTGCTGAGTGCTCTGGAGAAGCACATGAGAGTGAATAGAGCAAATCACCAACTTCCAAAGGTTTTCTGGACAGTGCCTGGTTTGGCTCAAAGCCTCATGCATTCTGCCCCTTTGTGGGGGCCATTAAGGGCCCTCACTGATACAAGAATGAAACAGGACAGCACGAGCTGCAATGCTGAGGAGAAACCTGATGCCATCTCCCAAGTGAAATCTGACTTAATTAGCACTTGTGTTGTCATATGAAGTTCTGATCTTTTTTCCCCTCACTTGATTCAAGTGCCATGTTCTCTTTCACATTCGTGATTAGGTTTTAAATAAATCTCCATGCTGTAAGAATTGTCTGAATCTAAGTCAAATGACACGCATTTGGGAAGACACCCAAGTTGCCCTCTCAAAAGGGAAACAGGAAAATAGTAAGTACATTTTGCCAACATAATAACTGCAGTTGACTGAACAGTTAAAATCATGAAGTACAGAGAATTCAACACCAAATTAAGGGGGAAAAAATCTGAGTGGAACAGATTTTGTACTTACAGAGGATAGACTGCTTCATGAGTGCAGTGAATAGTGGTAATGTAATCCGGGCTTGGGTTGTACAGCATCGTATACCAGTCTGACAGCATCACCACCTTGCAGGAGCGGATGCACAGGGAACCCACTGGGTCACTCACAAGCAGTGTAACTATAGCTGCGACACTGCATTCAAATAAGGCCGTGATGTGCTGGAACAATGCACTGGAACTGGAGTGAGGAAGGAAAAGGTACTTCATGTCACTGTTTCTACTAAAAAGAATGAAAGACTGTTTTTCAGTCAGCATTTTCAATTTTGAACTTCTGCTGAGTTAAGGACAGGACAGGAAACCACCTTGCTGACCGCTTTAAAACTTTATTTTGTAATGAGTGGACAGTAAAGAGTCCGCACATTAAATCCACATAATCCATGATTCAGACAGCTTTACACGTGCAGTCAGACTGTGTTTGAGTGTCTGAAACTAACCTTTGCGCTGTTAGCAGCCTAGCAAACAACCAAGATCAAACTACCAGGAGAGGTGTCTCCTCATAATGCACATCACAGATCCTATGTGTGCAGTGACCTGGAGCCTGAAGGCTGCTTTTTT
>JAGPOW010000304.1:7913777-7934592 GCA_030014935.1 Caiman crocodilus
TTTTTTACAGACTACCGTGCACTGGTTAAGGAGCAGCACTTTCAAACAGTGTCATAATTTGCTGTGCTTTCACCTACTGGGACAAGCACATACACAACACCAATGTAACTAGCATCCATTTGCACCCGGATGCCAGTTATATCAGTGCCTAGAGGGAACAGATTACCTTCGCAGAGGCAGCTGCCAAGATTAGATGCTATCACAGTGCCCTGCCGCTGGGTGAGGAAGTCCGGAATAGTCTGCACTGAGCAAAGGGCTGCCCTAACATTCAACTGACCTGACCTACAGCAGCATAGGGTTGCTCGGTCCATCCGCGCCACATTTACATCAAGGCATGTTATAGTGGTATTAACGCACTGCACATTCGCTGTTTAAACAGAACTGTCACTGAACAACAAGTCTATATGCTTGCAATAGGATAATCCCATTATTATTATTTTCATAATAATAATAATAATAATTAGCAACAACAACAACCGTTGATCCTCCTGAATTATGGTGTACGCACAAGGGTACATCCAGACCTTTGATGCATGTGCCTGGGCAGGAATTTTTGGAGGAGTGGAGGCTGCCCAGATCTGCCATCCTACCCTTAGGTCACTGAGACAGCAGGCGGCCTGGGCTCGAAGCAAAGACCAGACTAAGTCCAGATGGGAATCTAACCTGGGTGTCCCGTGCGGTAGACAAGGATTCTATCACTGAACCACAGGGCACTGTTCACTCATTCCTTTCATTTTTATAAACCAGCATCTTTCCATTTGTTACACTCAGTTACTACGTCTCACATTCGATTACAGGCCCTGCCACGTTGCACGGATGCGTGTTTAAACGGATCTCTTCCGACAGGCTGCAGAACGAAAGGCTTTACTCGTTTTCGGCCACCGAAGGTTTTAATACCAGTTTAAAACAGAGGTCGTGGGAAAAGTACCGTGTTCGTAAAGCATGACACAATCACAGCGCGCAGCACGGCTGCTACACCGGGTGGCTACAAAACGCAGCATGGCCACGGGCTCAGCGGCGCGTACAGCCAAGTATCTGAGCCAAATCCAGACTCCCGCTCAGGCGCCCGTCGGAGAACCGCGAGCAACCAGCTCCTCACCTCTTCTTCCCCGAATACCACTCGATGAAGAACCAGTGCAGCACCAGGGGCAGCATGGCCATAAAGCCCAGGTACAGCCAGTCGTAGCGGTCTGGGGACTCTGTGCACGGCCGGCAGATCTTGCGGTCATCCGTCTTCTGTCCCCTGGGACACACCTGCAAGAGCAACCCCCGCCCAGGGCCGCAGTGACCGTGTCTGCAGCGCGGAGCGGCGCGGCCTTCCCCGTCGCTGGGACCCGAAGCAAGCCCCGACACCGCTGCACCGAGTCTCAGGAGCCGCCTCCCCACCCGCCCCCTCTGCCGACGCTGCTCTCGGCGGGGTCACCCCGGCACCCACTTGCTCCCGGCTCCTCTCGAGCGCAGCTCCCCGGCGCCCGGCCGGGGGCAGGCAGCACCCGGTGCCAGAGCGCGGGGGGGATGGGGGCAGCGCTCACCCCGCAGTCACCGTAGATCTCGGTCGAGCCGTTGGCGGCCAGCACGGCCCTCCCGCAGTACAGGCCCAGGCAGGCGGGTAGCGTCGCCACGGCCTGCATAGCGACGGGTCGCGGCCGCCCCGGCGGCGTCGGCACCTTCTGAGCGCGTCACTTCCGTCGCAGCGAGTTGGAGGGAGGCGTTCCAGCCAGAGGGGCGAGGAAGAGTGCTCCACCCAATGGGAACATTGCCTGCCCGGCTCCCGCCCCGCATAGGCCGACGCTTCCTTTTCAGTGGCCAATGGTGGAGCGAAACCAACCTACCCCTTCTATTGGCGGGGCCGCTCTAAGCCCCTCTCCTCCCTCATAGGCCGAGCCTCCCCTCGCTTTACCCAATGGCGGAGCGAGGCCTGCCCGGCTCCTCCTGTTCTATTAGCGGGGCCACTCTCAGCCCCGCCCCTCTCCTCCCTCTGCTGCCCCACAGGCCGGCGCTCCCCTCCCATGGTCCAATGGCGGAGCGAGGCCTGCCCAGCTCCTCCCCTTCAATTGGCGGGGCCGCTCTCAGCCCCGCCTCTCCCCTCCCTCTGCTGCCCCATAGGCCGGCGCGCCACTCCCACGACCCAATGGTGTGGCGTCGCGCCCTGGCCCCGCCCCACAGTCAGTCGTTGCTGCTGTGAGAAGATGGCGGGGCTGGAGCTGCCGCCTCACGCCGCTGCGCTGCCTGTGCTGCGGGCTGTGGAGATGCACGCGGGCGGGGAGCCGCTGCGGGTGGTGCCGGCGGGGCTGGGCCCGGGCCCCGAGGGCGCGACGCTGCTGGAGCGGCGGCGCCACGCGGCGGCCGAGCTGGACCACGCGCGGCGGCTGCTGCTGCTGGAGCCCCGCGGCCACCGCGGCATGTACGGCGCGGCGCTGGTGGCGCGGAGCGAGCTGCCCGGCGCGCACCTGGCCGCGCTCTTCCTGCACGGCGCCGGCTACAGCGCCATGTGCGGCCACGCCGTGCTCGCCCTCGGCCGCCTGGCGCTCGACTACGGGCTGGGCCCCGCGCCGCGCAGCCCCGAGACCCGCGTCGTCATCCACTGCCCCTGCGGGCCCGTCGCCGCCTTCGTGCCCTGGGACGGGCAGCGCAGCCGCAACCCCGTGCGCTTCCACAGCGTGCCCGCCTTCGCCGCCGCCACCGGTACCGCCGCGCGATCGCGCCCCTCCCCCCGTCAGGATTGGGGCCCCTCCCCCAGCACCCCCAGATCGGGCTGCCCGGTCACAGCTGTGGGTCAGGAAGGGAGGTTGCCCCTCTGCGGTCGGACCGGTCTGTGTGGGGCGGGGTTTGCCTTCCCCTGGCGGGGACCCAGCCTCGCCCTGGCGTGCTCCAGGAAACCAGGAGAGAGGCTCTCCGTATGCTCCGTTACAGGGCAGAAAGAAGCAGGCGCGAGTGAGCCGGACTCGGCGGGCCCTGGCTGGGCGGGAACTGGCGTTTTAACAAAGTTTGTACCCGCTCTTGACTTTCCACAGAAAAACTGGGCCAAGTGTGGACCTGGCAGATGAAATCCGTGACCATGTCAGGAGGAGGAAGAAGCCCGCTCTGTCGGGCTCTCTGCAGATGAGGGCCTAACGTTTCCGAGACTGGCTCGGCTGGAAAGAGCAGAGCTGGGGATAGAGTAGAGGCCCCGGGATGTGATCCCATCCCCCGTAGTGTGCTCGTTATTGCATAACCCTGCTCGGCTTTGTAAGTAACACTCGGGGTCTTCAGTCTAACAGTTGCCCATGTCTTGTTCCCTCCATGCACTAGCCTCTTGGCTGATTGGCTTCCTGTACCTCTTCCATCCCAAGACCCTTGGTGTCTGTCTGCTTGTCCAGTTATTCAGCTGCACGCCTCCCTCCCACTCTTCCTAATTCAGTTTTTACCAGTTTCTCTCTCGTACTGGGATCTCCAGTATTGTCTTCGTTGATTTCCATATAGCCTTGTGCTCCGTTCCTCTGTGTTAGACCCCGCTTTTCCCTCTTAGTTCAGAGTAAAGCTGGCGGGGTCATTTAATCAACTTACGGATGCATTTTTGTTGGGCTCACTGTATTTCTAGATGTTAGGGGCTGGACAGGACCTTACAAGATCGTTGGGTAAATCTGATCGCTTGCCCTGTTTTAATGAGCACAAGGGAAGTTGGAAAAATCTGATTCTTCTTGCCTAAAGAGCATGACTTGCCTAACAGGTTAAATGCAACTCCTCAGAATACAGTCCTTGAACTTGGAGAAAATTGTGCCCTCATTTAGGACCAAACCAAACTTCTGTTAATCCAGGAGTTTTTCGGTTGACTAATGGAACTTACTAGACTTACTACTTGTTTACTGTCTTCTGTGCTTATATGTCAAGTTGTCTTCCCTATTGCTGTGCTAACAGTTGCACTAAAATCAATGGGATTGCACCGGGAGCAGACTAGGGAAGAATTTGGCTCCACGTGCTAAGAATATAGGGGAATGTTCTCTGCCTTCGTGCATGTATATTGTTTCCCTCTATCTCTGCATAGACCTGACAGTTGATGTCCCTGGCTACGGGAAGGTGGTGCTTGACATCGGGTATGGTGGAGCTTTCTATGCCTTTCTCAGCGCGGAGAAGTTGGGCCTAGATGTTTGCTCTTCAAGTGTGAGAGATCTCGTGGATGCAGCAACTGCAGTCACAGACGCAGTAAAGAAGCAGGTACAGTCGCATGCTTTCCTACCCTGAAAGCTTCTCTAGCTGTGTGCTTTGTTCGCTGGGGAGAGCGGTTTCTCTTGGAGTCTGTGAACAGAGTTGTTACGTTTCCTGTATAACGTGGTGAGAAATAGCAGACCAATCTCTCAGACCTTTGTGGCTTCCATATGGTTGTCATCTCATAATCCAGTTACTGTTAAGCTCTTTGTATTGGTACAGCAGTGATTCTGCAGCACCTTATGGTGCTGTGAGATCCTTTTTAAGGGTGCCATCGAATGCCAGTCAATATTATCATTGTTAGGTAGGTAATCACCTGTACACAATTTGCATGATAAACCCAAAAGGTTTTATGTAGGAATCCACAGTCTCCCAATCATTCTGACCCACTGTGGCCTTTTTGAGTTCTTTGGAATAGAAGAATTGCTTTATTATTTTTCTGCATGCAAAAAATAGGTGAGTGCTAAGAGCAGGCATTTTTCAATGCTTGAGTCCTAAAAATGTTGGAATCTCCTGTGCATGGGGAAAAGGGTGACTTGATATGCAGATGCATGTAGGGGCAGAATGTGTCATGGTCTGCCCAGCAGTCGTAATGAATGCTGTTAACAATTGCCTTGAAAATTGGGCATGGGAGAGTTTTTCAGGGACACAGGCCGCTGTCTCTAGTTTAGTGTGCCCTGTTGCTGATAGCCACCACTAGCTGCTTCACAGGAAGGTGTAGGAACCCTGCGTAAGGCAGAATTAGAATAATCTACCTCTTCTTTTTGGTTTTACATTTACTGTCTTTTGAATCAAAAGTATTTTGGGGCCTTTGTAGTGATGTTGGTGGCACAGATTCCACATAACTCTCCAGTGCACGTGTGCGTCTCACATCAGTGTGTTAATTGAAAAGGATGTATTTGTAGAGCTGGAAACTTCTTAGAACAGGGGTGTCAAAATCATCTGGCCCCATGGGTGAGTGGTGCAGGTCTGGTTCATGGGCTAGATGAATGGTGTGGGGTCCGCCTCATGAATCACGCAGGGCCAAACTGTGAGCCCAATCTGTTGGATGCAGCAAGCATCCTGGACTGCCCAAAGCAGTGCTTGTGTAGCGTGTCCTGGACCACCTCCTCCCCCCACTCCTGGGGCATGGGGCTGATCTACGTTTCTTGATACTGTTTCTGAATTGCTCTTTAACAGAAAAAGTTCTGTAAAGCTTCATTTGTACTCTGCTGCTGCTGCCTTTCTTCCCTTAGCATATTACTAAATTGCAGCCATTTTGTGTTTGAACGTTGTACCGTATACCCGTAATAATACACAGCACCTAGCTAGAACTTGTGTTTTCAAAGCTGTGTACAAAGATTGACTGACTCAGTAGCTGTACAGAATATCCAGGCTCCTTTATTTTATTGGTAGGGAAACCCTGGCACATTGAAATGAAGTGACTTTTCCAGTCAGTAGGTGCCTGCAGGTGTGGATACAACACGACTGTGACAGGTTTACTCTAGGTATTACGCTTTAATCAGCAAATGCATAACTAGCTGCTTAAGACAATGGCACATAATAAGTGCTATTATGGTAACTGGGTAGTAGGTGGAGGTAGCTAGTGAAGTTACAAGGATGTCGTTGCTGAGGCAGGTTGACGATGCCAGACTTGTACTCACTTTGAGGTATGACTTTGCCTTGGCATGACTTACCTAGTGTCAACTGCATCACATGTCGGCTCCCCTTTTACTTTGCCTAAGACCTGTCATGGGTTTGCACCCTGTGTCAGAGCCCAAGTTGACCGCTCTGGAGTTGCTTGCTATATTCAGGCCTGTTCCTAGTCTATTCTACCCCCATATTGCCTCCTAAGTGTTTGAGATTACAGAACAGTATGTCACAACTACACATGAGTTTAAAATTGTTGGGCTTATTTGTTTGAAATGTGCCCATAGCTGTAGCATGCCATGGCAAAATGTACCCACTAGGCTGTTTGTATTCTGTGTCCATTGTGTTGTATAGACATGTACACCCCCAGCCAACAGTAACATGGTGGGTTTTAGTCAAATGAATGACAGACCAGAAAAATGCCTCTTGACTAGAGCACTAGAATCAGTCAAGGCTAACCCAGTCCCAAGTAGGGGGTGCAGATAGAGGTCCCCATGGTAAGGGAAGGAATGGGGCAGGGGCAGGCGTTGCTCAGCCAGGGATGTGACACTGCCCAGAGCAGGACAGTGCTACAGGTGGCTCGTCCACAGGGAGTTGGGGGGTGAGGGCGCAGCTCCCTGCCACTGCACATACCCTCAGGGGAGGCAAGTGTCCCCCAGATTTGTGTGTGAGGCAAGGGTGGGCTCAGGGCCAGCGGCTGTGCTGGCCTCTTCCCAGTGGAGGGGCTGCGGTGGGGCTGTGCTTGGGGCAGGCAGTGATGGCGCTGGGAGGGGTGGCTACAGGGAATTGTGAGGTGCCTGTAGCCAACTCTATAGCCACCCTGACCCAGCCCCCACACCAGGAAAAGGCTGGCAAGGCCCCCGACCCTGAGTGTGCAGTGCCACCAGCCCATACACAAATATGTTGGGGGAGGGACCGTGCCCTTCGTGTCTCCCCAAGGTGTGCGCGCACTGGCTAGGAACAACCTCAGCCCCCTGCATCCCCTGGATGAGCCACCCTTGGCTCTGTTCCACTCTCAGCAGGGCTGCATTCACCACCATGGCTGGGCAGTACTTGCTCCTGCCCCACTCTCTCCCTCACTGCGGGGTCCTCAATCTGCACCTGCCCCCGACAGACTTACCAGCCGGCTCTCTAAGCTGCTGGGTTGCATTGCTGGCAACATGCATGCTGTATTTGTGTGTGTGCACAGCACTTATTGGTGACATTATTGGCTACACTGGCCAAAAAAAGCTGATGGCCAATGTTAATTTTCCTTTTATCAGTGGTGATCCGACATAGGGCCAATATATCAGTGCACTTTAGTTGCAAGGATTCTGAGGGTTTGTGTTTGCAGGTGAAATTTTGCAAATCTACAATTTTTAGACTTAAAAGAACCTGAAATAAGGAACTTGGTTTCGTCGTTATTAAGGAAGTCATTGGCATTCTTGGGGAACCAAAAAGCATGCCTAGGTCTCCTTTAGAAAGCTGTTAGAACTGTAGCATTAGGGTAACATCTCTGTCTCCATCTGTCACCTTGGGGACGTCTTATTGCGGGTTGGTGAAAAGATCTGCTTGGAGCATTGGTTTATTAATCTACTTTCTGTGGTGTTTCCTAGTTCATACCTCATCACCCTGACAGCGAAGACCTTGCATTCATCTATGGCACCATCTTAACAGACGGAAAAGATGCATTCAATGATGAGCCAACCACCAATATCTGTGTGTTTGGAGATGGACAGGTATGAAGGCACACTACTTGAACTGCACGGGGGAATGACTTCCTGTGCTGTGTGTATCCACTGGGTACCTGGCACATAAAGCTTCTGCTGCCTCTTGTGCTGCACGGAATGCATAACCTCAATTTTAACCTTCAAAAGACATTGGAGTCGCTCTTTCTTAAAACAGTGGAACCCAGACCATTCATACCCAGGTGGTTCACAACCTGCTTCATTCTCAGCATGTTCCTGAATTAAGGACAAGCTGCTCAGATCTTTACCTCAGCTTTTACTTCCAGCCATCCCATAAAGTTGATTGAAGAGGCAGTGTCCTTTGAAATAACACCCAGTGAGCAGTTGAAATACCTTGGAGGCTCCGCATAGCTATTTACTTAGGTTTTACAGGTACTTTAAAGCTGGCTTGCAAACCCTCATTTTCCTAAGGGCTACAGAATCTAACCTTTCAAACTGGCTGGGCTGTGCTGTGGAGTACATGATTTCAGTACAGTGAGAGTAAAAAAGTTGCTGCAGATTTTAGATGTGTTTTTGCCCAGGACTAAAGTTATGCTTTGTTGGTGAGATTCCCTCAATTATCACAGGACAGTGATCTGTGGAACAGCAATTACATGTACCAGCAAATTCTTTCGCTAAAGTAGGAGGAGCTGAAGTAAGTGACAAGCCTGAATGCAGCATAGTTTTAATGCTTTAGATCAGTGGTTCTCAAACTTTTACACCTTGCGTCCCACCAGCCATTTTGTCAAAAAGCCCTGGTCTCACTATGATAAAAACAAAAGACCCCTTTTTCCAAGAAGTGTATTTTTACATTTACTTGCATTTTAGGCCCCCTACCTTTCTCAGGAATGCTACTTGTTTTGGAAAAGTCCCACCCATATGATCACTGTGATTGAGAAACTCTGCTTTAAATAACACCTGGAAGTATTGAATTAACTTGGTTCCTTCACTCCTGTCTGAATCTACTGAATTTCCGTGGTATTTCTTGTCCTCTGACAAAGCCATAGGCAAGAAAAGTACTGCCCAGTTGTCTGCATTCATATGGGCTGGAGCTGGGGCGGGGTGGGAGGCTAGCATTTGTCTTTCCTTGAAAGTCTGAAAGAACTCAGCTATATTTCTTCCTTCCTGACTTAGGTTGACAGGAGTCCCACAGGCTCTGGCGTGACTGCGCGTATTGCCTTGCAATACCACAAGGGCCTCATCAAGCTGGACCAGACCAGAACCTTTAGGAGCAGTACAACCGGTTCCTTGTTCACTGGGAAAGCTGTGGAGGCAAGCAATGAACTCCTCTTGTCTGCCTCTCTTGCAAATTTGGTGCTTGTCCAAGTAACAAGCTAATAGCATCAGCTTGTAGTGGGCATGGTGCAGCTGTCTCTGAACAGCTGTTCCAGCATAGTTGCTTTTGATCTGTAGTATTCCTCCGCTTTCAGCCTTGAGCTAGTTCTGAACAGAGGTTTGACAAATTGGGTGTTTGTGAGAAGCATGGTGTTGAGTGTAAATACAAATTAAAGTTCAATAGGAAGTGCTTTTCTACACAGCACTTAGTTAACTTGCAGAAGTTGTTGCCATAGGAGGGTGTAGAGGGAGACGATATAGCCAGGTTCAAAAAGGGATTGGATACACTCATGGAGGCATGTCTGCCAAGAGCTATTGAATAGAATGGCCAGGGATGCATCCTCTGACATCCCTAAACCAGTGATGGTTGATGCCAGGGGGTGGATTACTTCAGACCTGTACGGTACATATACTCTTCCTGTAAAACATCTGCAACGGCCACCTTTGGAGACTGGAGACTGGGTTAAATGGACCATTGGTCTGACCTAGTACCGCACTTCTTAAGTTCTTTATTGTCCGTGAGGAAGAAGGAATGATACTAGGAGACCTAGAGTAATTGGGAACATCAGCAGAAAATAAAATGAAATTTTAAACGAGGGGATAAAGCAGTCTTGGATGTCTTGGGCAATGTCACCTAGAGAAGAGATTCAGTGAAAGCTGCTGAAGAAGTGACCCTGCTGAAAGAGACACAGGGTTGCCAACAGTGGTTTAGCATATACAGTGAAATGCAAGGAAAAAAGAAGGGGTAGATTTTCACTTTATAGATTATAAAGTAAGAGATATGTAGCATAAGTTTTTTTGAACCTTTTTCTCACTTCATCAGAAAAAAGCCCTGTAACTTAGCACACTTTGGGCCAAAGACCCTTCTGAGTAGAAGTAGCAATCCTCTAGTATGGCTTTAATATGAGGCGAGCCAGAACCTTTCTAGGCAGCTCTGGGCACCAGCTGGTTAGAGAGAGATGTCCAAACTGGAAGGAGTTGAGTGAAGTGCACCAGCAGCATGGTCTGTCACGGGTTTAATTTACAAAGGAGGATTGTCACTGTTGCTGAACTCAAGGAACACCTGAAAGGCTGCCGACGCACGGCAGACCTCATAAAGAGGAAAGGCAAGGTACTGGAGAGGGAAAGGTTGAACAACTCTGAATCTTCTCCAAAAAGCTATTTGACCTAGAAAGGGCAAGAGTCCAGTAGCTGGACTTGCTGGAGATAATTCCAGTTCCATTCAAAGTGCAAAATGATTCCGTTAATATTAATCAGCTAGCCAATGTCATGCCTGAGCATCGTTCTGCTCTGAGTGCAGAGGTAGCTGGCTGTCCTGCAGCTCCAACCAGAAGTCCTTGAGGCTCCTGGTTTTCAGTGCTATATACAGCAGCAGTGCATTTCCTGCCCCTTTCCCTGTGAGCAGGCTGCGAGGCTGTCTTATACCAAAAAGAAACTTTTGCCAGGGTGTGGCTAATTTGCAGCTTCAGGGGTGGATTAATAGGGCCTGGAAATAGGGAAGGAAGGGAGATTGTTGGTTTTGGTCCTGGGGGTCTGTATGTCTAATCAAGGTAACAAGCAAGTGGATAGGACACCTCCCTGCCCACAAATGCCCTTTCCTATGCTTCTACTCTGAGAGCACTTTCCTCAACACACCCAGATGCCTAAAGCAGGCGAGGGAAGGAGCTACTTCAGCACAGGAGGAAAGTCATCTGGACCCAATGGACAAGATATAAACCCAGTGGGCCCCTGGCTTCAGTGAAGTTGCCATGTGTAGCAATAGATTTGCTTATCATCAGTCATAGGGTCTTGGAGCCAATGGAGAGGTGATGTGGTATCCATGACACACATTGCAGTGCAAAGGCTTTTGTTTACTTGTAGCTGTAACTGGGCTGGGTTGAAGGTTGCCAGTGCAGTGTTATCCGTAGGAATGAGGTGGTTTCTGTCCTGACTGTATAGTGAGACTGTTTAACTGTGGAAAATACCTGTATGCTAACTAAACTTGAATCTAAACTTCTTTTGTTCTCAGGAAGCAAAGTGTGGTGACTACAATGCTGTCATAGTAGAAGTATCGGGAGAAGCCTTTTATACTGGAACAGCAATCTACACTGCGGAAGAGGAAGACCCTCTGAAATACGGATTTCTCATAAAGTGACCGTCTTAGCCCTCATGCAGTAGAAAGCATTTAAAGACGAGATCAAAAGCATGGTCTCGCCTTTCTGCGAAGGAAGGAAATCTCACAATATTTACTCAGCCTTATAGTCTGAATAGCTTGCTGCATTTCTGGAGAGTTTAAAAATAAATTGATTTAAATATCCTAGAGTAGAGCTAGAAGACATTAGTGGTATAATGATTGCTGTTCACTATAGAAGAATATGGCCTGTAATCGTTCTGTGTAGCGTGAACATAGGTCATGCAAGTGTATTTGAAACTGCCTTCATTGTGCTTTGTAGGTTTGTTTGTTTTTGTCCATGTAGTGGTAGAGTAGTGAAGAAAGCAGGGTTTAAAGGAGCTTTTTTAAAAATGTTCAACGTCTCTCCCAAACACATAATGTACTTAGCCTCATTATCTCAGTGCAGAAATACTATTGAATTTGTGTTTCAATCTCCTATTTCTCCTCTTGACTCAGTTTTTGTGACATGCCTTCAGTCCCTAATAACTGGTTCCCAGTACTTGGTTTGGATGGTTTATTTTTTATTGACCTTCTCAACTCTGACCATGGTACCATTCTTTTCCAAAGTCTCAAGTTCCCAGTTCATTCTTGTTCAGATCTGTCCACAAGTCTTCCTGCTCGCATTATGTATCGCCTCTCTTTTCTGTGCTTCCATTGATTTTTCTGTCTCCAAGTGTATCATAGTCAAGCTCCTTGTCCTCATCTTCACCCAATAGACCCCACTACTCCCTACCCGATTACTACTACTACTATTTACCATTTCTCCTCTTTTTGGCTATGGATCTATCAGACTGCTCCTGCACCTGAAGGAAGGTAATTGTTATTCTTTTCATTCCATACTTCCTTCAGCATCTGGTTCTTCCACCAATATAGTCCTTCCTTCCCAATAATGTTATCAATATCTCCAGGCATGCTCTCTGGTGTTCCCTTTTGTTTTTAGATTGGGAGACCTTGGGAGCAGGGACTTGTCTCTCTGACATGAAAAAAAAACAAAGAAATGATCAATAAAACCCTTGATTTTTGGTAGGACCAAGATTTGTCTCTCTGTAAAATGTTGCAGGTGACAGCACTATGCAAAAGAATATGGAATCCACTATGGCTTATTATTTGCTTCAACAACGGGAAATGTTCTAGGGAGGAGGACTGCTATGAAGAGATGGGATCCATCTGACCTCAACTGGAAATAGCATCTTGTGCCAACCTACTAAGGAGGGCTTTTTAAACTAGGTTCCATTGGGAATGGTGAGCAAAACCCTCCAGCAACAGAGAAAACAATCCAGAGGGGAATGGACCAGAACAAGCAGCTCACTCAGAGAGGGCCAGAGAGCCACAGGACAGCAACAAGCAGCGCAAAATGGAAAATGATAGGTCAAAATGCAGACTATATCTGATGTATGCAAGAAGTACAAGGAATAAACGAGGTGAGCTGGAAGCTGCGGCCTGTGAAAAGAGCTATGACCTGATTGGCATCACAGAGACCTGGTGGGACAGCTCTTATGACTAGAATGTCAACACTGAGGGTTGCATATCAGGGTCCTTTCTTCCAGGATGGGGTTGGGAGAAAAAGTAGTGACATTGCCTTGTATGTCAGGAACATACACACTTGTTCCCCGGGTTAGGAGGAAGAAAATAGAGCAGAATGCATGTGGGTGAAGATGGGAGGTGAAAGATGTGGCACCTATGTAAATATGGGGATTTATAATAGGTCACTGAATCAGGAAGAGGAGATGGATGAGGCAGTTTTCTGGGAGGTGACGAATCTATCCAAAAGCTATGGGATGGTCCTGATGGGAGACTTCAATTTTCTGGACATCTGTTGGAAGAACAATACAGCCAAATATAAAATGTTGAACCTAACTCGTGTGGAGGATAGCTTTCTGTTCCAGCAGGTTGAGGACACAATTAGGGGATCACCTATCTTGGAACTTCCCCTGACCGTGGGAGGAATTGGCAGAGGATGTGAAGTTGATGGGCAACTTAAGAGGAAGTGATGACGTGGATGGAGATGGAGAAACCATGAGGTCAGCAAAACTAGGGCACTAGTTTTTAAAGAGGAACAGTTCACCTGACTCAAGGTATTAATAGGTTTGGTGCCATGGGATAGGCTGAAGGATAAAGGCACAAAGGAGGGCTGGGAGCATCTAAAGGGCGGTATTAGAAACCCAACAAAAAACTGTTCTGGCATGATGGCAGCACAAAAAGAAACAGACCAATGTGGCTACACAAGGAGCTTCTAAGACAGTGGTTTTCTACCTTTCTTTCATTTTCAGACCTCTAAATAATATTTTGAGTGGAAGTGCAGACCCCTTTGAATTGTGAATGTGGAAACTCATACTTTTGTTTGATTTTTTTAGTCATCTTTTCTGGACCCCTTAGACCGTGTGTGAACCCCCCAGGGTCCACAGACCACAAGTGGAAAACCACTGCTTTAGGATGTCTCAAATGCAGAAGGAACTGCACCTGGCATGAGAGAATAAAAACAAGATGAGGCTATGTAAGTATGTTGGCTAGAAAAGAAAGACCAAGGAAGAAGTGGGTTCGCTATTAACTAGGTGGAGGGGATCTTTCAACAGAAGATGCAAAGAAAGTGGATCTATTCAAGAGCTACTTTGTCTCAGTCTTCACAAAAAAATAAAGCTGCAGCCAGTTACTTAATAAAAATTATGTTAAAATGGAAGGGGACAAGGTGATGGAAGAGATAATAAGAGATGGTCAGGCAGCTTTTGATGGGTCGAATGAATTCAAGTCAGCAGAGCCTGATGAGCTTCATCCCAGGCTACAGAAGGAACTGAGAGATCTCAAGCCCTTGGCAATAATATTCATGCAGTTGTAGGGGATGGGTGAGGTACCAGAGGGCTGGAAAAGGGCCATCAGCACTTCTCTTAAAAAGGAGGACCCAGGGTACTACAGCATAGTCTCACCTTAGGGCATGCTCCAGTAACTTGGCGGGTATTAAGGAAGTCCATTTGCAAGCATTTGGAGGAGGCAAAATTGATCACAAGCAGCCAGCATGGATTTACTAAAAATGAATTGTGTCAAACAAACCTGATCTCCACCTGTGATAAAGTAACTACTTGGGTGGATGGGAATATAGCGTACTTGAGTGGATGGGAATACACCTTTGGATAGCGTGCATCTGGACTTCAGCAAGGCCTCTGACAAGGTCTTCCATGACTGTCTCAAATAAACTGGAGAAATGTGTATAATTACCCACAAGCAAAGGGTAATTATAGATTTCATAGACATTAGGGCTGGAAGGGACCTCAGAAGATCATCAAGTCCAGCCCCTTGCCTGAAGGGCAGGAAGTCAGCTGGGGTCTTAGGATCCCAGCAAGATAAGCATCCAATTTACTCTTGGAGGTGTTCAATGTAGGTGCTTGAACCACTTCTGATGGCAGGCTATTCCAGACTTTGGGGGCTTGGACAGTAAAGAAATTCTTCCTTATGTCCAGCCTGAAACGGTCTTGCAGGAGTTTATAACCGTTCAACCTCATCATCCTTTGGGGTGCTCTGGTGAACAAACTTTCTCCCACATACTGGTGGTCACCCCTGATAAAATTATAGGTGGCCACCAGATCACCCCTGAGCCTGTGCTTTTCCAGGCTAACGAGCCCCATGGCTCTCAGCCTGTCGTTGTAAGGTCTGTTTTTCTGAGCTCTGATCATGCGAGTGGCTCTTCTCTGGACTCTCTCAAGCTTCTCCACATCCTTTTTGAAATGTGGAGCCCAAAACTGGACGCAGTACTCCAGCTGTGGCCTCACCAAGGCTGAATACAAGGGGAGAATGATGTCCCAGGATTTGCTTGAGAAGCATCTGTGGATGCAAGCCGGTGTTCTGGTTGTTTTACTAGCTGCAGCATCACATTGCAGGCTCATGTTCGTATTGTGGTCAATGATGACCCCCAAGTCTCTTTCTTCTGTAGTACTAACCAGCGTAGCATTGCTAAGTCTATAAGGTTGCTGCAAGTTTTTCCTCCCAAGGTGGAGAACCTCGCATTTTTCAGTGTTAAAAACCATCAGGTTCTTGTTCATCCATTTGCTGAGCCTGTCCAGGGCAGCCTGTATCATCCTCCTGTCTTCTGGTGTGGATGCTTTGCCCCAAAGTTTGGTATCATCAGTGAACTTGGCCAGTGCGCTTCTGACTCCAATGTCCACATCATTATTGAAGATGTTGAACAATATGGGTCCAAGGACAGAGCCTTGGGGGACCCCACTGTGACAGGGCATCATGACGATTGACTTCTGTCAACCACCACCCTCTGGGTCTGACCACAGAGCCAATTCCCCAGCCTGTGGATTGTGGTGGGTCCAAGGCTGCAATTGGCCAGTTTCGCCAAGAGGTGATCATGGGTCACCAGATCAAAGGCTTTTTTGAAGTCAAGATATATGACCTCAATCTCTTCTCCCTTGTCCAGGTGATAGGTCACCTGGTCATAGAAGGTAATGAAATTTGGTTGAGCAAGACCTACCCGCAACAAACCCATGCTGGCTATCCCTCAGGATGTTGGCATCAGCCAGTCCATTGAGGATGGCTTCTTCAATGATGTTTTCTAAGACCTTCCCTGGAATAGAAGTCAGGCTGATGGGCCTAGAGTTTGCTGGATCCACTTTCCTCCATTTCTTGAAGATAGGCACCACCTTGGCCTTCTTCCAGTTTTCGGGCACTACACCAGAGCACCAGGAGCTCTCGAAGATCCATACCAGGGGCTGGGCTACAATACTGGCCAACTCCTTGAGTACCCTGGGGTGTAGATTGTCAGGGCCAGCTAACTTGAAGGTATCCATCCTCTCAAAGTGTTCCTTCATGAGGTCAGCATTGATGGAGGCCAGAGATCTCCCTGTCCCATAGCGGGCATGGGTGTCCTATGGGACTGATGAAAGACTGATGCAAAGTACGCGTTTAATAGGTTGGCATTTTCCTGGGCGTCAGTTGTCAGTTGTCCCATCTGTTTCAGCAGGGGTCCAGTGTTGCCCTTGCTTTTCCTCCAGCTCCCCACATATCTGAAAAAGGACTTTTTATTGTCCTTGATGCTCGAAGCTAGTTGGAGTTCAGTTGCAGCCTTGACTTTCCTGGTTTGCTCCCTGCAGGACCAGACCAGTGCAGAATTATAAATATAAAAATGGATCCATGTCAGAATGGCAGGATGTTTTGAGTGGAGTCCCACAAGGATTTGTCCTGGGTCCAGTGCTGTTCAAAGTGTTTATTAATGATTTGGATGCTGGCATAGAAAGAGTCTTGAGCAAGTTTGCAGATGACCCCAAACTGGAAAGGGTTGTGAACACAGAGGATGAAAGCGCAATGCAGAAAGATCTCGACAGATTGGAAAACTGGGCTGTAACCAACAGGATGAAGTTCAAGACTGACAGTTGCACGGTCAATACCTCAGGGAATATAGTCATAAATACAAACACAAAATGAGTGGCACCTAACTGGATGGCAGCAGTCTATGGAGAAGGATCTGGACGTCATGGTAGATCTCAGATTCAATATGAGTCTGCAGTGTGGTGTGGCTGCACAAAAGGCAAATGCAGTTTTGGGATGCATCGATAGAAGCCTTAGGTATAAGACACAGGAGGTGATCTTGCCTCTCTGTTTAGGCCTAATCTAGAGTATTGTGTGCAGTTTTGGCCTCCATAAGTTAAAAATAACATGGAGAAGTTAAGGAGGGTCCAGGCGTAGGCAACAAAAATGATAAAGGGCTTGAACGGTAAGTCATGCAAAGAGGCTGAAGGAGCTAGGTATTTTCAGGTTGTGGAGAAGGTGTTTAAAAGGGGACATGCTAGCAGTCTTCAAACACTTGAAGGGCTGCCATAAAGAAGAAAGAAAACACCTTTCCTCTTGCTGCAGAGAGGAGGATGCAAACCAAAGGCTTGAAGTTGCAGTGAAGCAGGTTTATATTGTATATTAGGAAAAGCTTCTTTACTGTTAGAATAGTGAGGCAGTGGAACAGCCGCCTAGGGAACACGTGGACTCCCTGTCACTGGAGGTGTTCAAGAAGAGGTTGGACAGCAACTGGTTGGGGATGGTCTAGGTGTAGCTAGCTATGCCTATGCTCTACTGTGGGTATTTCCAATGTTTCTGTGCTTTTCTGGTTGCTGTGTAGGACTGGAAATGACACTGGCTCTAGGGGCCCCCTGCTTCACTGGCAGGTTAGGGTGTTGTCTTGCGTCAGGGTTAACTAGAGTTTTGTTAGGAAGTTAGACAGTGGATTTGTATAGGATGGGTTGGATAGGGAGGTCGTGCCTCAGGCAGGGGGTTGGACTAGAAGACCTGTGGAGGTCCCTTCCAGCCTGACTTCTCTGATTCTGTGCTATCCAAGTTATTACCTAGGTACTAGTCCCTGTCTTTTTCTGCAAGCTGAATTTGAATGGTACAAGGCAAGATCCTATTCTGTCCAACAAGCATGAACTTATTCCATTCTCCTAAGAGTCCATGAAATGCCAGTCAATAGAAAAGATGGGTGGGTCCTCCTTGCTGCTCTGACTCTTAAAGTTTAGAAGAGAGCATACTGCAGAAGCATTGGTGTTCATGGTTTTTCAGGGGCTTCAGCAAGGTAAACTAGGATTGTACTTGGTTGCCTTAGTATTACTTTGCCTGATGGATAGACTAGGATCTGGTCCCAAGGGTGCAGAATTGCTGGGCCAGACTGGAGAAACTTGTGGCAAGTTGATCTGAGAAGTGTAGAAGCAAAGATGAGCAGTGCAATCATTACTGTAGCACCTTGTTGTTTGAATGAGCCTGCTTTTCCATTGACTTACAGGTTGGATACTGACCATACATAGTTGCCTATAAAAATTGTCAGCGGGGCAGTGGGCTTTTTGCTTTGGCAACCAACTGAGAGAGCAAAGACAACTAGCAAAAAGGGGATGAAGGGCCATAATGCAGAATCCTGCAATAAGCACCTCGCCAAGAAGTTTCATTACTGATGGTTTCAGCAGAAACAGTTACTGCTCATAATGCAGAGTTAATGTCCACCGAGATAAACAGGGCAGTTCCGGCCTCTGTTCATGTTTCAGGATACCTCTAGGTACCAGAAGGCAACTCCACAACAGCTTACGCTCTGTTATTTTCAGAGCCTCAAGGACAGAAAACCTATTTTCCCATCTGTCTCTTCTCGCTCTTTAAATTCACACAAGCTTTTGAAGATGGCTTTATCTTTTTAGTCTCTAGAAAGTTTTAAACCCCTCTTAAATCAGCTGACATTTTAGTAAATGTTGGATAGTTTTAATTTAAGCCTCTTGGAGGATGTATACTTTTAATTACTCTGATATGGTGTATTCTGGTTGTAAGGTAGATATAAACAAAGTGGAAGAATTACTAAAACCTTGAGGCCTTCTCTGCCAGAGAGAGATTTATTTCAATAGAACACAAAATGTAAGTCTAAATCAATGTGGTTATATTAACTACAATCCCTTCCAGAGATCCATATAAAGGCTTTTGACTCTGTAGTAACAACTTAAACTACCCTGGAGTGGAGGTGGCTAACAGGCTTATTGAGTAAGCAGGTTCCTGGACTAAGAGTTGACAGTAGTTTCTGCTCTGCCCAGGCGCAGCTTTGTGTCTGCTGTGAATTTGACAAAGGAAGATCCTGGGTTGTGGATTAGCTCAAGGAATAGATCAGGCGTCCCTGGCCCGGTAAGCTCAAGGACCGCAGCATGTTGAGACAGGCCAGAGCAGCTCCATCTAGCTGGGGCCCCTGGGGCTGCTTCCCCAGCGCTGTGCTGTGAAGGGGCTGGCACCCTGCACTGAAGCACCCTCATGCCCCAGCCAGCTGGGGCAGGCTATGCTGAGTGGCATTATGGATTACTCCGCTGCCTCTTGCAGCCAAGGGAAGTATTTTTGTTCCCTTGAAAGGCAATGTACCAAACCCCCTGAGAACACATACATGTTTCAATCCCCTTTGACTGTAGAAGACCTATAGCCCAGGTCTCCTGCCTTAAACAAAAACTGAGAGTCCTGCTCAGCCCTTTGCAAGAGGAACTATAGGTGCCTCCCGTCAGGAGAGGACTCTGGGCTCTGTATATTAAGTAGTGAAAGTGTGTAAGCTGTGAAGATAGGGAAGTGGACCTGGCGATCCTTACTGGCTAGCTCTGCGTAGCTCCCTGCTTGGTGCTTAGCGTGATGCCTGTTCGGGGTCAGCACTCTAAGACCCCTGACTTGCCCTGATTGCACATGGGGTTGGAGGTGTGGGGACAGGATACTGGCACCTAAATGTCTAAGTGTGTACATGTTGGAGTCAGAGGGTACTTTTGATAATAATCTTCTACTGTATTTTCTCACCTACAACATCCACCTTTCCCCCCAGAATAAACCTCCCTCCCCCAAAATTGGGGTGCACGTATTAAGCAGGGAAGCTGACTTTCTGCCTAGGATAGAAGCACCCTGCTTGGATTCCCATTCCACCATGCAGCAGCTGTGACATTACTATTCAGGCAGCTGAAGGAGTCAGCTCATTTAATGGTTTGTTGTTCTTCCAACCCCAGAGATGTTAACGGACATCTCTTCTTTATAATAGTCTGGATGTTCCACTTTCTTTGGGCAGCTTTGCTGTCTACTCCTGGCTTTTCTTCCTGTTTCACAGCCCTGGAGACTCTTCTGTTCTTTAAAAAAAAAAAAAATAGATCCACCCATGGACACCCATTTTCAGCAGCAGCAAGGGTTTAAGCTTCGGTTAATCAGGAGAGGGAGAGCAAGTCAGCTGAAGGTTAGGGTCTGTCCCTGGTCCATGCAACCATAAAGCTGGAAAATGTTTCTCTTTTTCATTCTGCCTTTCAAAATCAAGGGACGTATTTCTACTCCAGGGTGCATTGTCTGTTAGAAAATACAGTATTCTTTGGCCACAATCAAAGGGTTGTAGGAAAGGAGACATGGAAGGGACCTCACGAGGTCTCATCTAGTCCAGCCCTCTGTTCTCGAGGCAGGATCATCTCTGACTAATCGATCCCGGTCAAGAGAGAACTGATGCAGAGCCATACTGGTGTTACTGGGGGTGGGCTGCTGTACTGGGGACGCCGTGTGCAGGGTGGACAAGCTCCATCTGCTAAGAGCGCCGTGCCGCGTGTGCTGTAATAGCTGGTAACCCGCAGCCAGCGCGCCCTGCACCCTGCACAGCCGCGAGCGTGGCGGGGGACGTTACCTGAGCCCAGCAGGGCATGCCAGTGAGGCTGTGCACGTGGGTACCGGGACAGCGTCCCCAGCAGCCGTCTCTGAGGATAGGCAGGGTTTGGTGGTCCTGGACCACCTCGTGGTGCCCAGCCCTGTCCTCGCCCGTCGGGGAGGGAGTCTTGGCTTCCTAGAAGAATGGCAGGAGGAAGTGCTGGGTTCCCTAGTCCTGCATGTGCACGTACTTGCGTGAAGCAGGGTGGGCGTTCCAGTCGTGAAGGGGGTGCTGCGTGTGTGTATGAAGGGGGGAGTTGCAGGGGTGTGTGTGTGTGTGTGTGTGTGTACACAGTCCCAGTCATGTATGCGTATGCATCTGAAGGGGGGGGCGGTCTGTTCGTGCATGTGTACAGGGATGGAGGTTCTAGTCATGTGCGTGCATGCAGCATGTCACACGTGTCGGTGTATGTGTGTACACGTGTATGAAGGGTGGATTTCCAGTTCCGTGTGTGTTCCTCCAGTCATATGGGTAGGAAGGGGTGGCTGTTGTGTCTGTATACCTAAAGGAAGACTCCAATCCTGTGTGCATGCATGCGCACGTGCCTGTGTGCACATGCGTGTACATGTATGAAGGGGAAGCCAGTCTGTGCACCTGTCTATGTACGAAAGGGGATTCCTGTCACGTGCAGGTGTACATGTATGGGGGGGG
>JAGPOW010000304.1:7947695-7982013 GCA_030014935.1 Caiman crocodilus
CTGGGGTGCCGCTGGTTTCTGAACTGGTGCTGAACGTAGGTCGTGCTAAACCAGGTTCATTCACCATTTGGTCAGTAGCAGGGCTTTTCCCCGCGAGTGTGAGAGTAGCCAGGCTGAGCGTGCTCGCACAAGGCTACACACCACACGCGTAGCCCACCCGCCCCTGACAGAAGCGGGCTCCGAATCCATCACTCCCTGCTAGACTTGGCTGGAAATTTTCTGTTGAGGCACGAGCTCCATTAAAAAAACACCCTGCCGGTTCCTGGAGTCCGAACTGCTCGTTTGCAGCGTTTTGGGGTCAACAAAACTTTCTCTGAATCCAGGGAAGAGTTCGGCGTTCAGCGGCGGGCTCCTGCCTGAACTCCCAGTGGGTCTGCCCCACGGGAAGGGACCGGCAAGCCCCCTCCGATGAGCGAAATCCTCCACGGTCTTGTCACCTTGCTGCTGGCAATATCAGACAGCGGTGCAGCGATCGCCTCTCCTACTGAGCGGCTTCCAGGCTCAACGAGCCTCCGGCAGGCCTTGGGTTTGGCCCGAAGCAGAGCCAAGCCTAATGATGACAAGCATGATGGCGACAATGATGGGAATAAGAATAGGCCCAAATTGCCCATGATTCGGAAGCCCAGGGCAGGAGCATCCACTGAATTATGAGAAAGGAGAGAGAAAAATTGCAAAGGCAAAGGTGCGAAAGGAAGGCACTGAATGAATGGACCGGGGGTGGGCTGGGGGCCCAAGAGCATTCGCAGCACAGCTCATTGCAGTCTCCGGGGTGGCAGCCAGCGGCCACCTGCATGTAGCGCACACCTGCCACGTGGTCGCTCCCTGGCACACGCGACACCCTTCCACAGTGCTTAGGAGCCAGCCATGAATAGGGTCTTGTCGGAAACAACACGGCGTACACCATGCCTCTCCCCAATGGGCATCTTTTCCTGGGGGGGGCTGTGCAGGGGAACGCCGCATCCAGAGGCGCTCCATCGGGGCACTTGCTTGGCAGCACAGAAACAAGGGAAAGTGCCTTACCACTCAGGACCAAAGATCTTGCCCGCCGCGCAGTAACCTCCCAGGAGCCATAGGAGTGGAGAGCTCAGCCACACGAGCTGGGATTTCAGCCCCAAAGCTGACACAACAGCAGGGTTTGCTGGAATAGGACCGGGCTGGGCGCAGGTCCATACTGAGCGGTGCATGCTCGGGGATGAGTTTTTACAGTAAATAATGCGTGTGTGTGCACGTGCATGCGAGTCCATGACAAGCACCAGTTTGCTTTCGTGCTGACACACAACGCTACGCCAGCACTCAGGAAGGAGATGGCCACACTGCTGCCTTGGCTGTCCGGGGTGACTTCTGTATTCCCACTCCAGCCTCCGGGCAGCACCCCCCGTTAGCACCATTCCCGATGCCCCGACTCACACAGAGACCAAGGCAGCGGGTTTGGCGTGCCACCAGGACGAGCTACGCTCGCCTTCAGCTTGTTTTGTGCTGCGCAAATCAGGGTTCCCACGAGGCCAGTGCCTCCGTGGGTGCAAATCAGTGGCGTGCTACTGACACCACTACATGGATGCTGATAAACGGTCCCGGAGGACTCAGTTCCTGCTCCCTCGCCTCCCAGCACTCCCATTGCCCCTTTCAGATCTTCTTTATTTTTGCTCGCTCCCGGTCAAACCTCGCTAACTGGCCGGACGCCCAGCTTACTTCTTATTTCCCATGGGCACACAGTGCCTGTGAACCACCAGACAAAGCAGCAGCCAAGGGGCAGCCCCTCACCTCCGGCAGCCAGGCCCCGCAGCTCTGCTCAGGCTTTCAACCAGCTAGGGTCTTCCCCAAAAATCAGCCCTGTGTAAGAAACCACCACCCCTTAGCTCCATCCACACATGGAGACCCCCCGCCCCAGAAGATAAAGGTGCTTGGGGTGCTTCTTCCAAGCCACGTATCCGGGCTGTAGCCGTCTGGTCTAGAAACAAAAGCAATCAGGACTTGTGGTAAAAGGGATGGCTTTCAGCATTTTTGCACCTGCAGGCCGATAACTTGAAACCGTGTGAGGCAAAAAGAAAGGGATTCCACCCCCGCTGGGCTGATTAAACCGACCTTTTAAAAACCAACTAAATTTTCGCAACCGCAACAACAACAGCAAATCTTTAATTGCAAGCTTTGGGGCACAAACCCCCTTCTTCAGGCATAGGCAAGAAGGTTGTAAAAGATTTCAAACGGTTGTAAGAGAACTTTTACAATCTTTTCTCCTATGCCTGAAGAAGGGTGTTTGTGCCCGAAAGCTTGCAATTAAAGACTTTTTTTTTTGCAAAAATCTAGTAGGTCTAATAAAAGATCTTACCTCTGCCACGAGTCCTGATTGCTCTTCCAAGTCACGGCATTAGCCAGGCTCTGTACAGCTGGGTCAAGGGGTACTTGGCCTCTATATGAGCATCTTAATGCCAGCATTTCCACTGGATTGCATTTTTGCTGATTGCAAAATCTAAAAGCTCCTTGCTCCAGCCAGCCTCTGAAATTCACTGTTTTCTCCCTTCTCTGGCCCGGAGAGGGCACTGTGAGCCTGTTTCAACCTCCTGAGCCAAAGGGCTCTGGATAGCGTCAGCCCAGCCCGCACCCAGCAGCCGGACGTCTTCAGCTCACTGTCGGGCATGGGACGCTTGTTCACACATGCCGATGACGTCTCCTTGCCTGACCTTCCTCAAATCCATCCTAGAGCTGGACTGCAAGCTTGGCATGAGCGTTGGCAGAAGCACGGCCACAAGCCAGCAATACACAAGTAGACAAAAAATAGCCTCTTTTTGCTGAGGTGCTCGTTGTTTCACCCTCCCTTTCCCAGTCCACGTCCCTCCCTAGCTCCCAGACCTGCTTCCAGCAGGTGGGTGCAGCTGCTGCTACCGAACGCCCCGGCTGGTGAGCACCGTTCCTCCCGGGGACCGGCTCCCCTTTCTGTGCTGACTCTCGCCCCACAACCTGCTGCCTCCTCCATGCAGCATCAGAGGCAGAGCAGAAGACACGTGGCAGCTGCCTGGACCCGCAGCAATGACAGCCCAGCCCGAGGCCCAGGTGGCTGCAAAGCAGGACTTTGGGGGGGTCCAGGATCAGGAGCCGTGAAGAGTGAGGGGTCATCTAGCATGGGGATGATCCTGGGCCAGCTGGGCCCGGCGGGAAGCTGAAGCAAACGTTGAAACGTTGAAACGCCCTGGGCGTCTTGCAAATAAGGGGAGGTTACTGCGCTGTATTCCTCGGGTTTGAAGTGGAAAGTGGGGATTTTAACCTCAGGTGTCTGCTTATTAATGGCCGGCGCTGGCAAAGGTCAGCATCTTGTGCCTGCAGGCAGGTACTCCGAGACTCTATAAGGAGAAAAGACGGGAGTCCACCCCCGCCGGGCCGATTAAACCGATGGTCCGAGTCCGTCCCAGCAGGCCAAGCATGGGAAAGGGGCACTGCAGCATCACCGCGGCTAGGCGGGCTGTTTATCAACGCCGCACAGCAGGGAGATACGAGCTTTTTGAGCTGGATGAATGAGGATTAGCCCCTGCAAGGGGTGCATTGGGGAAGATACGCCTGCAGCTCTCGCTTTCTGATTAGCATGGAAAGACGGAAACGCTCCAGAGATCCCCGGCCCCTTGGATGGAAAAGCCGGCCGCATCGCCTACCCTCTCCCCCCGGCCTGAGACATCCCCGTAGGGGGACTGTCTTTTTGTACGACGTATCGAACAGGCTAAGCGCTGCTTTGAACCAGTCTTTCACCCTCCGTTCTAACGGCATAAAGCCCTGGACAGGTCTCATGTAACGGGAACAATCAGCCTATACAATCGAGTCCTGCCACGAACAGCTGTGAAGTTAATCACCGTTACACGCTGCAGACCAGCTGGAGTTCAGCAAAGGGCTGGATCACAAACTCTGCCGTCACTGGGAAGCATTGAACAATCCTGGGTTACGGAGAGGGGAGCCTTCGCAGCACTGCCAAGAACAACCTCTTCTATGTGTGGCTGCACTTAAAGGAGGCTGGAACAAATGGCCTTAAGACGGGCGGACAGAAGCCTTCTGCTCCGACGGACAGAATACAAGGCATTGTACTTAACAGGTGCAGTTCCCAGTTCGAAGCTGATTTTTGAAGGGTTTTTTTTTTTTTTGGAGCAAGAATGCTGGACAAAAACAAGAACGAGTGTCGGGAATCTCGCTGGAGCGACGTGGAGAGGGAAGCAGTGCGTGATGAGAGGGGAATTTTGTGGTGGAGAACAAACGCCGTTGGACTTCCTAGGAATCACAGATGGTAACTGTCCAGCTAAGACACAAAAAGACTGCGCTCGAACCTGCGTCATTCGCACAGAGAACGCTGAATGGATCGCCGAATTAACTCGGTGCAATCATCACCTCTTCATGTCCTTTGCTAGGCACAAACAGAAGAAAGAAATCCCAGCCACTAATAAAACGGCCACTTTCCCAAAGCCAGACACAATCACGAAGCAAAAGCAAGCGAAGGAACAGAAAGCGAACGGCAACTGGGGACCGCGCTGGTTTAAGTGCAGGTTCCTGAATCGCATGCATTGCACTTACTAAGACGGCCTGAGTACAACAGCTGGATTTTAATGCCTCCCCCCACCAAGTCTGGGAGGATCTGAATTCTTTCTAAACCTAACTGGTATCTAAAAAGTGTAACACACACACACACACAGAGTAACTCCAGTTTAACTAAATGATGTGCAGACACTTTTAAATCACTGCAACTCTGGGGTCTGGCCACTAACTGTCCTCTACAGACCTGAAGACAAGTTAAAGTCTCTAACCACCGTTATAGCAATGTGTGTGTGTCCGCACAGGAGTTTGCATCAGGGAACTCAACTTATTCCAGGTTGCACACAGTCGAGGCCTCCATCGCAAGGACTCATTAGAGCCCCTGGATGAATGGTCTCAGCTCTTTCTGAAGTCTCCTCAGCCCTGGAGAGTGTCGGGATCCTCTAATTCAATGGATAAACCGATGCCCTACGGCACCACAGAGCACCCCGATTGCTGAGAACTCCTCTCCCCGCTTAAAGCAAAACCTACTCCCTGGGCACATCGACACGAGACGTTTACTGCGCAGTAGACTAATCAGCTGCACAGTAAACATTGCACGTCTACATGTGTCCCCCTGCTAGGCTGGAGTAAACTCATTTACTCCACAGTAGGACAGTATTTCTAAATACAAGTACTATCCTGCTGCAGAGTAAAAAACTCTGCAGTAGAGCACATGTAGATGCTGCCCCAGCTGCCTGGGTCATGAGGGTGCTTTGGTGCAGGGGCTGTCTGGCAGCTAGCCCCACACTGAAGCACCTCATTCCCCAGCCAGCCCCTCCACAGCATGTCGAGCTGACAGACAGATGACAGACTGACGCCCCAGGTCCCCTGCCAGCCAGGGCTACTTTGACCCAGCTCAATATACCGTGTGCACGTTCAAACCAGTGCACCTGTGGAGCAATATACTCCCAAGCAATATGCTTTGGAGTTTATTCATGCGCATTAATGGTTCGTGTAGATGCGCCCTCCCAAGAAGCAGGATGTAGAAGGTAGGTAACCAGGAAAACAGAGAGGCCAAGGTATGCACTAGGAAGTCCATTAAGCTCACACTTTTCTTAATAAAAGTGAAGGTCACAGTAAAAATCAAAGGCCTTTGAAGGCAGCCAGCAGCCTTCTTCTTTTGTTCCTCAGCAATGCCATAAGGGAGGCTGTTTAAGGACAGGCACGCTTGGTGTGATGCTCGAGGGCTCCAGGAAGGGCTACTCCAGTGGCCATTTCATAGGCAGGAAATCCTTTGTTTACAAGGGCCGTGCAAAATGTTGCCGAGTGTTTCATTTCGAAGAGCTTCAAACTTGAAACAGCAAAATTGAAATGAAACAAAAGCTTTGAAATGAAATGAGGGTGCTCAAAACTTTTCAAAACATTTCAAGTTTCGAAGCAGGCCGGTGGCTGGAGGCAGGGGAGAGCCAGGGCTGCGCTCTGCCTCCTGCCGCCAGGCTGAGCTGCACCGGATGATAGGAGCCTGTTGCTGCTGCCTGGTGCCAGCGGCAGCATCAGTCTTCCCTGGCGCTGGGCGTGGGCTGTGTCCTGTGCCAGTCCCGGGTGGCGGCAGCAGCCTCCTCTCATCCAGCACAGATCCAGGCCCCCGGGAGGGTCCAGCACAGCCCTGCAGCCCTCCCGGGGGTGCGGGCCCCCAGATGTGCGCCAGGTGACAGGAGGCTGCCGCTGCCGGCAAGTGGCACGAGTACTGCTTTATGCAGCTTGAGGTGCAGTTTCTGAGAATCCCCTGCACTGAGCTCCTTGAACGTTGTCAGGCTTCATGCCCTCAGAAGGGGCTACCATCCCTGCAAGTGTCATTGCAACCGGGCAAGAAATGATAACATTTTAGGCATTTTCGCGATTCCTCATTGTAGCCTATGGGCGAAACGTCAAAACAGTGAAATGGTTTCAACTAAATGAAGCGGGACAGTGCTTCGAGATGAAACGAAACACTGCTCCTTCGAAATGGCCGTCGAAATGAAATGATGGTGTTTCGCACAGCCCTACTGCTTACCACACAGGAAGCCCGCATACTTTTTTCTCCTTCACGGGTCTTCTTCCACAGGAGATTTGGGATGAAATCTTAATGCGGTTTCTAAGGACGCCGTTCCAAAAATGAACAATACTAGCTAGAAACGCAAACACCAGTCCAACCAGGATCCTCTGTGGTGGTGGCTCCTGCTCTTGTCTGGGTGCGACCCCACTTCCGGTCCAAGCCCTGCTGAGGGCGAATGTCTGTGGGGGGCTGCAATGCTACTCATCCTAGCTCTGGCTATGCCTAGCTTGGGAGCCTTTGATCAAACAGAGATTTAAATGCATCATCTCATCTGAAGGGTTCAATCCTGTCAATGCTTTCAGAGCTCATCTACCATGCTGGGATCTCCATCGCATGCAGTCACGGCCACTACTGTGTTTGGTCTCACAGGAAGACCTGGAGCCCCGGACTTAGCTCTCCCCAGGCAAGTGCCCTTACACTAAGCTGGACACCACAAGGCACCAGTAGCATTTAAGATGCATTTCCCAGCAGGCTTAGTTTTGCTCCCAGAGGAATAAATACCATGAATTTGTTATATTTGTTACATACCATTAAGGCAGCTTCCTGCTTCTCCCTCTCCTTTGAAGGCATGGGCACCTCCCTTGGGGTTGTAGGTCCCTGTGGGGGGGGCTGAGGTACATTTTTCAGGACGCTGAAGCTCTCAGGTCTTAATTTTGGATCCGAACCTAACGTGCTTTGCCCAGATTCCCAGTGCTTTGCAAATCCCAGCCGGGTCAGCTCATTCCCACCAAGAGAAGGGTGCTGGGCGAATGGTGCTGGGAAAAATAGGGTGGGATGTGTTCTTAAAAATTCCTCATCTTTAAGGCAGCCTAGCCCCACTTTAAAGATGCTACCACTAATGGCTCTTGGTGCATTAGCCCATCCTGGCCCGTGAGAGGGAGGCTATATTTCAGTGCCACCACAGGCATCGCCTCCTCCAGGCAGGGGAGCAGGCAGGCCGTGCCCCCTACTACACCCGGTGAAAGGCTGGGAGCAGGCGCTGTCCAAGCATCCAGGGGTGGGAGCCACCCCAACAGCCCTTCTAGAAATCAAGCAACTACCTGTACGGGAAGAGGAGGAGGAAAGGACCAGGCAATGCTCACAGACTGGCAGCTGGGCACATCCGCCTGGCAGGCACCGAGAGAAACACGAAGGGATTCGAGTCCTGGACTCATAGATCATACCCCACCCCCTTTCCTCTGGAAGTTGATAAAAATCAAGCTAGCACACCGCCTGAATTAACGACAGACTTGGTGTCTCACCCTAGATTTCACGTCAGCTCGGTCATCTGGGATCCCAGCGGGATCCAGAAGGAGAGGGCCATGGCTCAGCTGGGCAGGAGGCAGCACCGCTCCCGCAAACGCAACCGCCAAAATCACCGTGCGAGCCTCCATCTGTGGCATCCTCCAGGCGGGGAGGCTGCATCGGTTTTACCCTCGGTCCCAAGCCTGGTGTCATGGGGAGAAGGGCAAAGGCATGGTGCACCCTGCAGCGGGATGGGAATGGCAATGCTCGGTCAGGCCTAGGCATGCCTAGCTCAGTGGCTCCAACACAGGTGAGTGCTGCTTGCCTTTTGGAGGAAGACTATAAGACCAGGCCGCATGCAAGGTGGTCCAGCCCATGTCAGCCCCTCTTTGTTATCAGGGGCAGGTTACAGCCCTGACAACTGAGATGAAGGTCTATGGGCCTCGCTTTCCCAGGCTCATCTAACCCCTTTTTGAGCCCAGTTATATCCTTGGCCTCTATGATAGCCTGTGACGATGAGTTCGACACGTCCAGCACCAGTCTCCCTGCAGGTGCACAGAGAAAGCAGTGGTCTCCCTTCTACTCAGGATTAGATAGCAAGAAATGGTTTAAGGGTGACCAGCTGCCTTGTACTTTAAAATCACTTCTCCTCTCCAGGTCTCAGGTTCATCAGCTGTAAAATGGGCACAGCGATACTGCTCACTGGGAAGCATTTCGAGCAATGTGGCTAAAAAAAAAAAGCTGGGTCATATTATTTGTATTAGGCAGTTAAATTTCAGTACATATTTAAACCCCACTGACTTTGTTGGGGGTTATCATATGCTTAAAAATTGGTGCTGATGGGCAATGGGGGGGGGTGATGCCTAATATTGTGCAATCCCATAGCTTGTGCTGTCCTGTGAAAACAGCCCTTGTCCTGTGCTGTGCACGCACCCGTTTCTCTATCCTGGGAGCAGCAGCAGGGACTCTGCCACCGTCTCACGCCCGTCTCTTCTCTGCCGGGTACGGCCCCCGCTTGTAGTCCTCGCTGGGACTTCCTTCTAGCGAAACCCGTGTCCTGACTCAGCAGCCGGCCAGGAGGAGAAGTGGAGTGCGTGACAGATTCGGTTTAAAAATAGATGGGAACGGCCAAAAAGATCATGTACTCAAGGGAAAAAAAAAAGATGAAAAGCCAACCCCCCACCCCCAAAATGCATGTCAGGGAGGGATGGCTCATGTCAGTCGCTTGCTGCCAGGGCAACAGCTTGCTTTGCAAGAGCTGACGGAGCAGGGAGAAGGGGGAAGAACAAGCGAGAGATTCGCCTTAGGGGACTTGCTGAAGGGAGGGTTTTTCCCGTTCCCACCCTGCACGCGGGGCAAGGCTGCTGAGCCAGGAGTGCCCCTCCGCAGCGTCAGGGCTGTGCGTGCAGACACCCGCCCGCAGGGAAGGTGCCCGTGTTGCAGAGCAACGGGGAACGTCTCAGATAACTGGGCACCCCTGCACCTCCTGCCACCACCCGATCGCCTGGAGTCGGCCCTGCCTCCGGGCTTCCCTTTCAGACAGGGCTAAGGGACCACCTCTGCATGGGGTTGTGCCCCCCTCCCCTTCACCAACAGTATCAAAGCCAGAAGGGAATAAAAATGGGGGAAGAGGAGAAGGTGGTGTCACGGCAGGGCAGAGCTCAGTGGACCGGAGCCCGTGCAAGCCAGCGGGGCTGGGGCAGCGGTGAAACAAGAGGCACTAAAAGCAGCCTCCTTCCTAGGGAGGGCAACATTGGTGGCTCTCATGAGACCAGGAGGGAAGGCATCAGGGCTCCTTCCTCCTGGAGGGACCCCGCTACTTACCCCACATGGGTTGGGTGCTTGGACTAGCTGTAGCCCCTGCCTCCCAAACAGCGCTCAGGAGGGACTCCCTCCCCAAAAGCTGTGGGCCTTGGGATTAACACCCACTTCACTGCCGTCTGAAACGAAATGGAGACACGTGCAAGGCGGCATGTGGGCCCCCCTTCCCGTTCTCTCCCGCTCGCCGCAATAAGGACGAACCAGAGCTTCCCTAAAACAAGCAGCAGGGTAAAGTCCCAGAAACAAAAGCACCTGCTGCGGTCCAGCACGTGCTCAGATGCGTGGCAGGGCCGGGGCGGGTTTCATCTGTGCCGGTCGGCAACTTCTGGCGCGGGACAGTCCTGTCCCTTGGGCTGCGAGACCGGCAGCGGCTAACTCCATTTCCACGCTCCAACTAGAACGGACGCAGGGTTTCCCAGAGCCGGCTGCCAGGGTGAGCGGGGGGAGACGAAGCGACCAAGCGAGCCCTTTCCGTTTGCAGTCACCGAAGACTTCGGGGACCCAGCCCAGCGTGGGCTGATGGATCCTTTGCTAGGATAAGATATTAAACCTCCGGGTCTCGGGTCACTGTCCAGGTGATGCTGCCTTGCGATGCCAGGGAGGTTGGGCCCAGCTTAGCAGGACTCATCCTTGTGCCAAACCCAGGCACGGAGCTGCCGTGCTGCTTCCGAGTTGGGTCTACACGAGGCACGGAGATCACGTTGGCCACCTTTGGGGGAGCGAACCGCCTCTTCTCGCTGCAGTCATTCCCCCTTCTTTCGATCAGACGGACAACGGACGTTCAGCATCGCCCCCTCGACGTCACGCTCCCCCCGGTAGCTGGGTTCTCCTGTCCTTCCTTCTCTGCGGCTCTCTGCCCACGTCTGCTCTTCTCTCTGCTCACTGCCACTCGCGTGCTCCCCTCCGCCTTCCTCAGTTGCGATCCTCTCGACAGATACTGCAAGACAACCACTCTTCCTTTTGCCTTGCTTTACACTCACTCCAATTCCCTCGTCTCTCTTGCTATACAGCCTCTTCAATGGACTGCCCTGGTTTACTATGCTCCATCTAACCAGACCGGTTGGCCCCAAGCCCCTCCCGGCGGGTGCCATTTCCAGCTCTGCCACAGACCTCTGGAGTGGCCTTGGGCAAGGTGCATAAAGCCCAGTTTTTAGCAGCACTCAATTAACTCACCTGACTCGCCAGGATTCAGGCTCCAGAAAGCAGAAGCCAAAGGCTTCACGAGCATCTAAGTGCTTTTGTTCCTCTGTTGTACAAGGCCGATCCCTTACCTTGCAGGGACGAGTTCACGAACACCGGTGAAGCCACGGCTGTTAAGACCACGTACAAACAAGTGAGGAGTATCCACGTCACCAAGACGGACTAGAATCGGTGTCTTTTAATGAATGCGCTCACTTAGACGCACTCGATTTTGGTTTGTCCAGATGGCACTAGCATCACCCCTTGTCAGGAAAAGAAAAAAATTGGGGTTGGGGGAGCTTTTGAATACCTGAAGGGTGGTCGTACAGAAGAGGGAAACTGCCTGCTTTCTGCAGCCTTGGAGGACGCAACCAAGGCAACGGTCTCAACTTGCAGCAGGGGAAATTTAGGTTGGAGATTTGGAAGACCTCGCTCACTACGAGGGTGGTTAAAGCATTGGAACAGGCAACCCGCAGAGGCCGCGAAGTCTCCATCCTGGGAAGCTGAGCAGCAGGTTAGATAAGCGCGTGGCTGGTTTAGTTGGGGATGATCCCGCCTCAAGCAGGAGGCTGGAGTCGACGACCTCCGGAGGTCCCTGGCAGCTCCACTTTTCTCCGATTTGCATCCTTCCACAGTTTGGCCTCCTTTTGCTGAGACGCGCAAGAGCAGCCCCTCTGCAAACTGGCTCGAAAAACAATGCGCGGGCACCGGGCACGTACACGCCATGGAGTTCTCTCTCTTTATTGCATATTGCCATCTTAAAAAAATGTACAGTCTCATAACATACACGGCATGTCCCGCTAGCTAAACTACTGACAGTCTTACACCTACACAGCTAACTTGCTCCACTACTAAGCTAATAAGGTCCATAACATATACTTCAGTTTACAAAGTCTTACGGATTTTTTTTTCTCCTTTTTGGCATTATTAAAAAAAAAAAAAATTGAAATACACACCTAAGAGAAAAGAGTGGCTACTTAAACCAGCACCAATCTAAAAGTATTTTTTTTTTTTGACAATGGCACATGGAGTTTCCTGCACACAGCCTTTTGTGGGGGAGGAACAAAAAACAAAATAAAACAAAAAATGGCAAATACAGCCCAACAATGAGACCGAGGTAAACCAAGAAGGGTCCTGGAAGGGCAAGGGGAACGTTATCAACCAAGCCCCTGTTCTGGCACTGGCATCGGCCCTGACTGGGGTCTCCCGGCACGCCGCATGCTCCAGGGCTCCCGGGAGGATGAGCCAATACAGGGCTTGGGGGGGGTGGGGTCCACGTCTTTTCAAATCCCAAATGCAGCAGTTCCACCTACACCAATCAGTCCTTAAACTGGCAAAAGCAAAACTTCTTTTTTTTTTTTTGCCCCCAAATGTCCATTCCCTAAATCACATCAGCTCCAATTTCTTCAGCCATAAATAAAAATATAAATAGAGGCACTTTAGTTAAGGAACAGACTTCTCATCGTTACCTTTTTCTTTTTTTCACCCCATCTTCTTAAAGCAAAGTGCTTTACTCTACCTATTTCAAATTTACAGGTTTTGCAGATGCTTTGAGACTAGGTGCAGGACTTCATTGAGCCTTATTACTGCTTTATACGCTAGTCATCAAGTCTTTTTTTTTTTTTTTTTTTTTTTTAAATACAGTGCGTCGAGAGTTGCAACGAGGAAAAACAAAATGGTAAAACCACAGCTCTTGACAACTCTAATTTTTAGAGTGATATTTCACAGCTTTTACAAAGCACGGAGACCCCTGGGCTCCAGATGCTAAGGACCATTTTTTTTTTTTATACAAATTATGTTAAACAGCATGTTTGCTATACACTACATACAGGAAAAAAAAATGACAAGCCATTCCCACCAGGAATACCGATTATATGACAAACTTATTTCAAATAGTGTTAATATCTAGTGCAACAGGGACAAACTAATCTCTCCACAGGAAAAAGAACAAAAGCACTGGTGGTATCAAAAGGTTTTGTTTTTTCTTTAAAAAAAACCCCACACAAATAAATAAAAGCAAAAAAAGTAACAGTCCTCTATATATTCTGTATAATTTATATAAAGCGTTACTATGTTAATGGCATTTATTTTTTATTTTCCAATTTTTTTTTTAAACTTTTTTTCTTCTTTATTAATTATTACTCCCTGAGAGCTTTGGAATTTTTGGACTGACGTTATACAGGTAGTTTTGCTTACAAATCTTAAATGACAGTATAAACAGCAAACCACTCAAAAAAAGCACGTCGTCAAGCGACAAATATTTCTTGGCATCGTTGCTACTGCGTGTCCGTTAAAAACGAGGGGGCCCGATTCAAAACCCACTGAAGCTTACGCGGGTCTTTTCTTTGACCCCAGCGGGTTTTGGATCGAGCCCTCGTGCACGAATTCAGTGACCTTGAGTTCTGATCTACATATACAGAGGATACAGTTTGTCCCATTGAACAAAAAAGGAAAGGATTACAACACACACACGCAAAACTTCTGCTCTTTTATCGCAGGCAGAAAACCACCCCGCTCCCACTTCTCATTTGTCTTGGGCAAGAAAATGTTATAAAAGTATAAATGTCTGTGTATTCTTGGAGCAAGAAGCACATTCTGGTCGACTCGGTCTTCAGCGAGATCAGGGGTTGCAGTAAGAGAAATACAGCGCTTCCCAAAAACAATGGGAGAGGAATTATCAAGAGAGCCGACGGTGCGAGCGCGCTGGACTCAGCACAAACGCACAGATGTTCAAGTGCTGAAGAGCAATAATAATAAAAAAGGAGAGATGGATTGTTTTCACTTGACTTTTGAAAAACACGGTTCAGATTGCGTGCAAGGCCTCCCTAGCAGACTTTTACATGCTGCGCCCCCACACCGACACCACACGCGCCCGGCTAGGCCCACGGACCTGCGCCAACACCATCGCCGGTCAAACAGTGATGCCGCTTGCGTTGCGCCCCCTCCCCGGCATCAACGTACCCCACAATAAAGAGCTCCCAAAGGGGATCAACTAAAGAACACTTCTCAATACCTTCCTTTCCCGCGAGGAACGGGTTTTGCCAACCGGTTCCCCATGAACACAACATTGTGCTTGTGTACCTGAACAACTACTTTGGGAACAACATGGTCGATGGGAAGGAAATGGAATCCGTGCTCCGTAACAAGCGGCTGCGTGTGCGCGCGCGGGACACGCACACAGTGCAGCTTGGCACACTCGCTCCCCCCACCCGCCCACCCGCACACTTGTCTCTCCACACACACGCACGCACGAACGGTCAGACTTTTTATATGTACAGTACATATATACAGATGCTTATTCACTCGGAGAACAGGACGCGCCACTGCTCCGGCCTGAAGGACAAGGCAGTATAATGAAAAATCCTAGCCACTTCAAAGAGACAGCTAATCAGTTTTCTAAAACAGTTTTTGTTTAAAAAAAAAACCGAGAACAACAAAAAAACAACCCGGGAAGAATCAGAAGTTGAGTTTCGTGACGGGCCTCTCGCGGCTGCTGTCCGTCAGCTGGTTGCTGATGCGCTTGCGGTTTCGTTTCAGCTTCGAAAGGTCTTTGTCGAAAACTTCGCCTGACCTCAAGGCCGAAACGAGGTCGTCAAACTCGCCGCCTTCCTCGCTGTTTTCTTTAGCCTTTCTGGCCTTGCGCTCCCGCTCGCGCTGCTCTTTGAGCTAGAGAGGAATCAAGAAGGGGGACAAAAATTAAGATGGTTCCCTTTAAAGCGCTCACAGATTAAGGCTCCCTTCTGTCTTTTGGGCTTGGTCCACACCAGTTTTTGTGTCCTACAGCCCGCAAGGGGGATGCAGTTGTACTGGTGTAATCATGGCTTATCATCGGTATGAGGCAGTACCCATCTACCACCCTGCTGAGTCAGGTGCTGCCTCCAAGTCACATGCCTTGCCTGCTAGCTCCTGTCCTACACGTGCCCAAGCCAAGCAATTCAGCGGAGTCGGCTTTGTGGGGTTTGGGGTATGTGCCCTTGCATTGCTCTCAGGCACTCCCCAGGACAGGAGCCATCCTGGGCTCTGCAGCGAGGCACTAAGACATGGTCTCAATCATCTTTGTACCTGACTAACTGCATCCATACTGGGTAGGAGGTGTGCGTGGCCAGCTTTAGCAGATGCAGCGGAAGTAGAGACACACCCCCACGCACAGCTCTGACTATAGCGGTCTCGAACCAGTAGCACTGGTCTGCACAGAGCGCATTATCTCCTCGCTCTGCCTTAGAGCCGCGTGCGTGACCCGGGCCCACTGCCCTGGACATCTCACGGAGGAGGAGCACACGGTCCTCTCTGTGCCTGGCTCGGAGGGGTTTAAACAGTGACATTTTGAGGGACTGGGTATTCCAATACGAAGTTTGGGTCCATATTCCAAGAATGGCAAAGGAAACAAAAACAGCAATGATAAAAATAACTCCTGTTTATTGCCTCCTTATCTTGATCGATGACAGATGGAGGCAGGTTTCCCCCCCCCCTTAAAAAAAATATGATTTTTTCAAAAATTAAACATTTCCAGAGGACTGGGGGGGGGGGGGAGGGGAAGGAGAATGCAGTCGAGCCGCTGAAATGTTCTGTTCTACAACAAACTGGCTCGTGCCAGGAGCTGGGAAGGAGATTGCTTTTTTTTCCTTTCAAACCCCACATCTCCCCCGACTACGCGACAGACTCCCTTCTCCAGAACACAGCTCATCCTTTATCACAAAGAAACATCTGAAAAACAAAGCTAGTGAGAAGCTGCTTTTGCTTTATAGCTGGCTGCTTGACATTATCCAGCTCTGTGAACATTTAGCAGGCAATCGTTTTGGTGGGACTCCAGTAGAGCGACAGAGATAAGGCAGCCCCCTTCCCATGGACACTGCCCAAAATTGCAGTGCTGGTATTGCTGCCGAGATAATGCTCCTGTTCTCACGTGGAGGCAGCCGCTCGGCAGCGACTCTTAAAGGATTAGGTCAATTAATGATATTCACACAACACGGGGCCAAATTCTTCGGTGGCGCGACCTTGCTAAGGCCCACGGAGTTCGGAGTCCAAGCAAACTTGGCTCCCTTTATTCATCTGATTAAACCCCAGGTCGGCACATCTCGCACGTGCTGGGGGAGTGACCCACACAGGAGGGAGCTGGGGCTGCGAGGACACATGTAACGTCTGGTGTGCAGCATGATTTTGCCTCTGCTGAGACCTGCATGGTCTCGACAGGCGACGCTGCTGCATCTGGTTTGAAGCTGTTAGGTGCTGGATTTGGATTTAGCTCTGTGGCTGTGTTAAAGCCACAGGACCCGTTTTAATTTTCCAAGGGAAGCAATTATTGTCATTCACTCTTCGTATCAGAGTAGGGGAGCGGACTGAAACTGGGGCTTTATCGTGCCTCGGGCTGTGGGGACTCCTAAATAAGCCCTTGCCCCTAGAAATCTTAGTTTAAAACAGACCGGGCAAAGCAGACCTGCCCTGGACACCTTTAAGTGTATAAAAGACATGAAGGGAAGAGGAGAAACAACACAATTCTTGCCCTCATTTGACCAGTGGGGAACCGAGGCCGAGACGGGCAGAATGGCACGGGCACACCCTGTATTCGTGGTGTAGCCAGCTGACTTTGCTCTGCGGTAACAGTGAAGTGGGGACACACAGCACATCCTACTACATCGCGAATCGCTCGGATCCAGGGTACGGTAGCAGCGTGGGTGTTGCTGCTCCTAGAGGAGGCCAGGAAAGCTTTACCCTCTATTTCAGCAGGGACGGTATTAGCGAACTCGTTCGGTACTAGCCGCAGGGACCGAATTCAGCCTGAGCTTTGAGAGCGTGCGTAATTAAAAAAGTCGCCCTCCCTTGCCCTCCCTGCCTGGCATCCGGAGGCCAGGGCAGACACCGACTCGACCGTGCCTGCGCTGAAGCCACCCATGTGACACTGCCCCCGGGTCCTCCTCTCACCTGTGCTTCCATGCGCATCCGGCGCTCCTCTTCCTCCTTCCTCTTCCTCATGTTTTCGTTCTCTTGCTTGGCCTCCGTCACAGCTTGAAGAAACTGGTCAAAGATCCCAAAGAACTCGTCTGGTTGCATTTTGTCCATCTCTTCTCCGAAGTACTTCACTGCCTTGGTAAACTGGGGGCAGAGCAGGAAGGAATTAGTGAAGCCAGTGGGAGAATCTAGTGAATTAATGAAACCTTCCCCTGCAAAGCATCGGCCTGAAAACTAGGGGACTATTTAAGGTGGCAGTTGACTGATCAGCGGAGTAAAGGAAACGTTGGGTCTCGAGCCGTTCAAGTCTTAATTAAACAATCCATTTGATTTCATTAAGCAATGAACCCAGAGGAGTGAACATGGAAGCTTTCCTATAGGTTCAGACACTAAAATACTCTCCTTCTAAAACACACAAGCTTTTCACCTCGGTTTCTGCCTAATGTCCTTTATTACCTAACTTGCTTTCATTAACTAAGCAGCAGTAAAAACAAGGAAGCAAAATATCACGGTGCCAAAGACCGAAGACATAAAACTCAGAGTGAACCCGGCAGGGGTAGGGAAACTTGCACTTTTAACTTTACTTTGAAGTATTTTTGGGGTATTATTTATCGTTGCCACATGGCTCAGATATTAAAACCAAATGTGTTAGTGACGCTTTAAAAAAGATATTTATTATTCAAGCTCAAAAACCGCACTAGAAAGGGGAATAGGGGGCTTGCTGAGCCTTCAGGACTGTTTGGAGACAATTAACGCGAGCGATTATAGCAGCTCTGAAGCCAAGGTCGAGACAACAAGTCCATTATGAGCCCAACTCCACGTCCTTGCAGATCTGAGGGACGCTCTCCTTCAGACTGAGACTCTTTGTTCTGACTCGTAGCTTGAGGGAGATGCTGCGTGTGCGGAAAGTTTGTTTTTGAGGTAGCCGAACTTTCTGCTGGTAGTGGAAAATGTAGGGAAGCATTTTTGAAAGGTGACAGATTAGAAAGGGCCAGGTTTCTACCGCACCTCAACCAAGTACCTAACTCCGGCCGAGTTCAAGGGGGGGCCTGTCTCGTCGCGCTCAGACTCCGAGGTCACTTTTGGCACGGAGACGCGGGTGGGTTTGCAGATCTTATCTTTAGGTAATGTAGACTATTAACAGAGAAGACAGAGAGGAGTGCAAAGGCCGACTGTGCTGATGGGGAGAAGCACAGAGCTAAAATTGCCTCTCTCCTGTCTTCTGAAGGAGGCAGAAGGTTTTTATGGTTGTTTTTTATTGCGGGTTGGTTGAGCCTTTATTATGCCTGTGAAGCCTTTCTGAAAGGAATAAGGAGTACTATGCCCAGGTTTGCACCCCCCACCCCCACTATAGAAAGGATGTGGGGGAACTGGAGAGAGTCTGGCAGAGGGCAATGAAAATGGTGAGAGGGCTGGACACGAGTGATGAGGACAGGCTGAAGGAGAAGAGGAGATTGAGGGAGGATTTAACAGCAGCCTTCAACTCCCTGCAGAGTGGTAAAACAGAAGATAGAGCTGGATTTTCTCTGTGGTGGCAGATGCAGAACAAGGAGCAATGGGCTCAAGTTGCAGCAAGGGAAGTTTAGGTTAGATATTAGGACAATCTCTCTCACTAGGAGGGTAGTAAAGTGCTGGAACAGGTACCCAGAGAGGTGGTGCACTCTCCATCCTTGGAGGTTTCTAAGACCTGGCTAGACAAAGTCTTGGCTAAGATGATCCTGCTTGGAGCAGGGGGTTGGACTAGATGTGACCTCGTGAGGTCCCTTCCAACCTGAATTTTCTACAATTCTATGAAAACTAGTTTGAGAACCTGGACCCAGCAACGACTGGCTTTTCTCAGTCGACCTTCCAGCCCCTAACATCTCTGAAACCACGGCACAGGGCAAGTGCCCCACTTTTGAAGCCTGAGAGCTTCACACGGTCCGGGTTATTTCTATTACTGGTATCTGAGCCACGGCACATGTTGCTGCGTTGCAGCTGTATTTCCTTCTGCTGTTCAACCAACAGTAAATGCAATAGCCTGGTTGCCTCATCATCCAGTTGTAACGCTGCTGACTTTTTGAAACGTTCAAAAAACGAAGACACAAATTTTGTTGCAATTAAAAAAAAAAGATCAGGCATCACAGGAAGCTTCAAAGATGCCCCACAAAGTTCGTGCCGTGGGACCTTACCAACTCTTTTGCTTCCAACAGCAGGTCTTCCACGTCAGAGAAGCTGAAACTGGCTAGCGTGATGAACTGGCTGACGACGGACACAAACTTGTCTCCTGGTTGTAAGACCTGAGATTTCTGATATTCCAGCTCCTTTAGGGGAAACAAATGTAATTTGGGTCAGTGTCTGTTTAGAAAAGGACACAAAAATCATCACATTTAAACACGCCCAACTTTTATACTGCCTTTAAAACAAGCACCATTAGAAAAGAAAACAGGCTGATCCTGAAAATGTTATACAGTCTCTTTCTCCACGTACCAGCTGTAGTGTCTGCAAGACTCCAGCTACTAAAATGATGCGAGGACGAGGCCCAGGATCTAAGAATAAGACTGTGGGCGCTGAGACACAGGATGGATAGTTTCTCTGTTCTACTCGGTCTGCTCTGCTTTTGAGAAGCCAGGTGCTGAAATGCTCCTTTCAACACACTGTCTGCTCAGGAAGAGCAGAGGGACACACGGCCAGCTGGGCAGAGGGCCCGAGGTGGCCGGGCTCATTCTAAAGGTGACCCGTCTTTCTACAGCAAAAAAATAACATTTTTTTAAAAATCGTATTCATCCAGTGTGACGCTGTGGGATGTGATTTTGCATGACCGTGACTGTTTGCAGTTTTACTTTCCCTTTCAGGCAAGTTCAAGTTTTCTAATTACGTCTGTGGAACGGATGGCACTGGCAGCAACAGCCCCGCAGCTTAACAATTTGGCAGGGAAACAGCTACATAAGGGGACACATTGCTCCCAGCTTAGCTGCTACTTTCTACTGTTTCTTCTTGTACCTTCCCATTAAGATCAAGAACATTCTGCATCAAATTCAAATAAAGTACGCACAGTTGCAGACCGGCAACTTGGGGTTATTTATGCACTGCTTGCTCTTCCGAAGAAAATAAAGTTAAAACATAGCTCGCTATATTTTTTGGTTACTGAAGCATAAACCTACCTATCATCATCTTTTACTGTTAAAGGCAGAAGAGTTCTAGCTTTAAAGCAGGGGCTCCCAAACCGTGGGGCATGTGCCCCTGGGGGTACGCAGGAGAACTTGTGTAACGGCAGATTTAATTTTTATTATAATAATAATTGGCATTTAAGGGGCTAAAATAGAAAATGTATGTGGATAGGGGTATGCAGGCAGCTGGCAAATCTGGAAGGGGGTATGCAATAAGAAAAAGTGCAGGGACTTCTCCTTTAAAGAAAACTAAAGAAGTATGAAGCCTGGTATTTTATTTTAGCAGCTAATACCCAACTTGCTGCTACCGATATACTATAATTTCTCCCATATCGCATGCCCCCAGGTAAAGCACACCTCTGGTTTTGGAAAGGCAGAATGAAAATGAAAAGATTTTTCTGGAGTCTTCCCTGCTTCCGCACGGGCCCAACTCTAGCTGCAGGAGGGACAGAGTCAAAGCTTGAGCTTTTTAGCTGCAAGGAGAGGGTGAGTGATGCTGAGAACTGGACTCTGCCCCTCCTTCAGGTGCCTGGGAAGGGAGCACAGGTCCCTGTAGCCATTCTTGGGTGTAAAGCAGCTTCCTTGCTTAAAGCACACACCCCAATTTTGGACAGCAAATTTTTTGGGGGGAAAAACACGAGTTTGGTAGGCCATTAAGTATAGGGCACCTGTGTGCATGTATATATATGCATATACACATGTGCATGCACATTCGTACTTACATGTATGCTATAGACAGGCAGACCACTCACACATACACACAGCTGCTCAATGATGAGCCACCGGCATTGATTGGCGCTGCACAAAGCATTGCAAAAAGCAAGACAGCGTACTGTCCTCTCTCATTTTCTGGCTGAACGGCACAAGGAGCAATCACTAGGCCATGATTTTTTGGGGTTTCCCTCCCTGAATCAATCTATATCCACTTTTGCGTGTCGATGCGCAGAGCCACCAACTCATCAGCATGCATTATCCTCCTCCCTCCTCCAGTATTCCCTCCCCGCGATTCCCGCGAGGTCAGACTGAGCAAGAGAAGCTGTGACCAGACTTGTGGGCCCCACGAGGGACACTTTTGGGAGCCAGAAAAACAAAAGCCCTCATTCGATGCAAAGGAACGGCTTTGTTCAACAAGCCCACGACTAAGCTTACCCAACCCCCCAGTGAATTTGTTAGGCATTCGGATGATTTATATCCAGCGTGCAGTAATTCCTATCCCAACACCGTCTGAAGAGAACAGGCGCATATGCAGGGCAGGAAGGAAGACAAACTGATCTCCAGGAAGCAAGATAAAAGCAGCTTTGCTCGGGGTTTCCTGTCCTGCCTCCCTGAGGATGGATGCTCTGATGCTTGGAATCAGAAGAGACTATTAAGTGGGTAAATAATACTTACGGTCTCCACAGCTCGCAGCCCGCTCCTCAAGGTGTTTATTTCTTTCTCCAGCTCGGTCATGCTGTTGGAAACGGCAAGATTGTACAAGGGTCAGCGGCGCTCAGGCCATTCCAAGATGCCACATTCAAACAACTGTGCCTTCCCCTTGCCAAAAACTCCCAGAGGGCCTTTCCCGTTCACAGGTGAGTGCCCCTCATCCGCTGTGAAGACGGGTGCCTCTGAAGCTGGATCCAGCCATTTATTTCACAGCCCTGCTCATGTCATGAGTAAAAGGGACACTGTCAAGTTAAAAAAAGCTGTGGGTCAAAAATTGGCCACACAGCATAACACCCACCTCTGGAGACTCCTGGATATAGGAGGCAGGGTCCTTCCCAGCACTGCCCCGGTAGCTACCAAGCAGTGATGGGATACCAGGTTCCCCCCAGGACAGTTTGCCCTCTCCTCCCCTCTTTGCTTCCCAATTGCCACAAGTCCCCTAGGACTCAGAAGAACGGCTCTGGAGCAACCAGGCCACTCAACGAGATAGGCTGAATAGGCCATGCATCCTGAAGGCATCTCCAGCACGGCTGCGACAGGCAAGGAGCAGGACCTACAGGAAGGATTTCTCCTCCTCTCCAGCTGACGGACCTTCAACTTCCCCACCCCATGGGAATTATTTTTAAACGAATGACATTAGGTAACATCTGTTTCTACCCTATGAGGAGGAACAACTTTGCTGGGATGTGTCTTGGCACAGCTGACCTACTTCAGTGGGCAACACACATTACCTGTGGTCCTGCCCGTTAGTACTGTGGGACAACGGGAGACGTGTCCTCAAAGAGCTCGAGGGGCCCGGTCTTGCACACCATGGCAATTCCTGCCCAGGACGGGGCCGCTCGATTCCTGGAAGTGCCTGCTCAGCTCTCCCTACTTGCAGAGATGTGTCCCTAGGATCTCCAGGGTCTCAGGAAGCAGGGAAGACCAGGAGGTCTTGGGAGCATACCTCTGTAAGCAAGCAAAGGCCAGAGGGTGCTCCTAGGGCTTGAGGACCCTGACCAGGACTGGGAATTTCTGGGACTTGCAGGATCAGGCCCCTCGAGCTCCTAGGACACCTGCCTGGGACAGCTGGAGAGTGAAGGCAGCTCCAGGCTCTGGCACTCCTGCAATACAAACAGACGCCTGCCGCTAACAGCAGCACAAATTGATATCACCTTCACTGCAGCCACCAATTTTGGGCATCTGTGGAGTGACAAGAAGTATGGGCATCTGTTTGCTTGGCCTTTGTGCCTTCATAAAAATATCTATGGTAGTACAAAGGCAACAAAAGGTGATGCCTGCTTTCACCTATAAAAACAGCATTCCCAAACAAAGTTTTTCTTCTGAGTGTAGCAGAAACTGCCCCAGGTCCTATAGGAAGGGGGAGAAAGACCAGAGTCTGATGAAGAGGTTCAGGGGATTTGGTGTTGACCTCATGCTGCTTGGGCATCTCTCTCTTTGCTAGGGGGTCTCTTGGCCTTGTACGCACCACCCTGCTCCCAGAGGCTTCCTCAATGAGTTGTACTGACAGAACAACATTTTATCAGAAAATATAAGTCCACTGAGCCTGCAAGGTTTGTTCAAAACATCTGACTGGCCCAGTACTTCTAAGGGGTGGACCACATATTTTTTTTAATTCCTCAGTTACTAATAACGAGTGAAAAGTATTAAGACTCGGTCTGTTTTAAACATGAACATGCTTGCTACCAGCTAGGATGTTTTGCAGGTTGCTGCTCTTTGATGGTGAATCTAGGCTTTGCATTAAAAGAGCCCTTTGAAACTAAAATGAACCACAAGCCGTTACTAGGTTTTGTGAATTCCACACGTAGCCACCCTCTCCCCAAACCGAGATTGTCTGACAGATCCCCCGTTATATATACGAGACAAATCTAAACAAGTTCCTCATTCACATGCGAGTTAGCTTAGAAACAGAACCTCTGACTCAGCCAAGGCACACCGAGATCCCAGCACAGGAAGGCGTGTACTCAGTTTTTAACAGATAAAAAAGCCTTGTGGATTAAGCCCCTACCTCGGGGTTTTACTAAACAGGGATCCCTCATTTAGCTTGGGCTTAAATGCTTTGCTCAACCAGGGCCACGGTTGGTTTGTAGAGAAATGCCATCATTTTAAAGCAGTTTAAGCAGGTAAGATTTAACAAATAACGGCTGGATTGTCAAAGAATGTGCAAGAGGCCACAAAACTTGCACCGAGGCTGGTCTTCGACGTTACATGATTGCCTAATAACAAGCTTAGTTAAATTAACCCCTCGACTTGCCTATCCTTAAATCCATTTACCTCCATAAAAAGTGCGCACATACATCTCTGTAAGCTGTGCTGTTGCATTCACATTTAGGTACCAGGTGCATGTCTGCAACTCCATTACACTGGCTTCCTACAAGAACCATGCATGTGTCGCAGGGGTTTTTGCACCAAACATTTTTGCAGCAAGCGTACAAGCAGGCAGAGGTGATTCCAAGTGGCTCTTTTTGCAACAGGAGATTTATAATGTGTTGCTGTTGCGTCTGAGGTTTAAAAGGCTACCTCAGTTGACATTTGCTTGTGTCAACAGCTCTTTGCGCCTTCCCAGAAGCTGATTTCAGACACCGGAGCAGGGCATGAGCTCACGCAAGCAGAAGAGAAAATGGTAATATTATACTGTAGACCACAGTTCGTCAGAGTTACAAACTGACAACTGCTCTACTTACTTTACTTTGGCTGCTTGAGGAATTTCTCGCAGTTCTTCATGAAGACTGAGGACTTTGGGATATTTCTTTTCAACTATAGTTATGAGATAGTGCAAGAGGGTAATGTTCCTGTGATGAGAGACAGAGAGACAGAGAGAGATGACATTGTAATAGCAGTACAATCCACTACACAGGCCAATAGGCTGGAGCCCACAAGCTCATTAAGTCTAATGACTTGACTAATTCCAGTGCATGCAATTGTTTTTTGCTTGCTTAAATGTTGCTTTAAAAGTTACAGCACTCTTCTTTGCTTGTCCTATACTACATAGTGTTGCTGTACCATGCAGTAGCGTTAGGGGCTCCCCACCAGTAGGAAAATGTGAAGGTGGCAGGGAAGCAATGGCCATTATTACCTTCCACCCTTCCCTGCTACCAAATTCCCACACCCTTTCTCCCTGTGCAGCCAGGCTGGGGCTGGGGCTGGGCTATCCCCCCATATGGCTGAATTGGAGCCAGGCTGCTCCCTGCCCCCTCTGCACAGCTGCATGGGGCCCTGCTGTGCTAGATCCGCCCCCCCATTAGATTGGGCACTACCTGTCTGGCCCACTGGGATACAGGTTGGGCACCCCTGGGCCAAGGGATTTCTCAGGTGCCTTCCACTGTGGTGTCCAAGTTATTTTTGAGCATCCCCAGAAAGGCAGTAGTATCCTCACAGTTTCCCCCCTTCCCTGTTTTTGTTGCATGGGTACTTCTCTCCTCTTGGTTTGTCTTAACCTATCCTCTTCCCCACCACACACAGAATGCCGCTTGCTTTGTCTGAAGCAATGCTGTGGTTTAATTCACGAGAGCTTAAAGAGCAACACTAAATTGCAACTAATAACTTCTGGGGGCTTTTCAGAAGGCGCAAGCGCCTCGAAGGATAGGCCCAGGATGAGCTGCTCACTTGTCAATGCTGGACTTTGTGTCTGCAATCTTGTTTAGGCTGGCGATTTTGAACCCGTACGCATTGCCTCGCTGGCCTTTATTCATGTAGTTTCCAAAGGCCAGAACCACCTCCAACAACTGCTTCAGGCTCTTGCTATGAAGCACTGCCTTGGAACCGGCACGGATTGCTAGAAGGGAAAACAGGACACGTCGCGTGTTACTACCCATCAACTCAGAGGTTTCAAATGATTTAAGGAACGAAGTCATCATCAAATCAGAAGATGCTCCCTCTTTCCAAAAGCAATCCTGTCAGCAGTAATACAGCTAGAGTCTAATCTCCTGCTTCTCTCCCTCATTATATGTATTTGACACTTCCACAGAGCTTGGGTGTATTCACTGGCATTAACAGTCTCTTTTTCACTTTTAAAAAGGAGAAACAAACCCGCTCTAACAAATCAATATGCCAACTGCTTGAGGAAGGAAAATATTTTTGTTAACTCCAGCTCAATTTCCAGATTCCAAACCTCATTAGAAACCAAAATACCGGGTATCACAATGAACAACAAACACACCAAGCAAGTCCGCTCTGTATGAGCGGCACGATCACCGCGCAATACCTTCCGTTTCAGCAGGAAGTTTCTTCGCAAACAAAAAACAACAGACACCCGCACGCATGTCACATACCATCAACCTTGGGCTTGACTTCTGCAACTCTCTCTGCAAACTTCTTTTTAAAATACAGGGACTGCAGCCTTTGCTGATAATGATTTATCCTGTAGGATTAAAAAGAGACACACAAGTTGAGGTCCACCTGATGCAGACAGCAAGGAGACCTGGCTAGGATTTCTTTAAAAAGACATTTCCCTTTAACCTACGGTGAGATAGGAAAGACGATGCCTTAACTTGAATCGGAGTAAAAACCGATGGCAGCGTAACTCTGAAGCGTGTGCTTAATCCTGTTCAGGATGCTATTTAGTTCTCTGTTTAACGCTAGACATGTGCTTAAGGCCCACTGAAGTTAAAAAGACATAAGCAGCATGCATGTTGTGAGCAAATACCACCCGAAACTGGGACTCGGTGCTTTTCCAACAGGCCACTGGTGCAGAGAGAGACCACGGCTATTGGTGCTTTGGAACCCGACCCTTCGATACCAAAATGCAAGCTGGATAAGCTCCAGCTCAGCCTTTTGTGCAGTAACAGTCCGAGTGACTTTCGTGGGGCTACTCCTCTGCTCCAACGCAGTCGCCTGCTTCAGCTGAATCAGAGTCTGTTGGTGAGCAAACCGGCTAAGCCAGGTCCTGGGCCAAACCTGGAAGACTGCAGGATCACTGGCTCTCAGCTCTGTACCAACACCGAGGGTAATAACTTCCTCAGGACAGCTCAGCTCTGTTCATTACAGCTCAGGCAGAGCTCTACACCTGGCATTAAAACACCACTTCTTTATTTGGTTAAGTCATTTCCCTGAGGAAACTAGAGAGTCTTCCTGTTTATTATCCCTTGGATTTTCTCCTTTAACTTGAAAAGAAGCAAGCAAAGATAAAATTATTCATTTCTTGTGCCTCCAAGACCCCAGCGACTGCCATAAGGGTCAGGGAGGCGTGATGCTCCTCCTACACTTCAAATGCTGCCTTGTGCGTTGCTCAGCTTCCTCTGAAACATTAAAGACATCTATGGAGGTGGAGCGCTGAACCTCATGGCTTCAAGATCTACCCAGCATCCCGTGTTTGTTCATCCTAATATAACAGAACAGTGTTTACAAGGTACAGAAGATGAAGGACCATTTCTCTTGCATTGTATAATGTGGACGGTACTTTCTACTCCTAGCCCTGCGGTAGAAAATCCCAGTCTTAAAAATTCAGATTAGGAGAGAAGGGTTGTAAGGGGGGAAGGCCCTCATCTATCCCTGGGCTGCTTGGTAACGGGTCCACAAGAAAAAAAACCTGCGAGCAGATTTTCAAACCAAGACTCCCGTTCTGTTATAGATATATTTTGCAGCAGTGCTGCAACTCATCTGCTCGTGCACCATAACAACAGATGTGGTGGGGTGTCCCGGCAAACCCCTGAGAGCGTACCTGCTCATTTCGAAGAGGAACCGGTCAGCTTTGGCCATGCGATCCAGCTCATGCTTGTGCTCTTCCAGGAGGTCAATGTCACCTTTTTCAGGAACAAATTTCAAGAGCTAAAAGGAAACACGACAGATGCAAGCCTGTAAGAAAGCCGTGCCTTTCTTTTTTTATAGCATCTTTCACATTGTTATATTATATAACAGCAAATGAAATTTGCCATAGGCACTTGTATGCCAGGATGTCCAAGCCGTTTATGAAACGATTCAGCACGGGTCACAAAATACCTGGCGAGTATCATTTTCCAAAACAACATCCCATATGATTGCTCCACTGTTGCCACCAACGCACCATTTAGTTTGACGCGTCCAATCTGCAGTTGCACCACGTACGTTGCGACGCGGTACGTTTAGATGGCAGCAGTGAGTTCTGAAACTCCCCGGTGATTGAGACATGGAAAGAAAAACCCATTTGTTGCCACTTGTTTTTGTTTGCAGGCTGTATTTCAGCTAATTAATCCCCCTGGCTCTCCTGTAAGGGTACAAGGCTGACCTCAGCTTGGTGGAAAAGGAAAGGGGGCACAATTAAACGCGCTGCCCAAGGTCCCAAGGCAGTTCTGTGGTATCTAAGCCCATACCTGGATCTAGAACGTAGTGCTGCGACAGACGGGGATGGCAGGGGACGTAGCCCTTGCTCTGCTGCCAATATAACTCCATCTGTTCCCAAGCTGGCCTGGTGCTTGGCTGAAACCAGCTTATGGATGACCGCCAGTTTGTTCCAATTGAAACAGAGGTGATGCTGGTACAGAGAGGAACCTGGTGCCCTGGCATAGTCTCATCTATGAGCCTAAGTAGCATCAGAGTGACAGTGTAGCCGTGTTGGTCCCGAAGTTATGCAAGAAGCAAGGATTTCTTTAGGTGACACCTTTTATTGAACCGGCTACATAGTTGGACTAGAGTTCAACGAGCTTTGAAACGCAAGACATTCTTTTTCAGGTCGGAAGAGAAAAGCTAGCACAGCAATAGGGGCTGGAGATATACAGGCCAAGTCAGTCTACAGCATAGCAGGCTCTGGGCTCTCTTGCTGACAAGCGGTTCACATACCCCAGCATCCACCAGCATGGCTTTCTGGCAGACGACACATCTGGGGAACTTCCCAAATGGACTACAGCAGTCTGATGACATGGGTCCCAAATCCCCTAGGCTGAGGAAGCAGCTAAGACAAAGTACCTCGGGGCTGAGCTTACATAGCTCAGCTCCCTCCAGCCCTGGGGGCTGATTGGGTAGGCAGAGGCACAGAGACGCTGCTATTCCGCCCCCTTGCACCTGGATTCATCCCTGGGTAGTGTGCCAAGACAGCAGTGGTGTATGCAGAGTTGGCTACGTGCTGTCTGCAGGCTCCCTTCTTGCATGGAAATCCTTAGCTGGCTTATTACAAGGCCCTCTGTGTTGCCCTTGAGAAGCCAGTAACTTACTATCTGAATTTCCCACACTGTGTTAAACTAATGGATTTTAAGATTAAAAAACCCCCTCCATGAAATTTAAATAGCCTGGAGCATGCTGACGCAGGGCTATAATCCCAGGAGACAAGATTACATCACCAATGAGACACTGAGGTCCAGGCATGATATCTAGGGTGTCCCTCCCACACCAAAGGTGACCCCAGGTGTGGTGCATCCTCACGTGCCTGACTGCACTCCTAAACAGGCTACTCAAATCCAGATGTGATGAGGAGGGGCATTTACTTCTCATTTCTGGCTTCCCTGCGTCTTTCTTTTCATCTCCTCCAGCACCCCACCAGCACGCTGTGAACGGCGTGTGCCTGAGGCGAAAGAGAGGGCATGCTCCAAGAAGCAGGACCCTGGGTTTTATTTGCTCACGAAGTGCCAAGCCCCCCTTTGAAGTCCAATAATAAATCCTTCAGGCTTACTGTAATATCGCCTGATATCATTCCTGGGCTGGGAGTCCAGGGGACTGATCAGATTCCTGCCATGCACAAGTGTTGCAATGAAGCTGCACTTGCCAGCTCCAGCTTTAAGAGGATGTCAGCTTTGTGTTTCACATACCAATGTAAACCTGATCTCAGGGCAACTTAAAACCAGCATGCTCGGAGGACCGCTACTCCAGACAGCGGTCTTTTAGATGCAAAATTATTAAGAAAAGCACTGGGAAAAGCAGACCTCAAGTGTTTCCAAAGACCGTGGTTTTGTTCAGCAACAGAATGACCTGCGTTGCAAAATCCAGGGCTGGAATCTGAGCTTGAGGGTTCATGGTTATGGAAAAAGATGCTGCTCAGTTCCTCTGCATTTTTAAGGAGTGGAGCGTCAGCTGGGTTCGAGAGGAAAAGGCTTGTGGATGCAAACTCACCTCTGAGCCACTGACAGTCATTACACAGAGTAATTTTTTGACTCGTCATTCCTTAATCTGTGGACAGGCTTTGATTTATTTTGAAAAGCAGTATTAAAAAGGAGGCACCCCAACAGGAAGAAGAGTGTGTGTCCATCACCCACCTGTTCCAGCATGTCCTTTGGTAGGTCCTCTTGTTCATCCATTGTTAAAATTGCACGTTTGATTTCATCATTGGATAGTTTCAGCCTGGGAAAAAAGTGGGAACAGTGTTCAGAGGGGTGTTTACCCATGCATGAAACAGCACCTAACGAACCGTCCAAGGCATTTACAGGTTTCCGAACCGGCCCTTCGGGATACGGGTTGCCTGGCCAGCTCAGGGGAGACTTTTGCTAAGCTTGTACTGCAACCCAGGCACATCTCAGAAATCCTGCAAGTCCTTTCTGCAGTCAAAGAACTTTCCACAGGAGCTGGTGAAACTCAGTCGTTAGCTTGAGGGGACCATCTGGGCCTTGCTTCTGTTTCCCTTTCCTATTACTATGGCATTCCTTAAAATCTCAGTCACTTCATGAGTCAAGGACAAGATGATCGGAGACAGAAGGAAGGGCTCATGTCGTGCTGTTACATACCCTACCACGTGAATAATAACGGGGCTTTTCTACTTTGTGCCATTCACGCGGCACCTTCCAACCATTGATGTACACCATTAGTTGGTTCTTCAACAGACTTATTTGTCCAGAAGGAACAGGGAAAAAAGTGAGCATCTTTATGCAACTCCAGGGCACTATGACTGTTAACATTAATATACTTCCTTTCAGACCCCACCTTAAACCCTGGGAAGATCGAGCATAAGCAATGCTGCCTAGACTGGAGGATTGGCTCAGTTAGCAGAGCATGCCCCTTCTTTCATCTCGCTCACACGCAGGACTGACGAGGACACTTGGTGATCTTTATACGGGCAGTCCTCAACTTACAACGTTTCGAGTTACAACGAGCGGCACTTACAACTTTTATAAATTGACACCCTCTTTTGACCTCCTGAAGTCAGGTTCGACTTCACGACGCTTGATCTGACGTGACACCATGCCAGCGAACAAGTTCGCTGCATCGCCCATCTCTCTGGAAAACATCTGTCCAAACTTCCTTGGACACTTTCTTTAAGAAAGCAGACCAGACTCCAGAAAAACCTGCAGCCAGGACTCCTGAGCAGACTCCAGCCAGGAGCCCTTCAAAAAGTCCAACCAACAGCCTTTCAAAAAGCCCAGCAAAGTCACCTCGAAGAAGTCCTTCCGAATCAATATGATTGCTATTTTCAATATAAATACATCATGTAGCTAAATTGCTCATCTATAGTTGATTGAGTACAAAATTCTGGGGTATTTTTTATGAAAATAAGGTATCAGGCCTCGGTTCAGGAACCAATCCCTCATTTTATAGCATTGTTTCCCAAGGGAAAATCAGTTCCGAGTTGCAACGTTTCAACTTAAGACGTGGTTTTCAGGAACTGATTGTGTCCTGAGGACTGCCTGTACTTCAGTAGCTAGGGGAAACTATCTGGAACTGCGCACGCATGTGTGTGTGCATGCAATCTTTGTCTGCCACACAGTCTGAAGCCTGGTTATCCCTACAACACTGCAATGTTTTGGGGGTGAAGGGGCAGGAAAATCGTCAGGTACCAAAACCAAGCCTGCCATCTTGGTGGCCACACTAGGCATGGACTTCCAGAGCTGCTACAATTCGAACAAGGGGGCTGATAAGCCTTAGGCAGGACCAAAGCAGATCCAGACCTTCTGCAGACTGACTCCCAAGGGGGGGACGTCCCCTGCACCGAACAGGACCATTTCCCATCGACTCTAAGGATCCCACTGACCCTCAGGATCTGGGTCAACATTATTCAGTTCTCTCAGGTGGTTATTAGGCAGAAGATAGGTGGTGTGCTTTCTGCTGACCTTTCCACCTGGGTCTTCAAATTTTATTTCCCCCCATTTTATCTGAAGCCACATAACACCAGCACACAGGGTATTTAAACAAAACAACTGGCAGCAGCAGCCAATGTTTTCAGAAATGACAAGGGATTTGGGGAGCCTGAAACGAGACTCTGAACTGCCTGCGTTTCAACGAACAGGTGCTTGGTGCTTTTTGAAAATGAACCCTTGTTAGAGTGTTTTAAACTAGAAATCAGACAACCTCCAGAGATGCCCCAAATTAGTCGCTTCTAAAAATGTAGGCCAGTGTTTGATGCCTAATGCAAAGTCTGTTGCAGTGGCTACGCTGGGTGTGTCCTGAGCACCAACTAACACAAGCGCTTACTTACACTAGCCATTATTAATTAGAGCTAATCAGGTCCACAGACTGCTCTGTCCACACTCACCAGAAAGGATGGCCTTGCAACATTTTGCCTTCTGCTGGATACATTAAAATGAGAAAGGGAAGCACACCCCTCTGCAGCATAAAAGAAAGGGCATTGCTTCCAGGGAAAGAAGACAATGCATTAGACATGCTGTTTGCACAGCAACCGAGCGAAGGCTGTTTTGCTTTCAATAATGAGAGCTCTCGGCACCCCTCAAGGCACTATTTCCCCTCGGTTTACAAAGCACAGCATTCAGTTTTATCCTATGGCGGGGCTGCTCTGCCCTGGCTCAGACTGCTGCGGTCCTGGGCGCACGTGCAGACACTGCACCCAGGAGCAGCCGACTCCAGTGCGAACTGCGCCACTTGACTGCGCTGCACTAATACCATGTGTAGACGCACCCAGTGTGATGATCTGAGATGCTGCGTCCAGTTCTGGCGTCCTCACTTCAGGGAAGGAAGCTGAACAACTGGGGCAAGCTTCAGAGAAGGGTCACAGGAATGAATTGAGCATCAAGTCTGGCAGTGGGAGACTTTAGAGGCTTCACCTATTTAACTTATTAAAGAAAAGATGAAGGCGTGACTTGAATCACTGTCCACTTAAAGGAGGGGCAAGAAGTTTTGTGATTAGAGGGTATGCTAACTTGGCAGGCAAAAGGTAAAATCAAATGGCTGGAAGATAAAGCCAGAAGAGGGAGGCTATCAGTCTACGGAAGCCATTATCAATGGATGCAACTGATTCTTGTTCACTGGAAACCTTTAAAACAGGATGGGGAATTCAATTTTAGCGTCTCTGAGATGTCTGTGTACCCAACAGCCTCGGCGCAAGCAGACTTTTGCTTTAGATGGACTTCTGTAAGATACCCTCCCATGACGGTCTGGACTATGCAAGCTGCGAGACCAGATGATCACAACAGCATCTTCCAGCTTTCTAGATTTACCACTCTTTAATATTACAGGCTGATGACTCCTTATCATTTGTAGTTTGACCACTACTGATAATTACTGATAATACTGCCCCAGTGCAGTAGAAAAGAAGTTTAATTCATTTCTGTATGTGTTTTTTTTTTTTAAAAATTAATCCTAATAAAGCCAGGAAACAAAGACACAAAAGTATTTGCTCCAAAGTTCACCTTGGGTTCAATTTTGTTTTATGCAAACCAGTTCTCTTTTACTGGACATTTCCACGTGCAGAATCCTAGCACCAGAAGTTGGCGAGGAAAAATGAGGTCTGACCTGGGGAGAGAGACAGCGGAGACTACACTGGCACTGTCTGCACCATTTTAAAAGGCCACTGTTCATGTAACTTGTCCCAGAAGGGACATATATTGCTGTCAAATGGACGCTAGGGATCACTCTGTCTAATGCAGTGGGGGCTAACCTTTTTGGCAGGCATGCCACAAATCAAGTCCCTCACCTTCCAAGTGCGCACCAATCCCCTTCCCCCATCTGATCTGCTGCTCTGTTTTCTGTTCCTTCCTTCTTCCCAATCTGCCACGTGCCACACATTGAGGCTGCCCACGTCACTTGTGGCATGCATGCCACAGGGTGCCCACCCCTGGCCTAATGCATCCCTACTCTGGAAGAAGCGCACTTGTGCATGCCAGACCCCTCCAAGGGGAGGAAGGAGGTTATATTAGGGAGAAGCCTGGTAGGATTGTGCAGCGCTGGTACAACTCCTCCCAGTTGAGATGCACACAGATTTCTTCTGCGAACTTGAGCAAGTCACCCGTGCCTTTAGTTCTTAACCTCGCTGGGATGTTGCAAAGACAAAGGACCGCAACTTGTTGAGACGTTATGGGAATAAGGACCACAGAAGAGAGATCATCAGACTTCACAGTTCCAGGATGTGGATGGTCGCACTTGTGCAGCATGGCAAGCTGATAAGCTGACTTGAATAGACAGGCAGGGTCCAAGCACCTGGAACAGGCCTAAAACTACTGGTTCCACGTAGCAAACCCAAAGAACTGTTTTTTTCTGGAGGACGTGAAAACCTAATGGCTCCTTGAGGCTGCCCGGCCACCCCACAGGGAGAACGCACTGCTGATTCTTGACACTCCTTAAGCATCATTTGAGGTCCACATTAACTCGACTCCTGGCAAACAACTGCCCTACTCCTCTTGAGGCCTGAATGGGCCAAGGAGCCTCGTGACAGACTGGTGGAAGCGGCATCATCAGAAAACCTTGCTGCTCCATTCCCAGAAGCAATGGGGTCAGCTGCTTTTGACAGCCACGCTCTAGCAGATGGTGGAGCTAAAGCCCAGAGCACTGCAGAGAACTAGGACCTTCAGGATGGTCGGATGCTTGCAACCCTTCCCACCCCCCAGCACAGCCAGCTCTTGCGTGGAACGTCGTAGGGCTCCACGGGACTTCAGCGGCCGTTACAGATCGCACCGGAGGCTGAGTGTAAGCTAAAGCATGAACACGGTGTGGGAAGTGGCAATGCAGGACTCTCATGCTGGAACCAGTATTCCTGAGCCTAGGGCTCTGAGGCATCACCTTTGCATGTGAGGTCACAGGTCTCTCTCACTATTCAGTTCTTGGTTTTCCCAATCATAGTATCATAGTGCCTAGGGTCAGAAGGGGCCTAGAGCAGGCCATCTAGTCTGACCCCCCGCCAATGGCAGGAACGAGTGCCAGGGTCACAGGA
>JAGPOW010000304.1:7991676-8007150 GCA_030014935.1 Caiman crocodilus
GTGTGTCCCGTACTAGCCAGAGCAAGACCCGAATGTACTGGATCCGGCATGGGAATGGGGCATTTGTGGGGCCATTCATCTGGCCTGCGAACCGGCCCCATACCACTCCTCCAGCTTGTGACCAGACGAACTTGACACCTCTGCTCTACGTTTCAACCTCTGCAGTAAGAAATTTGCCTATTCGGGCTGGAGGGATGCGGTTTGCTGCTGGCATCTCCTAGCTGGATGTTAGGAATATTCAGAACCTTCTACGGCTCTCTGGTCCGTGTGCATTTGCTCTCTCCTGTTGGACGCTCTCCCAAACTGGGCCACCTCCACCGGTTACAGACAAACAGTTGCTTCATTGGAGGTTTTTGTCTTGTCCACGGGTTTCATCCCAGAGTGCTCAGAAGACTCCCTGGATCCTGGCCCAACAGCCACTGCCCCTCACACCCCCCTGGGACTTTATCCCGCACGACTTGCAACAGAGAGGCAGCTGATAATAATCTCCTGTCTGATCTAGTGTGGATAAATGAGTCATGCAAACAAACAGGAAGCCATGGCACCCACCTGCACAATTAGCTCTCTCATCCCTGCTTCCCTCCCCCTCCTGTTTGATTGTTCTCACCTTCAGACACACTCTTTGCAGCTATCTGACAAGCGGATGCCTGTAGTCTAGTCGTGCCTTTCCAAAGCAACAGGAGAAAGCCCGTGTTGCAGTCAATGACTCCCAAGACATGCTCCCACCACCCTGCCTTGTTAGGTAGTGCTTGACTTTTGCCCTGCTCTAATCTGGGCAGATATCACTACCTTGATTAGCTCTAGGAAGAGATTAAGCTTGCACCTTTGGTAAGGAGCTTAGTGGTGTGGTCCTAGCAACACCCTTTGCGCTCACAACTAGCAGAGCACGCCCACCACCCGTTGCGTACAAAGTTCACCAGCATTAGTGTTAAAAATGCTCTTGAGATCCATTGCTTCGGACATTTTTGCACCTTCTGCTCTTTGCCTATGCGTGACCTTGATTGAGAAATGCAGGTGCATACGTTAGGGTTTGCTCATAAACATTTTCCTAAGTTGGGCTCAATTTAGAAAAAAACCTGAGATTCAAAGCTGAGGCTCATTTACAGCCTCATTTTTTTTTGTTTGACAGTCACATTTTTCTTGTGATAAAAATAAAAAAAAGAGCTGCCACATGAGGTAGATGTGGCTAAAGCTTAAGCCTTTTTTGGCAAGAAATGGACATAAATTCTCAGGCCACTAGAAAGAAGTGAAGCAGTTGCTCCTAATCCAAAAACATGACTCAATTGTAGCCACACGTGGGGGTTATTTTCAGCCACTCCTGGTAATTTCTTCTGTGATCCGTCTTCATTATGGCCATGCGCTCATCCCGAGACACAAGCTTGTCCGGTGCATATGTGGTGTGATAAGATCGTAACAAGGAGCTAACCAGCATGTCAGGGCAGCATGCACACGAGTGAGAACTGACCCAACTGACAAGTTAATAAGGCATTAGTGCGAAATGATGATAAAATATATCATTTCAAGATCATGTCAGCCCCAAAGCAATTTAACAGCCTGTGCGACTCGCACGCAGGACAAGCCCGTTACCTGCTGTCTTTGGTAAGCAGAGAACGTTCGTTCCAGGTCTTCCAGATCTAGGACTTTAAACACTTTCGCATCATCAATGTCGGTCCACACGGTCCCCGCCAACTTGTTCTGCAACACAGCAGCAGCACTGAATGCAACTTGGCTTTATTTCACTTCTGAGAAACACTCACCCACCAACACATCGCTCTTCCCCACCACCCTGCCGCCACCACCCGTGCAGAGGTTAAGTGCGTTAAGCTCTCCGAGTCATTCTCTTTTGAAGGAGAAGAACGCAAGGGAGCACTAATGGGCACCTGCTATAGAGGCTTACCTCGGGCAGCTTAGACCAGTTGAAGGATTTCAGGGCGTTTGTTGGCTGAGGAATGTTTTTCTTCTTGAGGGCCAAGCCCAGCGGTGCCCCCGGAGGTGGGGTTATCCCTCCGAGGGGAGGGGGGCCAGGTGGAGGGGGTGGACCCCCAGGAGGAGGAGGAGGAGGTGGAGGGGGAGGTGGGAGAATAACACCAGGCAGAAGGGGTGGGGGAGGTGGGGGAAGCAGGCACCCGGGAGCCGAAGGCGGTAAGGGGCCACCAGGAGCTCCAGGGGGTAGAGATGGCCCTCCCGGAACGGCAGCGCAGATGGCTCTCTGAAAGAAAAGAGATGGCACCATCACAAAAGCGTTTTTTACAGCATGGCTTAGCTCACAGGCCAGTCGCTGAGGGTTCCTCTTGCTACGGTGCACACCCCTGGCCCCAGTATTTAACTCGTTTGTCAAGGGCCAGTTCAAGACGTGCTGAGTTCACAAGGCAGAAGCTGAGGACACGGTGCCCGTATGGCTGCCGTCATCTTGGAAAAGACTGCAGAGTGGGCTGGAGGACTCCACATCGGAAAGGCCGAGTCTCTGCAGCTTGAGCTCTTAACTGCCTGAATCCACTATGACCTACCGTTTCAGTGGGGGCCACCGTGATGGCTGACGCCGGAGATGGTACCCGGGAACCTCCTGGTCCCAAGCATGGGCGTGCGGGTTGTGAATGGCCCAGGCCAATGTTTCAGTGCTGCAATAGTTTAACACCCTCCGGATCAGGGAACCCCTCAACTTTTGCTGGCCCACAGGCCACCATACTAAGCGAACCACTGTGGGCAACATCAGGTTTTGAGAGTGTCCTGCAAGCCGCGTGGGTCCCGTGACCTATGGGTTGGGGGCTGCTGGACTAACACCAAAATGTTTTCTGTGGGAAAGACTCTTGTGTAGCCCACCTAGGACAGTCAAGGGACAAGGTGGTATCAGCATTATGAGGCCAGATCCATGGCTGGGTAAAAACTGCCCCATACCTGGCACACTACAACTCAGATTTCTTGCCAACACAAGCCAGGCCTTTCCCACACATCAAGGGAACAAGGCGGTGTCATGTGCAGAATTTGTCATCTGTTTTCTCAGTTTACTGCAATGAGGAAATCTGGTATTTAGCCGTAAATGGGAAAAGTGCAGGCAGCCCTCACCTGGTTGAGCTCATGGAGCTGTGCTGTGAGGTCTGCCACCTGTTGCTTGACTTGCTTGTGCTCTGTCGACTCTTTTTCAAGTTTCTCTTTCATCTTGTTTAAGGTCAGCATCATCTCCTCCTTCTCCTGCGCCTTGGCATCGCACTCTCGTTCCTTTTTTTCCAACTTCTGCAGAAGCTCGTAGTGTTCTGAAAACACCCCCCAGATCCCATGACATCAGCCCGACTCCCCTTCCTGATGGTGAACTAAATACATACTCAGGAGTATAAAACCTATTATTCCCAAAGGAAAACTGGACCAACTCTGACCCATCACTTCCTACCTTTTACACAAGGGCATTTACCCATCATTAAATGGCACAGTCGGGACTTGGTGCTGCATTTATTGCGACTTCCAGAAGTGCCTCATGCAACAGCAGGGAATTTGCAAATGCACTTTAAAATGCAGGTGCACGCACACACGCATGCATGCACACTGAAATCCTTGGCCTATTAGTAGGAATTTTGCCCTGGATACCAACTTCCATTATTATTATACCCCTACTAGCTTTAAGGGAAGCAGTTTTGGACAGGAATCTCTCAGCCCCTGGCGTGTATTTCCATGGCAATATTTGAGGGTTTTTTGATTGATGCTGCCGTCTACAGTTTTCTGACTTGGCTTCAGCTCGGATTCAATGAATGAACTTAAATTCCACTGACTTGAAAGGCACGTAAGCACAAGCTTAAATATTTTTTTATGAACCAAAATACATTCCCCTGTTGGGCCCACACGTATCATTGCTACCCATCCCATTCAGCCAGCTGTAAATAGCTTAGCACCCAATGTAGCAAGAATGAGCCCTTGCCCCACCCCAAATTGTAATTTTGTCAATACGTGCCTTTTTTGATCCAAAAAAATTGACATTTTGGGGGTCCAGTTTTCTATCATAACACATTTTCACAGAAATTGAGCTTTTTTCCTCCTTTCAAATTCCCGTGGAAAGATATAAAGAGCATTTTGGGTTAATCTCTAATTGTGAGAACTATGAATGAAGTGCAGTTTTAGCTTAAACTGAAATATAATTTTTTACAGATCAAATCAGCAAACTCAATTCCGGGGGGGCGGCTTGTGCATGCAGGCACGCATGTATGCGGCCTCTGAGAGACGTTATGTTCAAGACATGATTAACTGGTTAATCGCATCTTAAGTTGTGCCCTGGTTTCATGTTCAATCAATTAATGGCATGATAAAATGACGAATAAGCCAGAAAGTTATTATACAAAATGTGTAAGAAATTTGTGGCTGATTCTTCTCACTGAACTGTGGCCAGTGCTCCCAGTTGGAGGAACACACTGGAGCCCCTTAAGGCTCCTCTGCTCGTCAAAGGCTGGGAGCGCCCATCACCTAAATGAAGCTCCCAGCCGGAGAAGCGCAGGGAGCCACGCTTGCTGCCTGCCGGTGCAGAGGGAGCTCAGCATCACGATCCCAGGGTCTCCCTGACACCTTTAAGTTAACATCTGTTGGGTGCCTGTGTGTGTACACTTATACCATCTATTAGCCTACAATATAATGCATTATATTTAAATATAAATTTGTATTTATCTAATTTGTACTTTTCTATCATTTACCTTTCCGCATTTTTTCTGCTTGCTCTTTCCACTGCTTAACTTCATTTTCATTAACCAGCCTGAAAAAAAAACAAATGAGAAAGTTTATAAAACAATCCTTCCAGAGTAAATGCAAGGTTTTAGGCTACAGCTGGAGGGAAAAGCCCTTGCATAACATTTGTGACTATTTGTTCACAGGCAAACCTTGAATGGGATGTGTTGGTATTTATAACTTCTGTTATTTGCTGCCATGAATATTCATGCTAGCTAATTTTTTTTTTTACATGCAAGGTCTCTGCATAGCTAGCTTGACAACTCTGTGGGGTTTTCAGTTAATGAGGAAGCTGAAACAACATGTGATTTTGTTGACCGACTTGCTGTAGAAATGCAAATGATGAATAAGGAATACTGGACAGAGGCGCCCACAGGCCATTTGTAGGTTAACTTTGATTCAAATGTGCATTTCACTGAATACAGTCAAACAAATCCCTAAAAGTCCAAGTCTGTTCCAGATCATTTAAAAGCACTGTTTCCCATGAAGGTGTCATCTTTATCTACTTAAGACAATCAAGGGCAGGAGACTGAAACATCAATGGCAGCTTACTTTGAAATTCCTGAATACTAAGGTATTTAAAGGAAAAACAGTAAAGGCAGATAGGTGGTTAAAGCTGCTGCCTCGGAGTGTGTGAATTATCCAGATAGCACCTGCAGATTGCAATAGTAATATGTTACATTACGATGACAACTGCATCCAAGCACGATTCATACAGGAAGATGAGGTCTTACATTCGGACAACATTTTTAATATTAAAGTTCTCCAAGGGAGTGGCGTCGGGGTCCTGCCCTTTGTCACTCTGTATGACAATTTGCTGTACAATCCTATCAAGCAGTAGCCAGTACTGGACAGTGTTACCACTTCTTTTATCTAAGTAGAAAAGAGGGAAGAGAAAGAAATGAAAAAAATAAACATGCTTTCAGAAGTTACTTTTTCATCTCAAAATATACATCTATACAGGCACGGGTTCATATGTATACATTTATAGCAGCCCAGAAGCCTTATCTCAGACATGGCACTGATGCTGGGTGCAGTACACAGATGTCGAGAGCCTCCCATGAAGACCTTAAAAATGAACAGGAAAGACATTCTTGCAGAGCAGCTTGCCTGAAATCATCCTGTTGTTCACTAGCAGAGACAGGACTATAACCCAGGCCTCTTCCCAAGTTTCCTCATCAGCTAGACCCTATCTTTCCCAGCTACCTACAGTTTGGTATTTAACGCTAGCCAATTAAAGAGACCTATACTGTACTGTGCACTGGCAACAGCCATTACATTACTCCCTAGTATGGCTGGAAAGGACTTCACGAGGTCATCTAGATCAGCCCTGATTAAACCACCCCACCCAAGGGTCTCTCTAACCTACTCATGAAAACGTCTACGGATGGAGATTCCACAGTTTCTCTATGTAGCCTGCTCCAACGCTTGATCCCCTTTATAGCCAGAAAGTCCCTTCTAATTTCCAACTTAAATTTCCCCCTGATGCCATTGCTCCTATCCTGTTCCTTTTAGCCACAGAGAAAAAGCCCATCTCTATCCACTCTGCAATCACCTTTCAAGTATTTGGAGACTGTTATCAAATTGCCCCGTAGTCTTCCCTTCTCTAATCGAAACCTTAGTTCTTTTGGCCTTTTCTCATGAATCCGGCCTCCCAGGCCTTGGATCGTTTTTGTCACTCTGCACTGGACTCTTTCTAAACTGCCCATACCCTTTTTGAAGCTCAGGGCCCCAAACTGGACATACTCCAGGTGAGGCCTCATCAGTGCTGAACCGAGGAGTAGAATCACTTCCCTCGATTTGCAAGTGATGCTCCTGTTGATACAATCCAGCATACTCTTGAGGTTTTTTGTAGTTTGGGGCAACAAGAGCATGCTGTTGCCTTGAATTCAGCTTATGGTCTGCTGTAACCCTTAGGTCCAGCTTCAGGAGAAAAATCGGGAGCTTTCATGATGGGGCAGAAATAAAGCCACCCCCCTCCAGAAAGACTGTAAGAGGCAGAGCCTACTTACAAGGCATTTGGAGACAGTGGTGAAGGATAGACATAAAGTGCGGGTATGCTTCTGTGTGAGTCAGCCTCTTTCTCGTAAGTTCAAACATCTGAGTTGCACTTTTGGTATCTATGTGAACCTGTGAGCAACAAAGAAATCAGGGTTGAAGGGAAGATGGGAGACTCCTGGCCCCCTCTGACATCTCCACAAAGGCAGATCAACAAGCTGAAGAGAGAGAGAACCTAATCCAGCCAGCTCGGCATTACAGCTTTGCAGAACCACCCCCGCAGGGACATAACGAGCGCAGCAAACAATAATGTGATCTATCCTAGGATCTTGGTGTTGTGTTGACCCCACATCCCTTGGTTGATGGGCCCACGTAAGGGACTCTAACACTCATGAAGCCAGCCTCCAAATACCTCAGCTTGGTAGGACACTATTATTGATCCAACGTGCATCACAGTAAAAGAAAATGGAGCGCAAAGGAAATGGTACGACTTGTGCACAAGGTATCTGTAATGGACTCGGGGACCAAACTTGGATTTCTTGAGCCTTAGCTCAGCATCCTAAGGACAAGACGATACCCTTACTTGCAAGGGCATGAAGCTGTTGCACGCTCATCTTGACCTTAAGCAAAGATGCAAGAATGATCCCCTTTCTTTTAACAGAAGAGTGGACAGAAGAGTTAATTGACTAGCTAAACAGGCATAGGCAACTGTACTTTTTAGCTGCTTTAAAAGCTGAGGAGTTGCTGGTCTGGAAAGCGTATTGAGCATTGCAATAAGTATTTATTACTGTATGATCCTGCAGTAATACAAATCTGCCAAATCACCCAAACTTGGACCTGGAATGCAAAGGGTTAAGGTTGCAGCAGTTCTGCTACACCATAGGACTGTGGATAATTAACAGCTTAAACCATTATGGTTTGACATTGATACAAATCGATACTCTGTCCAAACCCCCCATCAGACAAACAGCAGTAGTACAGCAAGGTACTAAATTCAGATTTCCTGTCTCCCAGATTTAACCAACAGCAATCCCCCATCCTTTCCCACAAAGAAGCACCTGAAGGGCATGCTTATTATTTCAAGTGTGAACAATTGCATTAATGGTCAGTGTTCGTACCAGTTCAAATCTTTTGGCAAATTCCAGTTCATCTTCATTTCTAAGCATTTCAAAAAAGTCTAAATGCCTGGAGAGAAGAAAAGAAAAATGTATTAAGCATATTAGAATGAACAAAGTGGTCAAATGATATGAAAGCATGTGACAGTATCTCTAAAAATGATTTTCTAGAGATGATGGGTCAAATCTACGGGAGATTTAGGCAAGTTAAATACTCAGAGCAAGAAACTTAGAGTTATAAGAAGGGCACTTAGCTATCGCATTTGAAATGGCAACAATATCATTGACAATCATGCTCTCTCTCTGGCACAGTCTTTGGGGGAAAAAAGGATAGGAGGAGGAAAAGCAGTGCTTGGCAAACAGTGGCAATGCACATGTGATTTGTCAACACTACCCAAATCCCAAATCCTAGTTATTAGGGTGAATTGAGAAGGAGGTGGTAGAAAAACCTTGGTTTTGCCCATTTGGCACATAGGTGAAGGGCACCAAGACATCTGAGAAAGGTAAGCTCATCGCATACAAGGCAATAGGCAAGATACCGCTGTCCCACACAGAGCAAAGCCCCTGTTCAAGTCAACTTTCACCCATTGTTTTGAACAATTTGGGATTTGCTTAGAGGAGCCGAGACACAGAACACGGATTTTACGCTGAGGGCTAGGAAGCAAGGCCAAAAAGAAACGGGGACATAAGAAAATAGGACGCACGTAGTAAACGAGCTGCAAGTTCCCTTCCAGCATGACTCACCTGTCTAGCGTTGAATTTTCATGCTCCCTTAGTTTATCGATGACGGGCTGAATCCCCAGCATTAGAAACTCGTATCGAAGATGGAGTCTGAAATCCAGGCTTTCCTGAAAAGAGAAGGTGGAGGATGAACCCTGCAAGGCGCCTTCCCACACGAGCTTTGCATGTCCCGTCGCCCCCTGCAACTCACCACGCCTGCCCCTTGGCTCAGGACAGCATTAATGAAGGACATGATAGCTGTCTTCAGGCTCACTTCATCCCGATACCTTCCCGTACTTTTATCCAAGTCGTTGATCAGGGTCTGTCAAATATATGACATGTGAAACCACAGGCGGGAAAAAATGATCTTCTGACCAAATTACCAAACATAGGCAAAACTAAGGTTTTCTTCCCTCCCTGAGTTTTCTGAAGAGAATAGATCTGTCATTATTCACTGGAAATCATCTCACAGGGCCAGGTGGGATTTTAAAGCTCCAAGATTGTGCCTAATTTTTGCTGGACAATTCAGAGAAGAACCAAGAGGGAGCTCGTGCTCCGGGTCCTTGGTCTGCTGCAGGCCTGGCTCATGCTGGAGCCATTTAGGGCTGCTCTACCTTGGACTGTCTGGCTGCCATCCCCACAAGGCCACTCCGGTGGGAAATGACCTGGGTGCTTCATGCACTGGCCACACCAACTCTCCAAAAGCCCTCTAAACAGAGGGTGAGGGAAATGAGGCAGAGGAGATGACCCTGATCAACCATGGGGGACATATCTGGTTTCCAAGTAGGCAACCATCCCTTCTACATCAAAGTCTAGGAGCGTGGGGCGGAGATGATGGCCACGTACCTGAAAGCGGGTCCTTTCGCTGGCGTATTTCTGGTAGTGCAGCATGGCCTCCAGTACCTTTTTGTGGCCCCCGGGAACCAGGCACACAGCGCCCATAATTTCCAGCACTGCCACCTTCGTCTTAATGTTCTCCGTGCTCAGACTCTGAGCGATTACATTGATACTCTCCGAGTGGGCCAGGACGTGCGCCCGCCCCAGAGAGTTGTTCATTAGTGCTTTTATGCATCCAATGAGCGAGGTATGTATACGAGACTCGGCGGTCTCATAGTCCATGCTTTTTAGGAAGTTTAGGATACACGACAAGCCGTCCAGGTCGATGAATCTGGTTACAAACCTGTCAGAAAGAGGATCGCTTTAAACCTCACAGAAAGAATCCCCTATGCAGCACACGAGGCTGGTTGTTTCTCCCGTCCCCCTGTTACGTTGAAAGCTCCAAATATTTTTCTGCAACAGATTAAATAGCAAAGCGGGCATAAGCTTTCTCTGGTTCAGAGCAAGTGTGTCCAAGGGTTAAACACGGGAGAAATCAACCAAGCCCATTCACAGTTGTTACTGGACTGCATTTCCTTGGTGATGGGACTAGCACCGAAATTTGTCCCAGTGCACCTCCGCCATGTCTAAGGCAAGAGCACCTGGACAGTAACCATGAGGTTTAGGAGGGCACGGATTTGCAGCAAATCAGTTACTCCCCTAGACCCGCCTGTGTGTAGGAAAGCAAACCTCAGTGCAAACGGGGTAAGCTCCAGTAGTTTTAATTTACTGGGGGTAAAAGCATGCACCCCAGCAGTTCGCTCAGAGCAGATGCTGGATTGTAAGGCCTCACCCTGGCAGGAACATGTTGCTAAATCAGCTAAAGATGGGGTAATGCATCTACAACCGGAAAATGCACCCTAGCGTAGCTACCTTGGTACGAAACTCTCCCTGAGCCCCCACCTACTGCACTTTACTTCCCAAGCAGTCGCCTAGGACCAAGCCCATGTCTGACATAGGACTGAAAGGGACCCCTGAGTGACTGAGCCCAGCTTCCTCCCATCATGCGTAACCACCTCATCTAATCCCATTGCAATCGAGCTCGGACTGTAAAGGAGATTTTGTCCCCGTGACTCCTGCTGCTCCAGAAGCTCATTCCTCTAAGCATTAGAAACCTTCTAATTTCTCCAGCTCACAATTATTCACAGCCAATTTATACCTATTTGTTACTGTACCAACATTGTTCTTTGTCTTAAGAAGCTGTATTTTCCTGGCACTTACTGCCAGCATATTTTTAGAAAATAAACTTATCCTGGGTCTTAATTTTGCTGGACTAAAGCCAAGCTCTCCTAGTCTGCTCTTGTAAGACAGGCTCGTTCTCCCAGCCCTCTCTGAACCCTCTCCAGAGTGAATTTCTCTCTCTCTAACATGGGTAACAGATGAGCCAACACCAGTGCCTAATACAACAGCAATAATACCATCCTATCTGTACTGGAAACACCTTGTCTAATATATTAGGATTGCATTTGCCTTTATGGCTGCCTCTCCCTGGGGGCTCATTGGCGTTTTATGATCAGGTCCTACAATCTTGGCTTTCTCCTCCTCTTTCTCTGCTATTTGTTTCACATTTATTTTCTAAATAGAAGATTAAAGATTTTATCTGAGGCAAGTTATACGGTTTCTAAATACACAACTAACAGGTGACATGGAACAAGGCCCAACGGGGATTCACTCGATTGCGAAGGTCATGTACGCCCTGCATCATTTGATGACATCTGTATTTGTGCAAGACACATGCCTAATGCCAGATGGACTAGATTCATTGCGTCCATGTAGAAGGATACCTGCTGAGCTGGTGAATGCAAGAAGGGCATCCTGGTGCTCTCTCTTTGTCTTATAACGTATGGAAAAGGAATGGCAGAGGTAGCAGGGGGCCATCCACTAAGGGGTTAATTGAAATTGCAGCCAAAACTAGCTTTATACTTCAAGTACTTGCTAACACTTCAACTGAAGCCCCTGGCAAAAGTAACACTCATTTTAGTGAGAGCAGGAGGTGTCCCGGAGGATAATACTTTCACGAGCACCTACATCCTATCACCATTCCAGATAATTTAAGTTTCTATGGCATTAAGGTGGTTTTGAAAGTTTTACACCAAATCAGCATCTAGGCTGGGGTTTTCCAAGGCAACAGAAGAGTGCCGTGCCTGAATCTCCCTGCATTTCAAATGTTTAACAGGTAAAATTTTTAGTGAATCCACAAACACTAGCTCTCTCAGCACTTTGAAGCTGATCAAAAATGTTCTCATGGGGACAGGCTGATTTCAAGAATGTGTTTAGGAAAAAATATCAGGATTTGTTTCAATGAAGCTGTGTCTTTATCCTAAATATCACATCGAAGGCTTTGTTTTGCAAACCGCTGCTTCATTTCAGAGGTCATTTCCCGTCAAGGTAGTCGCCAGGCAGTTTGCAGGGGTAGGTTGCTGGGGTGCTCCAGCTGTTTGCAGTGGTTTTGGTTTCAACGAGTGTCCCTCTTTCGATCAGCGGTGCAGCGCCAGCCATGGCAGTGCTCTCGCTGAGCGGAGACACGATGGTTTTTGCGACAGAAGCCACAGCGAACAGCTGCACGGGTTTATCCTTTCCTCAGCCACCTGCTGCAAAATTCACTGGTTGGAAACCGGCCAGATATGAAGCAGCCAGGGTCGACTGTATGAACAACACAAAAACTGGATGCCTGACCAAAATGGTTTAACCTGCTAGAAACAAAATCCTTCTGAATGGGACGCTGAAAGGGAGCTGTTGTTCCACCTCAAAAAGAAAATTTCAAGATCACATTATTTCCCACGAAACAGAAATTTTGCCTCCCCCACAGCTGCACTGGACATGTCCATCCCTCATTTCACCCATGCGTTACCCAAAGGTGGGGCAGCGGTCTGCGTCCGACTGAGCCCGTCGGCTGGGAGTCCTTGGCTCCCAATTTCATGTGCAGCCCTGACATCATCTGCTTTTAAACATTCATTTTTTATTTTTAAAATGCCCGTGCTGGAAAACACAGCCCAAAGCCACGACAACATCAAGAAAACACGGAAAGGGAATTGCCTCATTGGTTTCGTCCTCAGTGCGGTCTTCAGACTTTCTATGGTTTTATTTCTCTCCTCCTCATCTTCTTTTTCCAGAGCGATTAGCGATTTTCTCTGCAAATGGAAAAAGGCAGATTTAGGAGACGGGGTTCAGCTCTCTTCCTATGCAGACCAGATACCCCGGTGCGTGCTCTCTCGTACAGTGCAATAGGAAGGCTAATGTTTGCTGTACTCTGCAGCTCTGACCAAACGGCTGCGTCAGCAAGGCACAGCTAAAATCAAGACAAGTGCACAATGATATTCTGGGATGAAATATTTATGTGTATTGTGTTAATGTCTACAGACTTTCCCAGCACAGCGCAGGGCACCAATGGGTTAGGAGTGGTGCAGACCCAGAAGAAACAGCACCAAGCGTGCCCGCTCCCACCGTCCTGAACACTTCTTCATAAATTCTCTCCTGGTCAGGCAAGGATCATCCCTGTTTTCTAGATAAGGGAACGGAAGCAGAGAGAAGACAAACGAGTCACCCAGGCTCTCACTGCAGCTAGTCAGGAATAAAAGACAAGATCCCAATCCTTTTTTGTACACCATGACCATGAAAACAAGCTCCCTTCTTTACTCTGCTCTGCAAAATTAGTAACTCTGTTTGCTTTTGGAGGGGGGAGGAGAGAGGCGAGCATGGGGGATGACTGCACAGATAATGCTGACCTTCTAAAAAGATCATCATGAGATTGATTTAAAAATTCGGGAACGAAACCAAGCTCTTTCTATTTGCATGCTCATTTTCAAACCTCGATTATTCGCGTTTTTGAGCCTCTTTCCTCAATAACAACCACCAAAAATTTACTTTAAAAACAAACCAACCCATAAGCAGAGATCCTCATATGAATCACATGACTCCAGGAGCAGAGGATGAGAGGAGGAAATGGCTCCCTATCAAATACCTCGAAAATTGTCATGAAAATCCCGCGAGTTTACTGACACCAGAGCTGAACAGCAACTTTATACATAAACACGTCTGAGCCCGAGTATAGGCGCACACACAAATGTCTGTTCGCTGTGCATGTTAAACCCCATTTCTCTCTCTTTTGCACATCACTATTAGCAGCAGGCAGCGTGGAGGTATACGTCAGGCATGCTCAAAGCTAGCAGCTTTGTCTAGTTGAACGGGAAAGCTGCAGACTTGCTGGCTTCTCTCCTTACCCACCTGGATGTTGTTTCCTAATAGAGGGAAATGTCCATCAGTGAAATTCTGAGCAAACAATGAACAATAAAACAAGGAGGTGGTTTTTGGGGGGGGTTTTTTTATTTGTTTTAAATGATTGCTTCCGCTAAAGCCATCTCTTCACTGGCGAGGCAACTGGACAACGGTCAGCAGAGCGCTACAAAGAAGGATGCTGCCCTGCAGAAATGCTCGATGAATGATGTCTGTGAATAAGCCGCCAAAAAAATCCACGTGGAAGTCAGGGGGTGAGACTTCATCTCCTCTGCATGGCCAAGGTGGGGTGTGCACGGCAGGACAACGCACAATTGACACCTTTGCAATGCCACAGCCCAGTGCCCACATCTGAAAAGTGCCAAGGAGCAGCATAACCACACCAGGCTTATGCAAGCACCTGAAAACGCTAAATCCCCAGGGCGGAGGTAGCCTCTCGGACTGGCCGCAAAAGCCTTTATGCCTTCCAGCAAATGGAGCAAAGAACATTTCACCTGAGTGGAGCTGGCGGCTCTTCTGATTCTCACTGACATAAGGTAAAGCAAGTGCCATGTATTGATTTTTTCTTCTTTAATAGTAATTAACAATTCCCCTTCCCCCTCCTGGCTTTCCCCCTCCAACTCTGCTCCTGCCTGAGGGCAATTAATAAGCTCGGAAGTCAAGCAGGGCAACAGAGGTGGCAAGAGACCCTTCTCCCACACCTCGCTTCCCATGTGAACAGACCTGGGTTACTCTTCCAAGTGCTGGAAACAGGAGTGGTTTGGATGCGCTTCATCAATCCAACAGCCACCAAACAGGGCTGAAAGACTATTGCGCCCAGCGAGAGGGCAGACTGAGGCATGGCTACATCAGGCCACCCGCAGAGAGGATGCAGGATAATCGGAATGGTCCTGCTCCCACTCCAGATACTGGGGAAGCCCCCCGGCCTGGAACTGCTGCCGAGTCAATACTGAGCACTTTTGGTGCTGCTGAGAGAAAGGAGGGGAGGGCACGCCGACAGAGCTTGCGTCCAGATGTCTTGTAGTCCAACGGCCGCAATCGCGGCCCTGTGAACACAGGGCAAAAGGCTTCTCAGCATCACGGGGATGCGCCATGGCCAAATTCTGCAGCAGGTACGACTGGGGAGTGAAGGGGGGACCCCTGAAAGATGAATGCAGTCCACAGACCGTCCCTTGTGTTGCTCAGATATTGCATTTCAGTGGGACACAGACGATGGAGGGACAGCACACGGCTGCATGGTGCAAGCAGCCAGGAGAAGCTGGAGGTTTTGACAGCAAGTGGGGGTCAGGCAGGGTTTGGGGAATACATGGGGAGCTCTGGAGGCTTTTAGCCCAGGAGGAGGGATACTGCTATTTCTCCTTTCCCTCAACTAAGCATATGTACCTTGGACTCTTGGTCCCCCATCCCAGCATGCAACAACAGCCGCAGTCTCTCACTGCACCCAGTGGTGACAGGCCAGCCGGGCTGTCAGCAGGGCAGCAGTGGGTGTTGCACGTTAGGTTTCAGAGTGAACACACCATCACGCCGAAAGGAGCAGGCTGTGCAGTTCAAAGCTATCATTTCAGACTGCCCACCTGTAGGTCCAGATTTACCTGGGCCTATTTTGCTTTGCTACCACTAGGCAAGAAGAAACCCAGGGCACGTTTCCGATTCAGGACCCCTGCTGTGCTGCGGGGCAGATCCTACAGCATGTCCAAATGGCTATGGAAGGGCAGAGCCCCCGGGGCCCCGTGTTTCATAGTTTCATAGTAACTAGGGTCAGAAGGAGCCTAGAGCAGGCCATCTAGTCTGACCCCCTGCCAATGGCAGGAAACAAGTGCTGGGGTCACAG
>JAGPOW010000304.1:8012118-8022486 GCA_030014935.1 Caiman crocodilus
GCTGGTGTCAGATTACCCCAGCAACATAAGCATCCAAGCATTTCTTGAACATATCCAGTGCAAGTGCTTGCACCACTCCTGGGGAGAGTCTATTACTTGGATGGTAAAAATGTTTTTCCTTATGTCCAATCTAAAACAATCTTCCAGCAGTTTGTGACCAGTAGACTTTGTCTTCCTTTGGGGTGCCCTGGTGAACAGACAGTCTCCCAGGTCCTGAGGCACACCCCTTATATACTTATGGTACCAGGGCAAGGAATGGGCAGCGTCCTACCTAATTAATATCACAATTATAAATCATCAAGGCATGGCAGGAGAGAAGGTGGCTGGTTGGCCCAGAAACAGGTGGGCAGGCGGATGACAGATTGGCCCCGAGAAAGCCCCCCGTTACAAATTGCAAGGTGGCTAAGGCACTGGCTCAAGGGAGATGGCAGCAGATGGTGCTGAAAGGGAAGGAATCAGGCAGGAGAGAGGACACTGGTGGGACTTCTCCCATGTCAGTCTTAGGAATGAGCTAGGCTCATATTTTCATTAAGGACCTTGCCAGCAGGGCCTGAACCCAGGACCTCTCACATCCAAGGCACGAGACTCTTCCTTTGGGCAAAGCACTGAGGGCACAGCTGGTAGGTGCATGGAATAGGGGGCACAGATCCTGGGCCAAACGAACCCTTTACTGGGCCCTAGGCAAAAAACTCACAGACCCCTACTTTTTTTTTCCCCGCTCGATAATTATAATACGTAAAATAAGCACACTTGGGCCCCTGGGCATGTGCCTAGTTTGCCTATCCATTAGTCTGGTCCCTACTACCCAACAGCCAACCCTCTGTGCCCCTCTCCCCCTTTCACTCATCCATCCTTGCAAATACCAGGGGCTTTGCTCAGTCAGGTGGGACTGCACAGGTCACACTTTGGTGGCTGACTTCCAGACTGCTGATCTTTCCCTCCTGCAGGCACATGTATTATTCTATTCTACAGGAGTTTTCCCCATTCAGGCATGCCAATTTAAAGGATAATGTTACGGCATTCCTCCCAAGTTTCAATCTGTGCTAAATTTCAGAATCAAACCTTCTGCCCCCTGCCTCGCCAAGCTATTTATACCCCCCCAAAATAAGGTCTTATAGTGGAACTGCTGACCCAGGCTTATTTCTGGCCTAGAGAACCAGGCTGATGTTACAGGAATGTCAGACAGCCATATCTGCTCCGAGTGCAGTTTTACAGAGAAGCTGTTTGTCCAAGAAGTCAATGATCACACGTAGAAAACTGAGGTTAAAAGAAAAAAAAAAAAAAATCAGGTTTGATGGTTGGGTCAGATAACCCCGAACACAAGCAGGTGGGCGCGAGCTTCAAGTGCAAGCATCTCTCTAAAAATATCCACCCTGCAGCGAGTCTGCTGCCGGTGCATCAGGAACACCAGATCCTCTTGTAAGGCAGCCAAGTCTGCAAATGAACCCGTGCCCCTCACTTACAAGGCTGGTGAGTTCACGGTCAGCCTCCCTGTTCCCGGGGGAGAGTGGGGAGCACCAGCTGTCTCGCACGAGCAATGTGCATTACCAGAACGATCCGAGAGAGAGAATTAGGTCAGTCCCAGAGACGACCATCGGTTTGCTTAAATGGCCCACAGCCAAGAACCAGCATTAGAAAGCACCGAAAAACAATTATGCTGTGTATGAAAAAGGACAAGGTTACAAATAAACACGGAATAAAAGTCACATTGTTCATTAAAGAAAAAAAATCCTTGGATTTATGTTGTGCTTTCAAAAACAAGGCACAGAAAGGGAGCCTTTCCTTTAATAGGGTCATTCTCATTTTACCGTCAGAAGGGGCCAGACAATTCCCACCCTCCAGTGATTCCTACCTCTAGCCCGTAACTTCTGCTGAGCAAACACAAGGTTTTCAAGAACTTTACGCAGGGAAAACTATCCAGCGGCTACCCTGCTTGCTCTGCAACCTCAGCACTTTCCAAGCAAACATCCCAGCCTTCCTCCAAGCGTTAATAAGCACCTTTGTGTCCAGCACATTTCACTGTCTTGGTTGGCCAACACCGCAGCGTGCCGATAGTCCCCTGAAAGCTCTCCACATTTGACCCTGCGAGCTAAGAGGTGGCAGCAGCAGCCTCCTAATAAGAATCATTATCTCCACTTCATTAACGATGCATCAAGCTGACTTGCAAGGGAACCACCACCCGATTTGGTCCCAAAACATTGAGGATAGTATCTTTAAGTATTGAGCATCACGATCTTCCCCTGAAATCTGTGGGAAGGGCGCCTGTTCAGCACTTCTGAGATCAACTCTCAAACCTTTAATGGGAAAGAAGCATGAGGCCACCTGGGGTTGTTTCAAAACAAGGCAGTGCTTGGCACTTCATCGGCTGTCGGGTCCTGGACGCAGCTGCACAGACAATTCCTGTCTCTTCCCAGAATGGCTGAATTTTTGGCAGGATGTCAATAAAAGAAAATACTGTTTCATACCATTGCGGGGGAGGAGGGTCCCTGTGGAAGTCCAGGGGCTGGGGTGGCACCTCTGGAGGCACATCGCTCCAGCTGGGAGCCCAGCCCATTGAAGAGAATGGAAGTGCAGGACCCCAACCTACCACTTCCATGAGGCTGCATGACAGCATTTCCTCCTCCAAAACGTTCATGTTGGACATTTTTGGGGTTCCCAGGTTTTGGTTCTCCCTGAAATGTGTTGGCCAGCAGGGGAGATTATGCTCAGGGGCAATCAACATGGGTTCATTAGAGGCAGGTCCTGTCAGACCAACCTCACTGCCTTCTAGGACCAGGTCACCAAACCCTTGGGCCGCAGGTGTCACAGTGGACGTAGTCTTTTTGGACTTTAGGAAGGCCTTTGACATTGTGTAGGCGTCAACACCACAGTCACCTTGTTGTTTTAATGAGGATGGGGTAGGAGACAGTCAGATGGGTCACAAATTGGCTGGAGGGCTGCGCCCAGAGCGTGGGGGTGGAGGGGTCATTTTCGACCTGGAGGGATGTGGGCAGTGGGGTCCCCCAGAGCTCGGTCCTCGGGCCCTCACTGTTCAATATCTTCACTGGCGATTTGGATAAGAGGCTGAAAAGCACCTTTGTTCAAGTTTGCAGATGACACTAAGATGCGGGGAGAAGTGAACACACTAGAAGAGAGGGACAGGTTACAACTAGGTCTGGACAAGTTACTGAGGAGGACGGATGAGAAAGGATGGGTTTCAATACGGACAAGTGCAAGGTGCTGCACCTGGGGAGGAAGAACCAGCAGCAGACCTATGGGCTGGGGAACTCCCTTCTCGTCAGGGCAGAGGCAGAAAAGGATCTTGGAGTCATTATCGCTTCTAAGATGAACACGGGCCGGCAGTGTGGGGACGCGGTCAGGAAGGCCAACCATACCTTGTCATGCATCCACAGATGCATCACGAGCAGGTCCAAGGATGTGATCCTCTCCCTCTGTGCAGCACTGGTCAGGCCGCAGTTGGAGTACTGCATCCAGTTCTGGGCGCCGCACTTCAGGAGGGATGTGGACAGCATGGAGAGGGTCCAGAGAAGGGCCCCTCGCATGGTCAGGGGGCAGCAGGGCAGGCCCTACGAAGACAGGCTATGGAGACCTGAACTTGTTCAGCCTCCACAAAAGAAGACTGAGGGGGGCCCCCTATAAACTTGGTGGCCACCTATAAACACACACACCTGGTGGCCACCTATAAACTTGCCAAGGGGGACCAGCAGGCACTGGGAGAGTCCCTGTTCCCCCGAGCGCTACCAGGGGTACAAGGAACAATGGCTATAAGCTGACTGAGAGTAGATTCAGGCTAGACGTCAGAAAGTGCTACTTCACAGTCACGGTGGTTAGGAGCTGGAACCAGCTTCCAAGGGAAGGGGTGCTCGCCCCTAGCCTCGGGGTCCTCAGAAAGAGGAGAGACAGCCATCTAGCCAAGGTCATTTGACCCCAGCATCCTTTCCTGCCCAGGCAGGGGGTCAGACTAGATGATCTGCTCAGGTCCCTTCTGCCCCGACCAACTATGAAACTATGAAATTGTGTGTCAATGGCAGTCATCTAGCCAAACAAACAAACAAACAAAAGGCAAATTTTCTATCAGATATGCTTTTGACCAGGATATTTTTCAGCCAGCACTACCCCGCATTACACAGTAAATCACTTCTTTTTTTTGAAAGAGAGAGAGAGAGAGAGCGAGAGCGCGCGTGTGCGAGCATGCACGCAAGTGAGCAAGCACATAAACAATGAAGTCACAGCATTTCCAAATTCACCAGCACAATTCAAAATCTGCTCTTTCAGGCCTTGGAAATTTCACTCACTCAAGGGCAGTGGTTAGCAACCTATGGTCCATGGGCTAGACCCAGCTTGCAAAGCTATTTTATCCTCCCCTACCTCTGTGGGCCAGATGTTTCAGTGGCAGGGGGCTTTGGAGCAGGTCAGAAGCTCTAGCCTGGCTCTGGTCCGAGCTGGGTTATTTTAGCTTGCTGTTTGTTAACCATTGCTAACCACTGCTCTCGGGCAAGGAGAAATACTTCCCAAGCAAGAGGGATTTGCTTCTATGGAAAAATTAATGCTTGCTAACAAAGTCCCAAATAGATAGTATTGGGAAGAGTTTTTATTTTTTGCAACGAGACTGGCTAGAACCACGTGCTGGGCCGTCTTCCTTCGTCTGCAGAGCCAGCTCCACACCTCACTTACCATTCACGGCTTTGATAACCGTTGGAAGAGTAAAAGCTTTTACTGCCAGTAGTTAACAGCTAAATTGACAAACAACAGGGCTGTTTCACTCTACGGCAGGGAGTGGGAAAGCTGTCAGCCAGAATCCTAGAAAGGGCGCTGGCATTGGCGATGTGTAGAGGGTGCACGTGCACCCCCTGAGATTGGCTGGGCACCCCCTGGAAGTGCCAGCTGTGAAGCCAGCAATCAGCCGCTGGGGGACCCCGCTGGTCAGCAATTGGTGGGGGCAGACCCCTGCCCCCCCTGCCCATTGTAATCTGGTGCCCCCTCCAGACTCAGGAGGCACCAGTCGCCCATGGGCACTGCAAGGTGAGAGACCCAGCGTGGAGTCTGGGAGGGAAAGGGCCAGATCCCATTCACTCCCAGCCAATAGATCTTCGCCTGGCACAGCATACAGGACCTCTGGGACTGATAACAGGCAGGAGAAGAAAAAGACCCTCCCCTTCCCAAGGGACAAAGAGGATTGGGAGCTTCAGGTTTATCCAGCCAACCTGAGCTGGAAAAGGGCACTGCTGAACTGTGGTCTCTCAGCTAAACATCGCCCAATCCCTCACCCAAAATGCCACACACCACAGCTCTCCTTGGGCAAAAGCTGGAGAACGGAGAAGCTCGATGCAGCATCAAGCTTTGAAGGTCAGGAGCCTGCTCCCTCAGCAGGGGATGCTTTGAATCTGCCCGTTGGTTTGAGTCTTTAGGATCCACCTGGATCACATTTTCAAATTTCTCTGCAACTGCAAGGTGAAAAACTTCCATTTCATGAAACACCGAAGTGGAGAGTCTTACGTAGCCACTGGAATACGTATGGAAGCTGGGGCTTCCAGAAATAACCCACCAATTACTGCAAGATGTTGCAACACTGGTTACACCCCACGTCTGAAGAGCAAACAGGGGCAGACCTTCAGGAAGAGCAAGTTTTAGGTCTAGGGTCAAAGACCGCCTGTTACTGGCTGCTGGGAGCAGAACCTCAATCTCCCCGACTACCCGCCATGGCTTCGGCTGAGAAGCAGAAGGCAACTTTTAGCCATTAGAGAAACAAGCTCCTGAACCAGCATCTAGTAGGAGTCGTGGGGACAAAAACCCTAATTACTTGTAAACTTGTCACATTTACTAACAACATTATCCGAAGCAAACGCAACGGTCCGGACTTGACAACTCCATCCCAGCCTCACGTCCTTCTGTTGCTATCTAGAGACCCGTAGCAAAATCCCTCCAGATGATTTCAGCAGTGAAAAAATTCAAGAGCAACCAGTTTCTTTGCAGGGAGAGGGGCACAGATGGCAAATGCAGTCTCATTCCAGCTCTGGTTTTCAGAGACAGGGCTCAAGGAGGAAACGGCCCTAATGACAGGAGCAAATCTCATTTTCCCCCACAGATGCACACAAACCAATTTCAAAGAAGTTAATAATATACTAGCAGAGGCAGTTCTGATTCATGAAGCAATAGGATCCCCCTGCAGGCTAATGTTTCCAATGAGTCCCAGAACTTGCTTTGGTTTCTGAGCAATTCAGCTCTCAGCACCACCTCCGGCTAATGGCCTTGATGTTTCCACCATAATAAAAATACCTCCCCCTGCAGAACTGCAGCTACAGCATCTTCTCTCTACTATGAAGGGTGTTCTCATACATTTCTACTCAGGCCATCAACCCCATCATTAACCCTTAGAAAAGGCCTCAGGCGTTGCTTGTCTATGACTTCCTTTTAAAGATGCATAACTAGATGCATTTTGAACTAACAGCTCAGGTCCATGCCCCAAGCCTGATGCATTCAGCATGCTCCCCGTCCCCCTACGAAGCTCTTACCAGGGGAGGAGTAGAGGCTCCCTGGACTTGGAATTCAATATTCACCTGAATGGCAGGACTCGACACTGTCAATACGGACAAGCGCAGGGTGCTAGGCGCGTTTCCCCTAGCGCCCCCCGGGATAACAAGGAATAACGGCCACAAGTAGTTGGAGAGTAGGTTTAGATTAGGCATCTGTAAGAACTGCTTCAGTCAGGGCGGCTAGGATCTGGAACCGACTTCCAAGGGAAGTGGTGCTGGCTCCTACCCTGGGGGGCTTTAAGAAGTGGCTTGATGCCTACCTGGCTGGGGTCACTTGAGCCCAGTTTCCCTCCTGCCCAGGCCGGGGGTCGGACTTGAAGGTCTACGAGGTCCCTTCCGACCCGACTTCTATGATTCTACAACTTCCTTATGCACGGATTTTCAAGCAAGGGACAAAACACCCAGGAAGCAGCTTTATTAAGGTGGCTGCCTGTGTGGGGGTGGAAGGAAAGGCATTGGAAGAAAGAGCCTTTGTACCTGCCACGTTTATAAGCAACCTCTGGAGAGGCTCTCGTACTTCCCAGATCCCCTTCCTATGGGACCTAAAGATCTGGCCTTGCTGTACACCTGAATCATCACTTCTCAGCAGTCGCACAGGACTGTGATAAAGACAGCTCTGCCCTTTAAAAATCTCCCGTCGATATAACTGTGTAAACTGCAGCTTTCCCTTTTCTGTTGCTCTCGTGAGTTCTAGGGGTGCACCAATAGAGATTTTTGGGCGATACCAGTAGCTGATTCTTAAGGAGGCATATCGGCCGAGACGGATCCAATTTCCAATACGCAACTCGGCAGCTTGAAGAGCAGTGTCTGGCTGGTAAGTCTGTTGTTATGGAGGGGCCGGGGGAGGGAAAGGAGCAGTCAAGGCCCTGCGGTGAGGGAGGGAGTGGGGCTGGGGCAGGGCAGGTATGGGACAAAGCCACAGCTCATCCACGAGTTGCAGGGGTGGGGGGTGGTTCCTGCTGCTGCGCACACCCTTGGAGTGCACAGTGAGGGTCTGTGCCCCCGGATTCGTGCAGGGTGGAGCGGGCTGCCACTGCAGGCTGGGGTTGGGGAGGTGCCAGGCTCTTCCTGGTGGAGGTTGGGCCGGGTTGCACTCCGGGTGAGCGGTGACAGCGTTGCAAGGAGGGACAATGAGGGGGACTGCAGCCTGCCCCGTCCCGTTCCACCACCACAGACTTCCCAGTTGGACACGGCTCTCCATGCTGCCAAGCTGTGCTCGTCGCTGCCTACATGCTGCACTGCGGCTGCACATATGCACGCAGCATTTATAGGCCACATCAGGGCAATTTCCGATACAGTAAATTTTCTTTATATCAGTGCTGATCCAATATCAGACCGATGTACTGATGCACTTCTAATGAGTTCAACAAAAAAAGTACCACCCGCCCCCTTGAAGAAACTATATCCAATTCCATCACCCCTCTGTGGCCTATTTTGCCTCCTTAGCACTGTTTCCCACCCTCTCATGCACTGAGACCCAGCATTGCGAATGACAAAAAGCACCTTTCCCTGCCCTGACAGAGAACAAATGAGGCAAGGATTTCTTAGGCTATTTGAACAATGAAAAATGTTATCATGCCAAGGCAAGGGCAAAAGCCTAATAAACCTCAAGCTGTATAGATCCTGCATCTGAATGGATGGCTATAAAGCCAGCAAGTCTTATGCCATACTAATCGACTTTCCCTGGATGCCAAAGCTCAGAAATATTATGCATCATGTCGCTAATCAATGAGAGTCCTAGATATTGAATTCCATGGCGAGAAAGCAAATCGGCTTAGCTAAGATCAAATAATAGCAATTTCCCACTAGTGAATAGTAACCTATCAGTCTGCATGCAAAGCAGGACTGGGCTGGCCTTCGACAAATAAGATTTTAAAAAGAAGTGTTAATCTTCTGGCTGCATTTACACCACAGGATTTAATGAACAAAAATATATATGGCCAGTTTGTAGCAAGCAACCTAGGCTGTAGATTTACTAAGTAGCTCTGATAGAAAGGCCCAAAGGTGAGTCCCGACGAGTCCGCACGCATCTCTTGCAGCGTCTCAAACCCCTTTGAAACGCTGCAAGAGGCATGTGCGGGAACAAAAAAAATGTTCCTCCCCACTGCAAATTTGCAGCAGGGGAGCAAAATTAGACTCCAGGGGGAAAACCTGAACTGGGACCGTGCCCTGACCATCAACCTCTTCTTAAAAGCCTTTAATGAAGGACAGTCCCCAGGTCCCCTGGCCAACTTGTTCCACCAGCCTAGTGGTTCGAAAGCCTTTCAAAACTCCTCTCAATCTGCTTTGCCACAATTTAAATCCACTGCTTCATGCCTTCCCCTCTGCAGGGAAGGACAACGGTTGTCCGCCCTCTGCTTCATGATGGCTTTTCAAATGTTTGAAAGGTGCTGACATGTGCCCCACCTTAATCTGCTTTTCTATGAAGCAAACATGCCTACTGCCCTCAACCTTTCCTCACCTGGTTGACATGCCAACCCTATTATCCACCACGCCACACATCAACAGGTTTTCTCTGGTTTCGCCACATCTTTCTTAAATGCAACTTAGCATTTACTGTTCATATTCCAGCAGCACGTGGAGGCTCACAGGGAGACTGTAGCCCTATTTAGCCAAGACCTGTATAGCTAGAGGCAGGCGAGGTTCTTTGGGTAAATCTGAGATCTTGTATTAGACCAACTACAGTAGTTGGAAAAATTCTTCTTCGCAATCTTTCAGGTACAAACACCTTTCTTGCAAAGCTTGCACAGAAGAATTTTTCCAACTATTTTAGGTGGTCTAATAAAAAAAAAAGATATTGGATGTACTCAAAGAGCCTCTCTTGCCTATGTTCTTAGACCAACATGGCTACAACCAGCACGCCTAAACATGGAAGATATAGCTACAGAGGAAGAGATGGCCACCGGCCTGCTGTCTTAACAGCTGAGACATGTCAAAGATAGGGAAGGAAACAAACCCAGGGAGGGAAAAGGATTTAACCAAGGCAGCAGCAGAGCTGAGAATAGAGCTGAGTGTCCTGAACCTCATGACTTACACAGCAGACCATGCTGCCTCATAGTGTTTTACTGGTTGCATGAAGCGTCTCTGAAATGTCTCCCTTTACAGGAAAATAAACTTACATTAAACCACTCATCTTGAGCGAAGGCAGCAAGTTCAGAAAAAATATAAATCCACTATCGAGGGGGAAGCATCTCCTTTGGGATAGAGACTCAGTGCTGTCCCATTCCAAAGTATCCCTAGGGTTTCATCTCGCTGCCAACCTAGGATACATTTCTGGCCACATTCAGGACTGCACATTAAAATCATCAGCTGCCAAATTCCAGTTTGGTTGGCTGCAACGGCGCTTGCAAAAGACGCTTCCACAACTGTCAGGAAACCTAACACCTACTGTTTAATACTGGGACAGCATTCATTTCCCAGCAGGGTCCAGGAGAGGTTGTTGCGCTGTGGTTCGGTGGGCTATCCATCAAGCATTTATTGAGAGCTTGGCAGCTTAGTATTTTAATATTCACTGAAATCAGAGTTTGCACAGTCTTAGGGGCACAGGAATAGACAGCAGCTGCCCATTTGAGAGTGTGAGATTTACCTTCCTTGGGTAGATTTGTTCAATGATTCAGTTGTCACTTGGGTGTCCAAGAGCTGCTGCTGGGGAAGGAGGTGGCTCTTCCATGCTTGGAAGTTATTTCATTAGCAAAGCATGATGGTAACAGCTTAACAGCTGCAACTTATCCATGAAAAAAACCTAGAAATCACCAGAATATAGATCATTAATTTTCTATGGTCCAATTTGAGATGCTTTAAAAAGAGCCTAATCTTGCAGAGCCCTCAGCCTCCA
>JAGPOW010000304.1:8032092-8044284 GCA_030014935.1 Caiman crocodilus
CCTGCCTACTGCTAAAACAAAGAACTGAGCTTCAAGAAGGCTGCTTGTCCTTGCTGCAACCGGTTAAACGCTTGAAAGGAAGAATCACGGACACCCGTGCTTAGCTGAATAAGAAGAGGTGGTGACCGAGGCACTGCCATTGAGGGCCTGGTTTAGGAGTGGAAGACCTACCGAAAACACACCTGAAGATGAGAGGCATTAGGCTTTTTACCTGACAGCCCGTACCCAGAGCAACCACAAGGAGGAAGAGATGAGATCAGCCTTGTAACCGTGAGGATGACATTACTGCACACACAGGCACTTTTTAATGTCTGGTGTTTATATGGATCCTGCCTTTGGTACTGGACTGCTGAGGAGTAACCCAGCCACGGCAGCCTTGGAAGGCTGGCCTGGAGTTTAAAGGCTCAGGAGCTAGTTAAAAAAAAGAAAAAAGCCAGAAGTAGCCCCAAGTGCTATGCCTGCCATCACCTTCTCCTTTGGTAAGCTGTTCCCCTGTCCCTTTCAGCTTCAGAAAGGCCCAAACACCGCCAGAGCGTTCCCAGCGAAGCATTATTCATCATGCCAAGAAATCCACAGAGTAAACTAAAATACAGACCTATTCCCAGGGCTCATCTCTGATGTTACTCAGAAAGACAGACTTCAAAACCAGTCAGACAGCAGCGAGTGCAATTTTTGAACAGATCAGACCAAATCCTCCGGCGGTCTAGCAACTAGCCCAGCTCCGTGGAAGTTTGCCGTGTTTATACCAGCAGTGCCTTTGGCTTGTAGTGGCCCTTCAAATACCCCGAATCATCCCAGCCATTCAATATTATAGCGATTCCATATAAAAGGCAACGAGCAATGCTCTCCAGCATATTGCTAAACACTTGTGAAGTGAAACGACCCTGCCGGCATCACTGGCCAAGCGCTGAGACGGAATAGGATTTCTCTCTGAGCCGATAAACTTCAGTATCGAGACTGGCATGTAACAATACACAGCAGTCTATTTTTTAGCACCCAACCAGCTCCTTGCTTTTCCCAGAGTTTAAAAATTATGCTAACAATAAGCAAATACAGCATGACCAGATGCCTTTCATGGTCAGATGGTTCGTTGTTTAAAAAAAAGCTTCAGTTTTAAATCCAAAAAGATTGCTAACAGATGCAGGTTTTGGCTGGAAACCGGGGGGAAAAAAACCTCACTTAAACAAAAGTGTGTGTTGTGATTGGAAGTAAAGAGGGAATTGCCTTTAAAGATAAGAACCACAAACATTTCCTATTGAAAAATATCCCCAGCCATGCACACAGCTCATTTTTTGTGCCTTTCAGTGAGAGGAGCTAAAATGTCATCTGTAGACTGGTACAGCTGGCAGGAGAGTTCAACCTGCCATTGCAACAACAATCGCAGGTATACTCTGGACACAAACCGGCCGTGAAATATTTTTTCATTCAACCCAGATGACGAAACAGGGCAAGATTCTTTCTACGACAAATCTTGGCATTACGCTGAAAGTGGTTTTCAAGTAATTGAGATACAAACCTCCCATCTTCCCAAGCTTTGTGAATGAGTCGCATGCTGAAGATATGCATGTACCCGCTCGCTGGGATATGAAAATCTCCAGAGATAAGGGTGGAAAACACTTAGACAGGAAAGAAACCATCTCATCTGGCTGGAAGAGAAAATAAATAAATGTGGGCTCACCACTCACTTCTCCGTTTACCTCCTTCCTCTTTAATGGTCTCCCAGCATATAATACTGAATTGCTCTCAGTTTATACCTCCGGGGAATCTCCATTTTACATTGAACACTGAAGAGACTGTAGATTTAAACGTAAGCTTTCACTGCACATGGAGTTAGCCTAATAAAACAACAATAATGCACCCAATATTCACTGTATTGAAGCATCCTATGCATTAAAAACCCTTTGTAGTACTCTTCTGAATCCCCTTGTCCAAACAGGTTATTTCACATTCCTCCCCAGCCTCCACCTGATTGTACAGATGTTTCAATAACCAGGGAGCTGAATGTAAAGTGCGAGGGCTAGTGTCTTTCCTTCAGCTAGTATTTGGCCAGCAGCCCATTCCATATCATTATTGATGACTAGCTTTTAAAATGTATTCTGCATTTCTTTTCACCTCCCTACATTTGTAAGATCATAAAGCCTGGCTTCCACTACAGAAAGTTGCATCAATTGAAATAAGCCAAGATCCTCTGCAAGTACAAGGTACAACATCATTAGCAACAAGTATTGTATGTTAAACTTACTTTTGAATGGGAACCCTCTGTCTTAAAGGACATCTCCAAAGATACCCCATTCCTCTGGAGGAAGCTCGTTCCCTCTCCCCTAACCACCACCTAAAACCTGGGACCCCCCGATCCTTCCTCTCCATACTTTCTAACAACATCCTCCCTAGCAGAATAGGGCCAGTGGTGAGAAAGTGTTTTAGAAGAGCTATAAAAACAGGCCATCATCCAATTATAGTTGCTTTTCAAATTTTATTTGATCCCTGTCTAAGCACCTCCATGTCCTTGTTTCCCTATTTTATTACAGCCATGCACTGGCCTGACCACTTCAAAAAGGTCCTTTCGACAATAATCCTTCAACCCCTTTTCTGACGGAGTGCTGCAAGACTGCTCTACGTAATGCCGCCTGTATTCCCTGCTTGGGTCACTGCCCACAGATTTACAATTCTCCATTACAGGGCATTTTCTTTTTAATTGATCCACGCAGCTCCCCATGCTGCAATAAATCTGAACCCCACCTCCCACTCCTAAGGCAAGGTGCTTCGTTTCTCATCACTTGCCTTCCTGCAATCAGTATAAAGATCTGGCAGACTGGCTCGCTGCAAAGTAGGTAGAAAGCCCTGCTAATCTAGGATGGCAGCTTTAGCTCTACGGGGCCAGACCAACAGCCACCACGAGTTGGTCAGGCAGCAAGGCTCGGAGGGTCTTCACTTGGCTCCCACCTCCAAGGGTCGTACTTCCATTTGCAAGCGAGGGCGCTGTGCAGCCCTGTCTCGCAACGTTCAGATGAGCAGGAATGGTCCATGAGACCTGAAGGTGGAAATCTGCAGGGTAGGTGAGAGTCCCTCCCAAAATATGGCTGCCAACGCCGGTCTATACCTCCGGCAAACAGGCTAAGAAGGGCCTGCCTGGGTCATCGCACCCAACCCTCTGCTACTGCAAGAAATCATGGCAAATAATCTGTTTCATAAACTGATTAAGCTCCACTTTGAAAGCAGTCAGCTTCTTTTCCCCTTGGGGGATGGCCCACGGGGATGTAAAAACAGCCACGAACAACTGGCACCACAGCAAGTGGCGCTGCCCCAGGCATTGTGTGGCTGTACCTCTGAAGCCTATTTCCCATCCTGCCATTGAAACCTGCTCTCAGGGCTCCAAAATACTCCAGTTTCTTTAGTCAGCTATCATAGCATCTTTTTTCAAAGTACCTGCTATATTTATTAGTGCTTCACTGTTATAAAAGCACATAACTTCGAAGGAAGAATGGGGTGTCCATGAGACATGGGTGCGACCTTGAATCCTCCGTAGAAGCTGCCCAAGGCAGTATAATGGGCCCTTATGGGCCCCTCGCTAGTCCCTGGGGCTCAGCAGGAAACAGGTGACCACTAAAACTTAGAAAAGATGTTGGCAACCTTTTTGGGCTGCTGGCTTGGGTCAGAGGTGGGAGGGTAGGTGGATGCTAGGACACAGTTGCTGGTACCACATCTCCCCATGGCAGCCTTGTGGGGGAGCAACTGGTGCTGGAGGCTCCTGTCGCTGAAGCCTCGCAGGCCAGATGTTGTCAACCCCTGGCTTAGAAGCAAGAAGGAGGGTGGAACAGGGCTATGGAGTAAAGTAGCAGCCCAGTTACTTGGGGATGATAACTGGCAAAATCTTTATGGCTAAGACAACAGGGTTATATATATTATGCTCAGTGTACACCCACACACACGTACATCACACACACACTGAGCATAAACCCATGAGAACAGCTCACTCAAACTGGTGACAAAACCGCTCCTTCAGGTACATGACCATAAGCTGCCTGTGCTATGGCACCAGTGCTAATTGCTTTGGATCCTCAAAAAGCAGATTCATAATTATCTGTGGGGTCAGGAAGGGATTTTCCTGGAGGGCAGACTGCCAAGGCCCGGTGGAGATTTGCTGCCCTCCTGCCTGCATGATGTGAATGCAATCCTTTTCTCTAAGATTGCCTCAGCATGTCCAGAAGAAGAAGTTCCTTGCCACAGCAGTGCCCTAGGCATTGGTGGTGACTGCATCTTTCCTGCCCCTTCTTGTGGCACACAATAGGGTTCTTGTGGTTCGGGGATTTTTTGCTTTTATTGTAAAAAGTAGGTAGGCAGGGACTGTGTTACAAGAGAAAAAGTGCTCAGGGCTAGAAGGGGACTCCTAGGCCATGGGATTAACAGTCCCATGCTTTCCCAGGCAGTCGTTTATCCAAATGCTTCACCAGATAGTTCACTTGGACCCTTTTCTGGAGGGTATCCTACACAGGGGTGGCATGTGTGGTTCAGCGTAGGCACTCAAAAGAGCACAGGAGACAGGATGGCTGCCAACAGCCTGCCTGGAGCAGATGCTCTTAGGGACCGTTGTGGATGACTGGTTGCCTGTGAATGCAGGAGACTGCATTTAGTGCCCTGGAAGGTCCCGTAAACTCCTCTATAACCCTGAAGAGAGGAGGAGTTATTGATGCCCTGGTCATTTTGCAAAGGCTGATTTAAGTCTCTGTCTCCTCCTTGCTCTCTCAGTCGGTGGTTGACTGTTAACAGGTTTTTGTAGTTCTTTGTAAGAAAAACAAAAAGTCGACTTTTAAAATTTTGTAATCAGCTACTTTAAAAGTCCTGGTAAAGCAGGAAGTGGAGTGCAGGTTTCCAACGAGTTGATGGGGCGTGCGCCTGTGCGGCAGAACAAGGAGAGAAGAGATGCTTGAGCCAACAAAGTCATATCCCAACAGATTAGATAACGTGTGGGCTCCACACACCACATAATTATAGGGCTGAGCTTGATTTAAAGCTCTGTCATCTCTGTGCTTATCCAGGCCCACTAGCATATGACGGCACTGAACCTGGAAGCAGCGATGAAGCATTTGCTGCTTATTGTCTTGTTGATTAAGAACTACGCCTGCAATTTGCTCGCATCTTTTCTCCCCTCAGATTTAAGTCTGTGGCAGCCTGGGATTATTCTGTGACAATACATATACATATTTCAGTGCTATTTACTGGCAGCAATACAGTGTATTCCTACAAGAGCAAACTAAGCCTGATGTCAGCCTGAAATGATGGAGGGAAGCGTTGATGCCGTTGAGATATGCAGGAACAGTGCACATGCTGTGGCTTTAAATGGATGCAGTTTATGACCCCGGCAGTCTGGCATTTCATAACCTTGCTGCCTCAGTTGGGTAAGAGAAGTAATGGGCACAAGGGGGTGAAGTGATGGGACTGTTAATATTTCTGCTGCCACCAGAGTCCTGGAATTGCACAATTCCTTGCACTCACTCCCCACCCAGACGATACAGCCCTCTCCAGGGACGACAATGCAGTCAAGAGTGGATTAGGGTTCTACAAATCACCACTGGAACAAAGAGGTTAAAAGTTTTCACTTTAAAAAAGAAAAAAAGCAACCAAGTTTGCACAAAGATTATACTTTGAACCCACTAACATCAAGGATTTGAAACTTGGATTTCTGCATCAGGAAGTTTGCCCTCAGCTTAGAGGAGTGTAGCAGAGTCCCTCTCAGACAGCTCAGAAACGCACACCCCACAGCAGCTGCACGTATCGATGTAGTAAGAGGATGCTCTTACCAGAGCTCTGCTTGTCACTCTAGCAGCATGTCTGAGCCTTGGCAGCTCTCACCTATTTAAACTGCAGGTTTGTGACCTCTACGCTGAATCCAAAGCTCCAAGGGCTGAGATTCGACCTGCCCTGCGCATTACTGTACTGGCATTTCAAACTAAGAGCAAGAAGATGGCTGGGGAATAAATCGCCTATCAGGCCAACTATTAGGTCAGCATTCAGCCTGCATTCATAAATCACATACCACTAGAACAAGCCAACAGGGCTAAATGAGAAAAAGAAGGAGTGCTGGGAACAAGAGTACTGGCTTTTAAAAATGTTCGTAGTTGACACTGATAATTGTTTTAGCGGCATCATTTCAATAACCTCATAAAAGGTGTCTTTTCCCTCCCTGAGTTAGGTTTGATGGCAGCTATGATCTCTTCAACAGAAAGACTGCGCCAACGATGGCACAGTTTTGCAGCTGTGATAACGTACCACCGAGGCAGAAGCTGAGTAGGTCCACCCACCCCATGAGACCGTGTGACAAGGGGCTCAGTGCAATGGGTTCATCAGCACTAGTGAAGCTCTCAATACACAGAGTCCTTAATGCCAGCTGACTGCATCTGCTCCATAAAAAAAAACTGCTCCAGCCCCTGCCTTCAGCACTGTGTTGCCTCTTACATCAACGTCACTTAGACTAGGGACAGAAATTGCACATAAACTGGTTTAAGTAATCAGAAACTGGTTTAAAGCTGTAACAGAAGAAGTTCAGTGCACATAAACCAATTTCAAAATGTTGGAAACTGGTTTAAGATAAACCTGTTTGAATGCAGCATCAGACTTAACTGATTTGGGTCAAACCAGTTTATGACACTTTTGTCCCAGACCTCTTCCTGGTTTAAGTCATATCAGAGTCCCCCAGTATCCCAGCATGTTTTCCAGCTCTGGGCTGGGCTGGTCTGTCTGCTCCAGCAGAGAAGGGTTGGAGGCGGGAAAGAGAAGCAGGAACTGCCTCCAGTCCCAGGCAAACCCTGGCTGTGGTCTGGGTTCAGGGACGGGGGGGATAAACCCCCCTTCCCTCAAGTACAGAGCTGCCCTGCCAAACTTACTGAAAGTTACTGCTGACTGCAACTGTGGACTACAAATCCCAGAGGCACCTGGAAGCAGGAAGAGGAAGTGATGAGTAACCCTGCAGAGTCTGCTGCTGTAATTCTGGACTGGAAATCCCAGAGACCTTGGTTGCAGCAGGAAAAACAGAATACACAGCCCATGCTGGTTAGAGCCAGCGAGCCATGCTCAAGCATCCCCCAGCTTCTGATCTGAGCCACTGCAGGCGTGTGGCTGCAGTTCCTGAACCAAAAGAGAAGGCATGTCCTGTTGTTTAATCTCTGCAGTTTCTGCTAACCTGCAAAGACTGAATCAATCCAGCCTTGGGCGTTTTGACTGTGTGCGCTTAGCCTGAAAGCCAGCCTCTCTCCCCTCAGTTTGACAAGCTATTCAATTATCTCAGACGCAAGAGCATCACTGAAGAAAAAAACATCCCGAGAGAGCAGCACTAATAGGAAATGCTAATTACCCCGACTATTTGCCATTAAATGCATCTTGGTTCCATTCCATTTTCCAAAAAGAAACAGGGCAGCCCTCTCACAGGTGTGCTGCATGCTACTTGCATGTTCACTAGGGCTTTGCATGCACACACGTGTTGTGGGTTATTGGCATTATGCATGTTAGTTTAACAAGCAAAGAAATGCAGCCAGCGCTCTCATTATCACGTGTGGTTTTGTGGTGCATAGATTTCAAATAACACTGTTTAAAGCTAATTGCTTTATTAATGAACTGGTGACTTAAAGCAGTCTTGGTCTTTTATCAGTGTTGCTGCATTTTAATTATGCAGAGCGTCCAAGCTTAGGTGCCATCTGTCATCCTTAAGATGGTGCAAACTTCAGTCATCCTTAGTCTTCACAGTCTAGGTCAAATGGGGGCCATCCTACGGCACACACATGCCTCTATGTGGGGCACACAACAGACTGGGGAGGGTCAAGCAGCCCAGGGGTAGATAGGGCAGAAAGCAGAGCAGGAGACCAGGCAGGGGAAGGAGATCAGAGTGGCGCTTGGGAGGGTATGGGGCCCGTTTGTGGCATGACTACCAAAAAGTTGGCTTCCATTGGTCTAGGCTGTACAACCTCAGCCTTTACACCCTTCAGGTTGTGTCTATACTGGCTCCACACTGCTCTTGATAGAGCTGACAAAAATTAAAATCTCCCCATCTACTCTTGCTGTGCATAGTTCAAACCTGGAATTACGGCAGCAAGGACTTTTGGGAGCGCCCACCCCTGCCATCCTGACATCTCAACTTGGAGAGTGCCAGAGCCCCTGCAGTGTCCTTATCGCCTCAGTTTTAGACAAGGGGGATCCGTTTAGCCTGTTTTCCCTTAAACATGCTGTAGCGATTCACGGTAACAAAACATTTCTCTTGAAGTCTCCAGGACAGTTCAACAAACCCTTCAGAAAAAGGTCTATTTTTTTTTTAAACAGAAAGTAAGGCATGTGGCACAAGAACCAATCCCTGCACACTGACAGATGCATCCATTGCATACAAGAGGGGAGTTTCTTACTTTTTTCTTACTGCAGTAGATCTGCCATTTCTTTTCCGCTGGAAGTGCAAACATGGCTTCTCGGTGTTTGTCTGTGAGGTCAAGTTCATCCTGTGGGGAAAAACAGAAACACACAATTTGAGTCTCCAAAAAACACAGATAAAAGGAGGAAAATTTGTGCAGAACGAAAGCCCAGCATAAAACAACCACTGCTAAACACCACCACTGCCCCAAAGTCATTAAATTTGTCCAGGTCAATAATGACAATTATCCATGACTTCTCTCTACTTTTGGAAACCAGCTCTAAAACCAGTCGATGGGGCCATAATTGTTGGGGTTTTTTGCACAGTTACTTTCACAGAGCAGCTTTACTGCATTCAGCAAAGTGTGCTTTTTACCCCCAAAACCCACCTAACCAAGAGCTGCAAGGAAATTTCCACTACAGTACATCTGGCCGAAAATAACTGTATGGAGTACAGAGTTATGGCTCCATATGAAGTAACGCATCTAAGGTGCGTGTAAACGAAGAACGACTCACTAGGACATTCTTAACCAACCACAACTCGTACTGACATTTTGAACAGATCCTCACCAAATCCCACCACTCATCTATATTCTTAATATTTTAATTATATTTCAATTTGGGCTGAAAGGCAAGGATGTGGGCACTGTAGCAGACACAGTAAGAGAAAGTCAATCTCACAGAGGCAAAGCGATGATGAGGACAAAACAGTGGCACTCAGGATGTACCGTTATCCTCGTTTTACAAAGAGGCTGGAGGAACAGAGAAATCAAGCAACTGGCTCACTGTCACGCAGGATGTCCAAGGCATGAACCCAAATCTCCTGAGTTTTAACCCAGTGCTAAATGAAGCATTTGAGAACCCACCTCAGTAGTCTGGTAGATTCACTGCAAACTAGAAGTAGTGTCCCCTCAATCTATCTCCCCACATTGCTACCTTTGCTTTGCAAAAGGATGGGTTTTTTTTTAAACTCATCTAGTCTACGTCTACAGTGTCTACATGGAAAGAGTGAGAAATATAAGCTGTGCTTTTCATACAGGTTCAGAGAGACTCCACCACGCTAAGGTCCTGGTTGTGCTGCATTGGTTTTGAAAAGACGGTCATTTCTACTGTCACCTTTTGCACTTCTAGGCAAATCCCATCTATTCTCAACTTGCAAATCTCATTAAGAAACGCGCAAGCCAATCCAAGATGAGAACTGTATTGCAATCTCCTAGATACAGGTCAAGGCTTTTATTAGGAAATTAAATACATTAAGATGCAGGCAGAGTCAAGATGTGTGTTTCCAAAACAGACACTGATCCAATAGACATGGATTTCCACTAAAATAGCTGATGCTGGTTAAAGTCTTTTAATCTGCTTGCTGTGCTGCAGGAACAGCCAGTGCTGCAGGGGCGAGTGCACCATTATTAACCATCTACAGCCCAAATCACCTCAACTTGCATGGAGGCTGGCCAGAGGCTGCTGTATCTGGAATAATTAAGTGACTTTTTAAGAGGAAGGAGAGAGAGTGAGAGGCAGAGAGAGAGACTGGCTGGTTGAATTTAAACACTTATTAGCAGAGTTTTTATTTGATTTTGTAGCAGTCTTTAAAGGCTTCCATCAGGGTCCCACTGAGCTGAATGCTAATAAATGCAGGAGCATGTTCCCTTTGGTACAGGCTAGGGTAGAAAAAAAAGTGAGTCTCTACTTCTCCTTAAAAAAAAATTGTCCATCTAGAGCAGCAGCTGATATTGCAGGAAGCCTGGTACAGCAAACTCTCCAGGTTTAGAGGAGAAGTGAAAAGGATTTAAAACTATGGTGGGCTGCTGCTGCTGCCAGTCTTCAGATTTGGGCGTCGCAAATCTATTTGCGTAAAACAGAGCTCTGGCAGGTGGAAGGGGAAAAATCAAGTCAGAAGTGTGCTGCTTGCAAGTTCATTTAAAATCTATTGCACGTATTGATTGAATTTCCCAAGGAAACAACTCAAGCACAGGGAAGACCCTATGGGCCCTTTTCAATTACACGTGCACTGCTAAGCTTTATTTCTTAGTGTATTGATCATTTGCTCAAATCAAATGTGCAGACGGTCTTCCAGTGTGCAAAAGAAAATTTACAGTAAGCCCCTGGATTTCTACAACAATTATTTCAGTAAAGAACAGTCCATGTCACAGCCGTCGATGTTCCCTTGCACAAGAAAGGAATAAAAATATTCGAGCAGACAAGTAGTCAAAACTGCCATCGTTATTCAGCCTGGAACATACAACTGTTCTAGGGTCTGATCAAATGTTCACCAGAATCGAAGCTATCTTGATCAAAGCATCGGGCTGGCATTTGGGGGACCTGGGTTCGATGCCCCTAGGGTAGTGCTGAGTTATGACATGCTGAGGCCCTAAACTATGTCCAGCTTAAAAGGCCCCATATAATAATCCACAAAAATGGATTTTCATGAAATTAAGATGAATTATTGTTATTTCTACAAACATTTATGAACTCAATATGAATAATAACTGTGGAGCCATATATATGTATATTTGTGTCATATTAGAATGAAAATGTCCAGGGTTTTGTTTTTTTTCTCTTATTTATTGGTCCCTCCTACTGTGAGGCCCTAAACTGTAGCATAAGCCTAAATCCGGCACTGCCTTAGGGTCTACATCTGGGTCTGTCCCTTATGATCTGGGACAAGTTGCATCGTGTCTTCCTCTCTCCTGTCCTGTAAAATGCAAATACTTCTACCGTGTGCGCATATGCATGCATGTGTGTTGGCCATAGCAAACATATATTAATAAGGTTAATTAAACCTCACTAATCAATAGGTCTGTATAAATGCAAGGGAGAACTCAAAATGGGAGGGAGTTTTCACTTGGTTCCCATGGATTATCTTCTGCGATCGCCACTGCTTAGTATCTCATGTATATTTACAGCTGGACTTCAACTAACATTTACTGAACTGGGAAAACATTTACTGAATTGGGAAAAACAACTCTTCTAAAAAAATACAAATAAGTATAGTTCTCAAAATTTATGGACACGCAAGGAAACAAAGCTCAGCGGTGAAGACTCACAGGAGTGAGGACCAAGCCCAATTGCTACCCATTACACTATGCAGGGAGCGTTCTGCCCCGTTTGGGATTCAGAGACTGAATCTCTCTCCCAACCTAATGCAGGCCAATAAAGTTTCCCTCTGTCCAATTTCTAACAGGTTCAGTCATCAGAGAACACAGCACGGTATTACTCAGAAGCACCTACAAAATGATCTCACAGGATACAAGAGCGGGGCATGCTTGAGTAAATAACAGGTGGCAGCCAATGAATATGAAACACCCTATAATCAACGCAGTGCCTAATGAATGTTATCAGGAAAATCAGCAACTCAAGAGCAAAGGCTTGATCCTTAACAGCAGTTTGGGTGCTTGGAAGATATTATGCTCCGATTCATACAGCAGGAGCACTTCCAGACTTTATACGTCTAGGAAGACTATAACGGGCCCTGGAAAAGGACCTGGCAGCCTCAGTTATTGTGCCATGGATTACCCTTCAGACCCACGATCTCTTTCGAGAGCTGGGAAGACAGGGGTGTAGGTTGTAGCCGTGTTGGCCTAAGGACAGAGGCAGACAAGGTTCTTTGGGTGAATCTGATATCTTTCATTAGATCAACTTGAAATATTTGGGAAACAATTATTAAGCAAGCTTTCAGGTTCAAAAACCCTTCGTCAGGCTAAGGAAGTTTCTGCAGTTGGTGTGTGCGCTTCCTCTTTTCCCAGTTTTTGGAGACAACAGCACATAGTGAAGGGCCTCACATTCACCAGGGATGCTGCTGTA
>JAGPOW010000304.1:8044384-8066082 GCA_030014935.1 Caiman crocodilus
ATCAACTTTATCACCCATTTGCATGCTGTGCTAACATCCTTAAACTGGCTGAATTTGGTGCCATATAAGTGAAGGCCTGCGTGCAGGCTGCAGTCTAACATCTCTGCAGTCCCCCGGCCTCTGCATTCATTGCCCTTGAATCTTGCCCTTCTAGCCAGCTCCCACAGAAAATATTGCCAGCGTTGCCATTTCAAGAATTTCATTTGAATTAGGTCAAAGGCACGTGAAACAACAGACGATTCTGCTACTAAAAGGAAGTCTCTACCAAGAGTGTTTTTACTGGAATTAGACATGCTTCTTTTAAATATTTATCCCATAGAGTTAAACTATTAACCTTTCAGATGAGGAAACATTTCCACATGCACCTCGATTTGGATATCTGCTTCAAATGCTCATATTGCAGATTTAATTCCAAAAGCTTGATACGGGATTTCAGGCTGGTACAACATAGCTACAGGATTTGCTTTGCTCCCAGCTCAGCACATTCCCACTTAAAAATAAAACCCCCAAACCTGTGACTGCTCTAAAGGCTCCTTACACTTAGGGATGACAGACAGAAGCCCATTAAGAACAGGATTATAAACATTTCTTTCAAAATTATTTTTTAAAAGCATGTGGTTTATTTCATAAAATTAAATTGGCAAACTGTGTAGGGATAAGCAAAGAAGCAATATCATGAGTTCTGCCATCCCAAGAAAGAGCAAACTTTAAGAAAAATTTCAGGCTAATGATGGATGGAGTAATAGCATGGAGGGGTACAGAAGCACGGTGAGAAAGCAACGAGGGCTAGAAATAATATTTGTTGGGAAAATGAGGTCAGAAACTAAGGTCCCTGCCTTAGAGTTAAAAATAACAAACCAACCAAAAAACACCCCACACACAAGTGCAAAAGTTCGAGCTGGAACGTTTCGCAGAACAGGTGGTTACTCGGACGTTTTTCTGAAGGCCGCTGGCCAAAAAAATGATGTGCGACAGCCTGTTCCCACAAGCGAGGACCTTGAAAGAGGCCCAAGATCCAGAGTTCACAAGCGAGAGAACAAAACTCCATTGAGAGAAACCTGGAGAAAAGAAGGAAAACTGAAGCTGGAAAGAGCAAGACCTATTCAAGGGTAGGGCTGGGTGAAGCTTTGGGACAGAGACCAGCAAGCTGCATTTGCATCTTCACGGGAATATAAGGCAGTGGAGGGGGGCAGAGAAAGAAGAGACATGATATAAGAAATGGCGAATGATGACGATCATGAAATCTGGTGGGGATGAGGAACAGGAGGTGGAAGATGTGGCAGAGATTTGAGCTGAAGTAGGAGCCAAAATGGCCAAAGCATGTAGAACATACTCTTTCTACTATTTTTGTTAATATATTAAAGCTATGTTACAGTCCAGGAAGGAGGAGATGAGACTCAGAAGAAGGCACCTGGGCATGCTGGAAAAACCTTCTAGCCCACAGGTCTGTCTGCACAGAGCCCACCCGCCCACCCCGGCTTCCTGACCATGGCCTGGGGCATCATCGCAGATGAACAACCTCAGTAGCAGATGTCACCTGGAAGGTAGTACCGCCGTTGTTTTAAAACAAAGCTTCATCTCTAAATAACTGATCACCTTTCGTGCTCCCTTGCTTCCGGAGGAGATTTCCCAGGCTCCCGCACCCATTTCGGTCCCACCTCAGCTATTAAAATTTTATAAAATTGCACCCAATGGCAATCCTGCCGTTCAGCTAGGGGAGAGCCACTCAGCGACAATTATCTTCAATTGCTGCCATGGGTCTGCAGGCACGGTCCCTTTGCTCAGCGTCACACCTCTGCTACAAAATGGGGGCTTCAATGGATGGTTGAAATCATGCAAGACAACAAGGCATTCACAAGGGGAGAGGCCTAATCCCAAACTATGCTGGTACTGTCTTGAAAACCTCAAGTACAGTCTACCTGGAACAAATCAAAACTAAATAAAATCCAACAATATATTTTCCATTACAAAAAAATTGATCAATAAATTTTTATATAAATCCCCTGGAAAACACCACCGTTCAGTTTTCCTTTGGCCCGTTGCCTAGCACAACTGGGTCCTCATCCTTTGCTAGGGCTAACACCCGTATCTTCAAATCCAAGCAAACACTGAAGCTGCCAGTCAGGGCTTCAGACTTCAAGGGGTACAAGAGGCCTATTTACATTACAGAACATCTTTCTCAAGATGGAAACCACAAACGACTCTCATTAAACGATTAGCGAGTCCCCGCTGCTAATCAAGGTCCTTTGTCTGGCTAAGACTTAAGACCGGGTGGGCAGCTGCCCATCATCATTTTGAAGTGCAAGCAACGGCACCACTTTCTTTGTACTGCTGGGCAAACACTTAGAAATGGACATCAAATGCTTTTTTATCCTCAGGAGACTAGGGGAGAACAAAGCCCCATTAACTGGCAAGATAAGGAAAAACCGCAGCCCGAGACGTTGGGCATGCTGCACTTTGTCATATGCTCGTCGAGTCAACTCTCCTAGGCAGATACTTAGGTAACCGTGGAATTTGAAATGACGCCTACTGAGAAGAGTGTGATACAAGAAGGGGGCAAGAGACTGAATTGATGCCGAATGGAAGAGGGCTCCGCTATTCTGCTTTAAAACCCACATTGAAATAAAGTGCTCATTTTGCATCTTTTCCTCTGCATCTCACCCCAAGACGGAACCGCTGCATTAATGAACGAACAACTTGACGAAGAGCAGGTGCCGGGTGCAGCACCCTGCGCTGCTATACACACGCTTTAGGACAGGGTTGCAGAGCTGAGAAATTCATGCCAAGGGCAACGTTTGGAAATACATGGCACAAAGCAGACATTAAAAAGCCTCCATTAGAAGTCGGCATCAACTTCCTTTCTCAATGTTTGTAGCAATGCTTTGGTCCCTTTCCAGGCATTCTTCCTACCATTCACCCATGTGATTTATCCAAGAACGCTACAGCAGCAAGGGAAGTTGCAATCAGCACGATTTCCTCCGTGCCTTATCTAACTGTCTCTTCAATGCTGCTGAATGTAAGATGCCTTTTTCCACCCTCAGTCGGAGCGACTTACAGCACCAATTTTAATTATGATACCAATCTGCAAGCAAGATGTCATTTAAATCATCTAGTTTATAAACTTGATTTTCATTTACACCGTTTAATTATTTTCCTAACAAAAGATGGATTTCCATAGATTGGTAATCATTAAAGCATGTTTACATGCAACTAAATCCTGGCTGTAAATTAAGCCCAGTACTTACTTATTGCTAACTAGCAGGAAACATTATATCTATACATATTTCAATTAGGAAGTTAAAGCTCACTGAAACAGATTAAACAATTTTGTGTAAAAATTGGGATAGACTGCTAAATGATACATTTTCTTGTTTCCTACTCATAAGAAAAAAATACCCATTTTTATTTAGCATTTTCATCCACAGATCAAAATACTTCGCTGGAGTTTTTTAAATATACTTTTTACATGCATCAAGCTACATTTGGAAGGCAATTAGAATTCAATTCATGCACAAAAGTAGTTTTAAATAGCTTGATTAGTCCAATGTGGTGGCTTTAAATGTGCTGCATAAATGAGATTTATTTCAAGTTAACTCATTTATTGAAAAAAGGAAGCATCACCTGTAACTGAAATGACTATCTGGACACCAGCTCTTTAGGTTTTCGAGCATTTTGGATGCTTGTGGACGTGAAAACACAAACAAAAATAACCTCGCACTTTACCAGAAATAGTGTGTTAGCTCAATCTGGCTCTGTATAGGTTGGGTGCTTCAGCAGGGCTTTTTGGCACTTTTATACAAAGTCAATTCAATCAACTATTAGATAAAAGCGCCAGAAAAGCCCCGCTAAAGCGTCCAATTTATATCGATGCTGCAGAGCCAGGTCAAACTAACGTGCTGCCTCTTTTGGGCATGTGCTGGGCTTGGCGCAGGACCGCGTTGGGCGTAAAGTAAAGCACAGCTTGTTTGGGGTCGTTTTTTTCCCCGTGTCTGCAAGCAACCTCAGATTTCATCCTCACATCTCATTTTTATTCATAGATTTTATTAAAAGGGAAAGAACATCTCTCCTGATTTTCATTTCCACATCCATTTCTCAATTATGGACTAGTTCATTCAATTAGCTGAAATGAGGAAAGCATCCTCTCCCCAGCTGCAGACAGGGCCACAGCTGTCAAAAGCTGGTTTCAGGCTCAAACACTGGTTCTGGGTGGTTGGTACTTCAACCAGTTTAAAATGTTGGCAGCCGCTAGATTTCATACAATTGAACGGGCTATAGTAAGTTTAAGCCAATAACAGGGGTGGTCATAATTTCACATTACATTTAAAAAAAAAAAAAAAAAGTTATTTAAAGGAAAAAAGAAATCCTTTCTTGTGGCTTTGCTTTCCAAAAAGTCATTTATTTTAATCTACTCTACCATCTTGTGGTCTCTTTACTGATGGCAAAGGGACGTTTTCTTTCTCTTTAATTGATCACACGCTACCCAGAGAGCCTGGATTCCTAGGTGAATTGAGCTGAAAACAGGACGGCTGATTTGAGTTGTTTCATGTTTAAAGTACACCCTCCGATCTTAGCCAGACTACAGATGATTTACAAGATAGCACACTCACTTAACTTCCCTCTTCTTTTATGGAGATAAGCAACCCTTGTAAACCAGATAAATAGGATTTCCTGGTGTACTGATCCTTTATTACTGTGATCAACCAAATGGATTAAAAACGAGGCATGGGCTGGAAGAAGGAATGTGCGTACCATTGCTGCTGTGCCTGGCTGAGCCCACCTCCCCATGCAGCTGCTCCCCACAGCCCCCGGCTGCAGCGGGGCAGGAGCAGCTCTGCCTGCTCCGCACCTCCAGGACAACACCAGGTCACCTTTGTGCTCCTGCTCCCTGCCCAGGCCTGCAGTGTCCCCCACTGACCCAGGGCCATGGGCGAGGACATGCACGTCAATAAATCCTGGTTTTACCTATGGTAGTAAGCAAAGAGTCAGCCTTAAAAAGTGAGGCCATTTCTATATATTAAACAAGCGTCCACATTAAGAAGTGCTGAGATTTCCCCACTGCAACAGAAGCAGCTGAAAGAAGTCGGCTCCTTAAAAATAAAGAACAATAAAAAAAATAGAAGAATCAGCCCAGTTTATTAGGTGTATAAATAAATATGATGTGCCCCACGACAGACACCTCTATTTGAGAAGTCTTTCACTGACAGCTAACGTGCCACAGCTGTTTTCTGGCAGGGCGCTCAAAAGGACTGACCCAGAGATGTGCTGGCTGGTAGAACTGGAAACAAAACCCAACTGCTAAACCTGAGCAACAAAGGGAGATCTGCAGACATGGCTGTTAGACTGGAAAGGCATAAGGGAGGACAGCACTACTGTGTGTCTTGCTGGGCGGATACTCCACGTTGGTCCTGAACGAGTGAATCAATGTAAAACCAGTCTCCCTGGATGCAGAGATGACATTTGAGGAGAAGCGGAAAGTCAGACTATTTTAGCCCTGAAGCTCCAAAACTTCCACTCTGTCACAGTTATTTCCACTGAAAAACACCGCTGTCTGGCTCTGACTGGTTTTGATACTCCTACTCTGGAAGTGGAGCGTCGTTTTAATACAACTGTACAAAGTAAAGAGGCCTCTCAGGAAAATGGAGCGTCTCGATCTTGAAACACTGCTCCCAGCGAGACACTCAGCGCAAGCTGGCAGCAGCCGGCACTGTTAAACGTAGCCTTCTCCCTCTCCCCTAATCAATACTTTTTAAAGCAAAGCTTCAGCTTGACCTGGATTTGCTCTTTATGCTGTGCTCATGTGCTGCTTAATACTGGAAATGATCTACTTATTTTTCTTGGCTAAAATTTGCCTTTCCTGGCACTCCCAGAGATTGCTGATAAAAGTTTCGTTGTTCAGTAGGGCTGTGCGAAATTTCACCACCAGTTTTGTTTCGACCCGTTTCGAGGTCCAAACAGCAAAATTGAAATGGAACAGATGTAGTCGAAACAGCCTTGAAACAAAACAAGGCAAGTCGAAATGTTTCGCCGTTTAGATGCTGTTTCGATGTTTCGCCCATAGGCTATAATGGGGAAGGACAAAACAGCTTATAACATTGTCATTTCTGGCCTGATCTGAATGAAATTTGCAGAAATGGTAGCCAAGTTTAAGGGCATGAAGCCTGCCATGTTTCAAGGAGATAGGTGCATGGGGTTCAGGGAAACTGCACCCCCAGGTTTTGAAAGCAAAACTTGTGTCATGTCTATGTGTTAAGCCACAATGGGGTCAAAACTGCAGGCGTGCTAACCCCTGTGGAGGCCACAAGGCTTGCCAAGTTTCAAGGAGATAGGTACAGGGGTTTGGGGGAAACTGCACCTCAAGCTGCAGACAAGCAAAACTCGTGACATGGGTGACACCATGTGTGTTAAGGCACAGCGGGGTGAAAGCTGCAGGGGTAGTAGCCCCTGTAGAGGCCACAAAGCCTGCCGGCTGTCGGGGAGATAGAAACTACTGCACGTCTGGCTGCATGCGGCCACAAAACCTGCCAACTGTTAAGAACATAGGTGCAGGGGGGTTCTGGGGCCCTGTACCCCTAGCTGCTCACAGACAAAACTCATGACATGGGTGCTTGTGCAACTGACTGCCTCTGTCTTGGGCCAGAAGCAGTTCCTGGCTCTGCATTGATTCTTTCCTCTCCTTAGTGTGTGGTTTTGTAAGTGTTAATCCATGCTCATTAACTCGTTACCCTAGCTAGTATTGAGCTGGTCCCTGAATGAATCACGATCGATTGCGTAACACAGTAGTTAGCTAGCACAAGCATCCATGTCATGAGTTTTGCCTGTCAGCAGCTAGAGGAGCAGGGACCCAGAACCCAGAAGCCCCTGAACATATCTCCTATCTCCTTGACAGCTGACGGGCTTTGTAGCCTCAGCAGGGGCTAGCAGGCCTGCAGTTTTGACCCCACTGTGGCTTAACATATACACATGACATGAATTTTGTTTTCAAGAATTTGGGATGCAGTTTCCCTGAATCCCTTGCACCCACACCTCCTTGAAACGTGGCAGGCTTTATGCCCTTAGAAGGGGCTACCATCCCTGCAAGTTTCATCCAAAATCAAGCCAGAAATGACAAAGGTTATAGGCTGTTTTGTACTTCCCCATTATAGCCCATGGGCGAAATGTCAAACCAGTTTTGCCGTTTTGACTCTGTTTCAATGGAACAGAACAGAACAGCTGTTTTGAAACAAAATTCAAAACAAAACACTGTTCCATCAAAATGCCAAAACACTGGTCGAAACAGAACGCTGCCATTTCGTTGCTGCTACTGTTCAGTGCCGAGTACTAGTAAGAAAGGAAAATTAACATCTCCATGCTTCAGCCCTCCTGAGCTGAAGGCAGGCATTGACCAAGGCTCTCAGACTAGGGAGAAAAATTACACATAAACCAGTTTAAGTGATCAGAAACTGGCTTAAACCTGTAACAGAACAGAAGCCTTGTGCACATAAACAAGTTTAAACCATTTTGAACTGTTTTAATAAAAACCTGGTTGAATGTAATGTCAGACTTAACTGATTCGGGTCAAACCAGTTTATGAAACTTCTGTCCAAGACCCCTTCTTCCCGGTTCAGGTTAAATTACAGTCCCCCAGCACCCCAGCATGCTTTCCAACCCTGGGCTAGGCCATGCTGCCTGCTCCAGAGGGCAGGGCTGGCCCCATCCCTCTGCTCCCTAGCTGGAGCAGTGAGGGCTGGCTGACAAGGGGGTGGGGAAGGAGGGGCAAGGCCACCTGGGGATGGGGTCAGCCCCCCCCCCCACACGGTAAACCCCCGCTGCAGGCTGAGGCCAGGAAGTAAGGGTTATCCCCCCCTTCCCTTCTCCTGCTCAAAATTACTGCTGGCTAAAAACATGGGCTATAAATCCCAGAGGCACCTGGAAGCAGGAAAGGGAAGTGATAAGCAACCCTGCAGAGTCCTCCTGCTGTGATTGTGACTGCAAATCCCAGAGACCTTGGGGGCAGCAGGAAGAAGAAATAAAGTCAGAGAGCCAAGCTCTAGCACTCCCTGGCTTCTGGCCTGAGCCACTGCAGACATGTGGCTGCACTTCCTGTATCAAAGGTAAGTGTACATTTACTTCTGCTTCAATTTCATCTGTGCAGCTTGGGCTAACCTGCAAAGACTGAATCAATTGAGCCTCAAGCTTTTTGACTGTCTGTACTTAGCCTTAAGATTCGCGGTATTACAAGACTGTCCTTCTCATGACACAGAGATTATATAGTGTTTTCTGTACTGTCCAGTGAGACTGAGCTGAAGGGAATGTAATGGAGGCAAAGTTAAAAATCAAAACCTCCCCCTTCATGCTATTTCCTGCAAACCTGCAAGCTGCCTTGAGGAAATTAAACAGGGATTTCTCTAGTAAAATTACTTCTCGCTCAGGTTACTTCCTCCTATGGCAAAGCAAACCCCAGAATTTCACTTGTTCTTCCCTAAACCCCCTTCACTAGCTCATGAAGAATTTAGTGCAACACTAACCAAGTTAGGGACAGGAATAGCCACGCTAGATGTGATGCATGGTACATCCAGACCAGTATTCTGTCTCCACCCTTGGTCAGTACCAGAAGTGCTTGTGGTTGGAGAAGGATTTAAGTTAAGCCTGGACTCTCCCCTCAGGAGTCTGAATCATTATTTAGAGACTATCCAGACATCCCCTGCCTATGCATCGTCTTCTTTTATGAGGTTCAGGGTGGAAGGCACATAATAAGGCAGAACATTTCTGCTATTTTCCCATCTTAGCAGCATGATCCCCTAAAATGAAGATTTTGTCATCTTCCCTGTACCTATAGTTCGGGTCCACACCATGTTATAATGCAATGCTTCACAAAATTACAGTTTAGAACTGGGCAAGCATTACAACAACATGATGCTTTGTGCTGTTTTAATAGCAGGAACAGATATTGCAATTACCCAAATGATTCTGCTGTGATACTGTTCCTCCGTGCATTATTTCATTTCAGGCTGCAGAATGCGTGGGGGCAAAAAATTCTTATTTCCTAGATGAGTAGGTGTGTGACATTGATATCAGACAGCTACCTATCAAAACATATGTTTAAGGGATTATCAGAGGTGGCATTAAACAGAAGGTGATGAAAACAAGTATTGGTTATCACACAACAAGTAACAGACTGAAACACAAACAAATGCAGTAATCATGGATACCTATTGCTGACTCGGCAGGCTAGAACGAGCAAGTGCAAGACACCTAGCTCCTTTGAATGAGTTGAAATTAGACAATCGCATTAAAGTGACCTGTGCGAGTCACACAGTCAACCTGACACACCATGTTAATAAATCATTTCTCAGAATTGTAGAACCATAGAAAAATTAAGGGTGGAAGGACCTCAGGAGGTCATCCAGTCCAACTCCCTGCTCAAAGCAAGGCCAACTAGATTATCCCAGCAACAGCTTGGCCCTCTTTGGTCTTAAAAACCTCCAAGGATGGATTTCCACCACTTCTCTGGGTAACTTGTTCCAATGCTTTACTACTCTCTTCTAGAAGTAACGTTTCTTCTACCATCTAATCTTAACTTCCCTTGCTGCAACTTGAGACCAAAATATTCTTTCCTCCAACGTAAGAAGCAATTTTATCTTTAAGAGGAAGGATGGTCCTGTGACTACAGTGCTGGAATGGGACTCTGCTACAGACTTCATATATGACCTTGGTGGAAGAGAAGACTAGGCTGTAAGTGGTCAATCTGAGCAGATTATGCTCGGTTGGGGTTTACTAGAGTGTAATCCAAGGTCAAGTCTAATATCAGTCCTAGTCCAGGATAGAAAGCTGATGGCCATGGCCATGGTCAAGGGTGAGGTCCCAGTCAGTCCAAGCAGTTGATCCAGGCTGGGAGGTCCAAAGACAAGAATAAGAACAAGCAAACACAGGCAGGAGAGTCAGAAACCAGGGGGTCTAGAGCACAAAGTCAGGTTTAGGAGTCCCAAGAAGGTTCAAGACACAGCAAGGAGGCCTGTTGCTGAGCCAGCTTTCTGCTGTCTGATCTAAGCTTATACAGCCAGTGTGGGCAGGACTTCTCTCTGAGGAACAGCTTGATTACCACTAGCTGGGGCTCAGCCCTGATCTGCCCCAGCTGTAATGAGCCAAGGCCCACTCGGTCAATTCACTTCATCTCACTCCCATCTCTTACCATAGGCATGTGCTGTGTCTAATGCCTGGGGACTTTTGGCGCTCCCATAATTCAACAAAAACTGTCTTGATCCTTCCCCCTTGAAAAAGTATGGACTGGTAGAGCAGTTAAGGTTTCTTGCAAATTCAACAAGCCCAAAGGCTGCTCCCAGTTGACCCAGCTATAAATGAGTACCTGGTCCAGGAGGGGAGGGTCTAAAGCATTTGCCAAGTCCAGCACTGACTACAGACACTGGCATGCCTGGAACACACCAGCCCAACATGCACCAAGACCCTGATGGATCTTACTTTCTTCCTTCCTCTACCTTGAGGATGTGATAAAGATTGCAGCAAAGGATGGGATAATCAAAGCGGGAGGAGTCTCCTGCTCAAAGTTATGTTTGTTGCCATTGATCAATATTGCCAGGACACCAAAGTCACAGCCCTAGTTCTGCAAACAGTAGTTGGCTTGCTGGTGACTTCAGTTGTGCTTTCAAACAAGGTGCCCACGTACGCACTAGTACTGATGCAGCAGGGCTAGCCTCTAGGTTGCCTGTTCCACAAACAGGAGTCAGGTTAAAAAAGGCTAAGTACAGACAGTCAAAAACCCCAAGGCTGAATCGATTCAGTCTTCTCAGGTTAGTCTCAGCTGCATAGATTGAACTGATAAGCAAGTAAGCAGACATTCACTTTTGATTCCAGAAATGCAGCCACGTGCCTGCAGTGATACGGGGCAGAAGCTGGGGGTGCAAGAGCATGCCTCCCTGCTCAGCTGGAACAGATAGCTTACCCTACAAGACAGGATTTGCAGGGGAGGGGCAAAAAGCATCCTGGGACACTGGTTGACTAGCAGTTAACTTGAATCTGGAGGGGATACGAGACAGAAATTCCATAAACCGATTTAATCTAAATCTAATTTAATCTAAGTCAGGTTGATCTTAAACTGGTTTCAGCCATTTTGAAAGCAGTTCACGTGCACTGCACTTCTGTTGCGTTACAGATTTGAACCAATTTCCTGTCACTTGCACCAGTTTGTGTGTAATGCAGGGGTGGGAAAAATGTGGCCCGCCAAGCCATTCTATCCGGCCCATAGGGCCCCTAAAAAATTTAGAAAATTAATATTCATCTGCCCTGGTTGCCTGTCATGCAGCCCTCAATGGCTTGCCAAAACTCAGTAAGAGGCCCTCCACCCAAAATAATTGCCTGCCCCGGTGTAACATCTGTCCCTAGCCAGAGTCCACAGCCTCCACACTCAACTTACCACACAAGCACACTCATAAGAAGTACATTCCTGTTCTGCTTTGGGAAAATATCAGGCATTTTAGAATCAAATCAGCCCTTTTAGAGCTCCTTTAAACTCAAAGGGATCCTCAAGCCCGTGTAATAAGTCTCCATGGTGCAATGACCAGATGCAAAAAAAAAGGGAGCAATTCTACCCCCCCTAAATTAGTCTCAATTTGCACATGAACTTGCAATGCAGAAGCTTCGCCATGCCTCTGGGCACCATGTTATTCGTGGGGACAAAAATCCACGTGCACTTCTGCTTTGCGGGAGAAACCAAAGAGCGAAGCCATTTAATAGGGGGTGGGGGAGAAATCAATTTCACTCACCATCTCTAGTAATAAAATTAAATTCCCCACTTGGCACTGCTACTAATGCACGCAGCGTTTACAGTGTACCACCTCCTAATTGCCATGTTATTTCCACCACCAAGCTCGAGTTCTAACTAGCGCCCTAAATGCTTTGTGAAGTTAATGGATTGCTCGTGTACGCTTTCCCAAACTATTAATTTACAAGCATCACTATGCATGTTGCTGTATCACTCCTGAGAGCTAAAAAGCTAAACACCAAATAACTAAGTGCTTACAGGCTAGCAGCTGGGAGGGAAGGTTGCCATTCTCAGATTCCACAGAGGAAAAATCCCATGAATTATTGATTTGGTAAATCTCTAGGTTCCCAGTGAAGCTGCAGCTAGCATATTATTTCAAAAGCAAAGCTTCAACTGTTTTACCATGCTTAGTTTGAGGCTCCCGGCTCCAGGGTCAACATTTACATGACGTTTTCAACAAGTCTATGATTAGGTTTGGATGCAAAGACTCCAATCTATTCTCTATAGGTTCCTGGACTTCCCTCATCACTATGGCATCCAAGTACTTTCCACTGGTGCAGAAAATGACGTGGTTAAGATCTGTCACATAAGATTTGTTCACTCTCTTATCCGCTTCATGGAAGTCATCTGTATGGTTTAGAACGGGAAGTCCAAAGCCAAGCAGACACCCCCTTGCACAATACTTTTGTAGACAGATAATGGAAATCTGTATGATGGACGCAGAGCTGCTGATGCAAATAAAACCGCAGTAATAAAACCTGGGCTGTGAAGAGCGGAAGTCATCACGTGGCAGGCTTGTTAAAGTGCAGAGAGCGTTCCACTTCAGCGGTGGCCCCCACTGAATGAGCATTCACAGGCTTATCCGTACAGTGTATATAAAGCTGGGTGAAATACCAGGATTAAATACAGAGATTATACATTTGTTCCATAGGAAGAGCAATAAAGTGATTTCTATAGCATCTTACCCACACATCCTGTGCACTAGCCAGAGCCCTACGTAAATGAGATTAACTCGGCATTATCTCTTTTAAACAGCTAATCTCAATGGATTTTGGATGCTCTCTCGCACAAATTACAGGAGACCCAAAGAAAAAAAAAAAAAGCTCCACCAACGTGCGTCAGATGTGAAGTAAATTCACACGGAGCCACCAGCACTGTAAACTACAAGACTTTTTTTGATTGCTAAACAGCATCTCAAATCCCAATTGCTTCATGAATGTGAATGGAGAAACCTTCGAACTTCAGTGTCACAGAGGGGGGAAGACATAAATCACAGCGCTTGAGCGCACGTGTGGGAACATCTTCCCTCTACCAGATCCCCACTTAGCTCGGGCACAAATAATTTGGAGCACTAACCATTCACTGCTCTCAGTGTATGAAGTGCTGTGGTCTACCCAAGGATCCCTGCCCAGGGCATTTCAGTCTTCATGGACGTGAAAAGTGAGGGAGAAACAATGACAGCTCCTGGCTGACCACACAGTGATGCTGGCTGGTCTCACGGGGAATGATGGGGGCAATTTTCACGAAATCCTAAGCAGCTTAAGAACATGAGACTCGTTGGCTTTCAAATGCAAGTCTTTGTTATCACTCCAGCATTCTGGAGGAGCCCCAGGCAGCACTCATCTCACCTCCTACAAACAAGTCTACGTCAAAGGTGGCCAGCCTATGGCACGGGTGTCACAAACGGCACGGGCTATCAGTCTGTGGCACGCAGCACAGCAGGGAGAGGACAGGCAGCATAGCAGCAGACATGGCAGGGAGCAAAAAGCCGAGCAGCAGATCAGATAAGGGAAAGGGATTGGAGCAGCGCTCAGGCAGGGTGCCAAGCCAATTTGTGGCACACCTGCAAAAAAAAAATTGGTCCCCTCTGGTCTACTTGATGCAGGGCTTGGTTTTGAGAGAAGGGACAGAGCATTTTGTGGAGGCAAGTTAGTTATTACTCCAGTTCCTCACCTTCGTCAGTAAGATATCTTACACTACTGGGGACCAACCTTTATGGCAGGCATGTCCTATTCCCTCCCAGAGTGCCACTAATCTCCTTCGCCAGATCTGCTCCCCTGCCCTATCTGGCACTGTGCTCCCCTCTCCTTCCTGCATCTGCCACATGCCACAGGCTCCCCGGGGCACGTGTGCTGTAGCCCGCCTGCTTTACACCATAGGCGCTGTTATCCGTGTTAGGAAACTCTCCATGCCTTCAGAAACACAAGGCAGCTTGCCTGACCGGCACTGAGAAGAACGTGGTGCCCAGACAAGCACTTCTAACTAAACACAACGGAAGAGATTCAACGCTATGAAGAATTTGGTTTCATTCGTGTGCAAATGTGGTAACCCAATGGGAAACAAACCAGTCCTAGGTCACCCGGCTCATATAAAGAGCCTGGCAGTTCAACAAGACTCATCTTGCTCTTTTATTTATGGCACGATCGGGTTGCCGTAACCCGATTCTGTAGAGAATGCATCTGACCCTGCTTTTAAACGTAGGACTGGGGAGCAGACAGATATCGGAGAACAGGTTAAAAGGGACCATCACCCTGGTTGGGAGGGCCAGTCCCACTGCCTCAAGCGAGTCTAAGAGAACCAAGGTTGGACCTGTATCAGGAGATAGCTTGGATAGCCGGTAACCTCTGTGATGAAATCCCGACTTATCGTCACTTTATTGTTCTCTAAACCAAACCCTCCACACCAGCTGCCCCTCGGGCCTCACGAATGGGAAGCCAAAATACCATCGACAGCAACAAGCCTCCTTCACCTCCAGCATGCGAGCACCTCTGCGCAGGGATTGCCTTTTGCTTGATAAAGCCACAGCTGCTCGCACCACTGCGTCCTGCCTTCACTAAGGCCTGGGGGGCATCCCCTGTTGAACACTACAGCCAACGAGTTGTTCTTCGGGCCATCAAACGGCCCACGTTACTAGCAAGGCAGATAGGATCCCTATATCCAAATTCACCTGGCATTGTTATTATTCTAACTGTATACACATATGTTGTAGTAGCCACGAACTGAACAGCTGTAGTTTATTTTGCTGCGGGAGAAAGTGTTGGTTTAATCTTGGGAGAGTGTCTGCTCACCAGGGCACCCCAAGAGAGGACAAGGTCTAACAAACTCCTGGAAGACCGTTTTAGATTGGACACGAGGAACAACTTCTTTACTGTCCAGTCCCTAGACTCCCCCCCGATGTGGTATAAGCCCCGGGAGGGCTGCGGGGGCAACGCCAGAGCCCTCCCACGGGTGCATGCCCCCAATCTGCGCTCGGGAGGACAGGAGCCAAGTGCTGCCATCTAGGACCAGCGGCAGCAGCGATCTTCCTGGTGCTGGGTGCGGGCTGTGCCCAGCACCGAGTCTGTCATCTGGCAGGCAGATCGGGGGCACATGCCCCCGGGAGGACTCTGGCACAGCCCCCGATCTGCCTGCCGAATAAGAGGAGTTGGGTGCTGCCGGCTGGGACTGGTGCTGAAGCCAGTAAACCTGGCTTCAAAACATTTAGAGCTCCCTTGTTTCGTTTGGAAGGCTTTTGTTTCATTTCACTTTCACTGGTTTGAGCTCCAAATGCATCGAACTAGCTTTGGAATGAAACGCTGCGTGCAATTTTGCAGTCCTAGCAAGCACCTACTCTGGACACTTAAGAAACACTTGGATGCTTTCCTTGCTGGGATCATTTGACCGTAGCCGACTTCCTGCCCCTGGGGCAGGGGGGCTGGACCTGATGTTCTTGTGAGGTCCCTTCCAGCCCTAACGTCTATGAAATCTTGATCAATCCATAAATGAACTCGGTCACTATTACCATAAAGTTACAGTAAGTTAATCTCCCTGGCTTCTTTACTGCCTTTTACAACAGGGAATACTTTGGAGAACCTGATCTAGTTATTTGAGGAGTGAGCTAGGAGTCACTAGGCCTCCTGTGCTCTGTTCCAGATGATGCCCATGTCTCAATTTGAGTTTAAAAGGCATTTAAAGCTTCTGTGCTTCCATCCAACCAGGGGCAGTTGCAAGGGAATCTTTTACTCATCTGATGAAGAGACTAGATGTTGGCACAACACGGAAAGTATCATTAGCACAGGTGTAACCTAACAATGCTGTTACATGCAACCTAGACAGAGTTTAACCTTTGAAGAAGTGCTGGATCATTACAGCACAGGTGTAGTAGTCTTTTGAGAGAAGCTATGACAGATGCATGGCTCACTGCTTTATTCAGTATACTTGGACAAAAAAATGCTTCCTAGAAAACAAGCACTGGCATGTGGGCCAAGTGCCTGGCATCTGCTTATGTCTGCTTCTGTTCCAGGACTGGTGTGAAGGTTGCAATAGAAGGTTACATTTATTTACGCAGCATCAACTTGGCAATCACCCTCCAGTGTGAAGCCAGCATGTAAGAATTGTGGAAGACGAGCAGCAGTATCCATGAAACCAATATTGCCAACTAGGCATGTGAACGATGAGCAGGACCAAGCAAAAGCAAGTACTTCTGCTCTACGACAGGTAGGATGCATAGGTGGTTTTGCTGGAGTATGAAAGGACTGAAATGACATTTGGAAGTGAAATCAAAAGCTAACTGCATCCTCCAGATGTGCATGGATCCAGCAATGTGAACAGTTCCCAAGGAATTGTGAAGCATGCATCAGATAAAACCCAATGAAACAATCCGCTTTGTAGAGGCCCATGTCCCAACTGGCACTCTTGGATGGCTAAAGCTGGCAGCAGCCCTGACAGAACAGCTTTTCAGATGGGGCCTGGTGCCCACCAAAGAGATGTTCCTCCAAGGCTCTGACTCCAGGTCATTCAAACTGTGAAAGAAAAGGAAGAAGGGGAGAAGAAGAGAGAGGGGGGGGGGGGAAGCAAACGCTTGCCTGGAAACCTGACGTTTTCATGTCCTCTAAGCCAGGGAAGGTCAGAGTCTGGGGGATTCTCCTCTGTAGCCGGATGTGCATTGTCCACTAAAAGTTCAGGCACTGACCAGAATATCTTCATCTGCTTAAAGGGACCAGAATACCATTATGCTGCCATTCTTCCAAGGAAACATTGGAGGACGCGCAGGTTGTTCTTGGTGTCACAAAAGATAAAGCAAGTTTGGCTGGACAAGTCTAGCTGCACCAGCTGAAGTCAGCGGGGTTCCAGCCACGGTAGCTAAACGCTGCAGGTAAGGTATGTAGAAGCCAGGCCCACGGGTAACCCAGGCTTGAATGTATAAGCAGATGAATGTATAACCAGTCACGAATCAGTCACTGATCGCTTGTGCGTTAAGAATGCAACTGGGTTTCACACTCAGGACGATGGTCATATTTAAGGCAAGATAAGGGTTTCCAGCACTGACCCAAAGAAAGCAGATTGTCTCTCTGGCAAGAATCTGAAATAGAGTTGGCAGAGCTGGCTGCATTGGCAACTGCTAGTATTTGCTGTACGATTCAACTAAAAATGCTGGCATGACCTCACCATCATCGCTCCTAGCTCATGTGGCTAATCGCAAGCTTAAAGTATTTGAGATGTGCACAGCTTAAATCCCACTTTTGTAAGAGTTCATTGTGATAGTTCACAGCCTAAAACACTAAAAATCACAGAAATATAACAAGCAGCAAGGAGGACAGATGGCCTAATGATTAAGACATTAATCTCCTAGGACCCAGGAGATCTGGATTTAGCCGTACAAAGCTTTCCTGTGTGATTTTGGACCAGCCACTTGGATCACCCTGTGCTTCAGCTCCTCAGCTGTAAAATCAGTATAATACTCCCACCCTTCATCCGACTCTTCCATTTAGACTGCAAGCTCCCTGGAAGCAGGACCTCTCTCATTATGTGCCTATATAGACCCAATGAAGCCTTGATGTCCACTGGGCTCTTTAGGTATCACCATAGGGTTGCACGAATCAAACTGGGAGGAGGAAGAGGAGGGAATTCCTCCAATTCCCATGGAGCTGGCTTCCTAGGTAGCCAATGCTTTCTAATTCTACATGGTCCTGAAGTGAGTTTCTCCCAATAATAGCTACGGAGTTGTATGGGAGCCTATGTCCACAGCTCAACACAACGGGCTCCCAGGGCTACCCTAACACAAATGGATAGCATCACATCTCTCTAGCAACAAAAGCAACAGAGAGCTGGAAGTGATCTCCTGAGTCCCATCAGCCTCCATCTGATGCAGACAACCACATCATGTGATCCCATTCATAAATGTATTGAGGTCTATCCTAAAACTACTTACCAGTTTTTGCCCTGGCATCCCTATTGGGAAGCTATTCTTGCATGTCACTCCTCTAAGGGTTAGAAACTTGTCCTAAAATCAATTCCATCAACTTCTGCCTGAGAAGTCTGATTCCCTCAATGCATGTCGAGTCATTTCAACCCACCGCTCGGGTGACAAGGTGAATTTTAACAGTCTGTGTCAACGTGGAGGAACAAGCCCTTTTCTGAGCGGTTCCCGGCAGCAAGCTGCACAGCAGTGTCAGGATTTCCCGGCTTTTAAAGGGAGATCTTTCAAACCTCAAATCGGGCGTCAGTGGCGTAAAAAGTCAGCCCAGCGGTTCCACGCGTTTTTCTGTCTGCGTTCCAAATACAATACACAGTGGGCTCGTTCAAAAACCACGGGACGTTTTCCAAGTCATTTAACAAATGCTGAAAACTAAATCTTTGATTTCAACAGATTAGAGAGCGCAATAAGGAGCTGGTTAACCAGAGGAATCAGTAAAAAAAAAAAAAAAAGGGGATCCTGCCAAAAAGACCCCCAAACTGTACATGAACTCCCCTCTTTGCCCTGGTAAAGTGCTGTTTATTTTTTGAGATTGTCCTGACCCCTTTCATATTCTGCAAACCTTCAAAACAGTGGGAAAAATACCCAGAGTTGCTTGCAGATATATTTTTATAGGAGGCAAAAAAGTAAAAGTTCAGTTATAAGCTTCTGCCTTGCTACCTTGCCTTTCAAGCAAAGGTGGCAGATCAGAATTCGCTGCCCGATCATACAGCATGGATTTCATTTCCCTTGGCTGACTAAAACCTTGTCTACATGATAGGGACGATACTAGGCCAGTGCCACTATGTCAGTAGAGCTGCCTTGTAGAAATGAAGCGTGTGTGGGCAGAAGAGATTTTTGTGTTGGCATAAATGACAACCTCCTGGGATGATGGAAGCCCTCTCCCAAAAGTGTAACCGCATCTGGACCAGATGTTTTGCGGACACAGCTACGTTGGCTAGGGAGAGCCATTTTCCCATGTCAAGTAGGTTGACACGGTTACATCCGCAAAACTTTGTAGTGTAGATCATACCCGAGTCGATTCTCAAGCCGTCGGGCAGGCTCCAAGAGGACTACAAGGATCCGTTTCCTCAAGAGGAGCTTCACCCTTAGCCGGCTGGTGGAGAAAGAAAAATCTTGGCACTGAGGAGCGTCTGCTCACAGTACAACACGTAGGTGGAAGGAGGTAGAGAGTCATTTATCATCCTGCTGCCCAGTTAGCAGAGGCCACCCAGGAACCTAAATGCTTCCCTAGGCAGAGTGACAACAGCTGTCCATAGAATGAGACATGAGGAAAAGGAAGGAGATAGCAGGTCCCTCCCTACGAGAAGAAACCCCCTTGAGAATGTGGGTGCTCAAGACCCCTTATGTAAGAGCAGGATAGAGCAGAGACACAGTCCCGGCAGCCAAAGGTTCGGCAAATCATCCTGTCCGTGAGTCTCTGGGGAAGTTCCCCCACAGGTAGAGAGGCCCATTTTCCGACCCACCACAACGCAAGTCCGATTTCAGGAATTCTGAAAACAGTTCATTTGGACATTAACATTTTTTCAAAATCTCTGTGCTACAAAAAACTATCAGGCTCCCAACTTTTTCTATCCAAAAAGACTACTGAAAGGCCAGGCTTCCATGTGTCATGGGCATCCCAAGGATTATTCAGCTCGAAAAAACACTGCCCCTTTTATTTCTTTTTCTTTCGTTTCCAATCGGAACACGAGAGTCAGCAATGATTTGGGGGTATATCAGGGGTCCTGTCAGGACACAATGTTTTATATCACCACAAGAACCACAATTATGCCTATTGTATTCAATCCTACTGCCAGAAATTGTAGTTTAAAAGAAGCCATGTGCCTCCTAGGACCATGCCCAAAGGCTCCAAGGGAAAAGGAGGGGCATGCAGGAACAGGACCCGAAGGTACCCATTACTCCGATGAAACAGAAGATGCGCCTACACTCGTGGGTGACTGGTGCCTCCCAAATCTGGGGGGGGACACCAGATCACCAATTGGGGGGGGTACAGGGGTGTCCCCAGCAGCCAATCACCTAGCTAGCAGCAAAAACGGAAGTACGCTTCTGATTTCGTGGCTGGCATTTCCAGGGAGTGCACGGATGATCTTAGGGGGTGCACCCCCTACACGTCTCCAGTGCCTACACTTCCTGCTTAGGCTCCATCACCAGCTGCGCTGTCATGATGCGAAGCTGCATTATCATCAGCTGGAGCTCTCCTCCTTCCAGAGCGCCCACTAATGCCAGTAGAGAGCAGCCACGAAACAGTGAGAAATTGCACAACTGGACCCGCTAGAGACATATTTCTTGCAATAACAGTGCTAGGTCACAGAGATGCCTAGACTCCACTGACCAAGCTGCTGTCCATTCATTCCTCCCAATCCTTTTCAGCTCTGCACCCTGGCCTGCCTTTTCACCCTGGCTAGCACCACTGGTAAGACAAAAGGTTTCTAGCGGGCCAGGGCAGAAGCCTAATACCATGAAAAACCTTCAGAACAAAAATTAACTCAGCTGGCAGACTCCCTGGAGAAAGGTCCAAGACAGGCCCAGTCATTGCTGGGTGCAGATGGCCATCAACGCTGCTGCGCTGGCAGGGGTGGCATGTGGAGCCAATGGCCTCTCAAGCCATGGGCTATCAGTCTCTCTCTAGAACAAGCACCAGATCTGGCTGCAATATCCATCATCTGTGCCTGAATGAGACAGCACAGTCCAGAGGCAGGGATCTCATCTGCCCGTTCAGGTCCACCTATGCAATCTGCTCCAAATGAACCACACATTGCAAAATTTAAAGGAAAAAAAAAAAGAACAGAATGAGAGTGGTGTGCAGGACAGGGATATCTAATCCCAAGAGCTGGTTTTATGCCAGGAGTGATGCATGTCTAACCCCGGAGCCTGGAAGCTTTACAAGCTGCTGAAGGAGAAGCTATGATAGCGCATGGAAATCCCTCTGCAAGGATGGAGGGCATCAGCAGGGCAGGTAAGGCGTTTTGAGACTTGGGCGCTTCTACTGGTCATCTCAGAGCCTGTTTGAAAACTCTGGGCCCAACCCACTCTTTGTTAAAAAGCCATGGGAATACCTGTTATGGACTGCACCAGAGCAGGCTCAGCCCCGACAGGTTTGGCCATGGTGGCCGACCACCTCCCAACGACAGCCGCACGCTACCGTTTTCACAAGTCACACTCACCACAAGCTCGCTGAACATGACATCCAGCTCCTCCCCGGGGGGCATTGGCAAGGCAGGCTCCATGGTCTGCAGGGCAAAGCTGCTGTCATTGCGAAGCCGGTAGGTGATCTCCGGATGGTCGCTACTTCGGAAGCAGCAGAAGATGAAGGAAATGCCTCGCCCGCTTCTTTTCCTTGGGGCCATCGCCAAGCTCCTCCGTGTCCCTTCCTTCTAGCTCCTAAATCCTACAGAAAGAGAGAACAGCAAAACACTAAAAAAAGGACTCTGTCAAACTGGGTGCAGCTCTACTGAGAAGAGACAGACGCGAAGCCACCCACATACACGACTTGCAAAAAAAAAAAAAAATTCATGTTGCTGTGCCAAAGACTTGTTGCAATTTGACATTTATGATTCTAGCAATCTTGACTGCTGTGCTAATTAAAAAGATGCATTTGCTCTCGGGGGGGTTGTAACATCCATTCAGCTCTAGCTGAAGCAAGACATTATCCATGGGCAACGGCTGTCAAGCAAGGGCATGGGATGCTGCTATTCCTGCAATTCA
>JAGPOW010000304.1:8066182-8078209 GCA_030014935.1 Caiman crocodilus
CAGAGCTAAAAAACTGAACCAGCCCCTCAGTGTCCTCGTCTATCCCACTCTTCTGGAGATGCCCCAAGATGCACGCAGTTGCTTTTATGCCAGTTAGGCTACTCTGTACTGCTCCTGTCACCCCTTAAATCGATGGGCAAAAGCACCTTCAGATCTACGACAGAAGTGCAGTTAAGACTCAACACATTGGCACTCTAAGAGGTCCTACTTGAGTCAAGTGATCAGTAGAAATAGTTCAGAGGAACCTGTTCCTGAAGGCCGTTACATTTCCAGGGACAAATCCAGAGTAGCAAGAGTCACCAACACTCCCTTACAGCTGGCTTTAGCCAGGACTGGACCTGCCCTCAAAATAAGAGCTTGACCTTACACAGTTGGAAGATGTTTTTAAAAATCTCATTTAATAGTTTGTTTGGTTTTAAGGAAAAAAATCATCCTGAGGCTGTGCAATTACGCTGGCATCCCAACCTAAAGCCAGAACTTGGGCATCTCAGGTTTAAGAAAACGTCACCACTGAATGAGATTCGGTAGCTGTGAAATCACTCTCATCATCCCCTATCTGAGAGCTACATGGTTAATCATCTGCAGGATGTTGGAATCAATAGATTTTTTTTTCCTAGAAAAATATCCGACACCAGGCACAATGCTTCTCTCCCAATTAGAAGTCTCCCAAAAGAAAATGTGTCAATAGGGGGAAAGGCAAATGTATAGGATTTTTTTTTTTTTTTAAAAGGACATTAGTGCCATGTTCCACCCTTTTTACAGAAGGGAAAATGTGGGGGCTGGGACGTTAAGCCACTTTGCACAACGCCGTGCAGTGAATGAGTAGCAAGGCCATTTACTGTCATGCTCCAGAGCCCCGCAGCTTTGCCCCTATATCAGAACTCAAGATCTCGTCTTTTGTTTCAGATTTTCAAACTCTTTTCAACATTTAATACTCTGTTTTATTTCTGAAAACTATAAATATATGCAAGCTATGATTTGGACCTTAAAAAAAATCAAAGGAAAGCATTTCTACGAAGAATGTCTGGCATTCAAAAGGTACAGTTTACATAAAACATCAGTAGAGTCAAATCTGAATGGCAGACCAAGGGCAAGATTTATTTCTGCTTCGGTATTTAAACCAGACATATGGCACACAAGGCAAGGTATTTTTTGATTGGCTCCAGCTCCAGAGCTATTGGGATTCATAATTACTATGCATGCAACATAAAACACTGCAGTTGGATCATTTGCATGATAGAAAGGCAAGCCCAGTGACTTGTAAGAAACACAGATTCAGGAAGGGAAGGTTAGCTGGGAGAGGCAAACAGCACAGGTTGCCTTTGGAGTGCTGCCGAATCCTTATTAAATGGGAAACGTCATCATCAACACGCCACTTCCCAACATCTTCTTAAACTAGAGGGTTTCAGAACGGGCCCGCTGCGTCTACAGCGGTCTCATCATTGCATGTGCACCTTTACCCAGAATCTGTCACACACGACAAAGGCTCAGCATTAACTTGAGATCCAGTTGATTGCCCTTCGCCCAGTCTCCGCATTTTCCAGTGCTATGCTTTAAACGCGGTTGCAGCAGGCAGGATGTTTAGATGTTGCAACTCTCTCATAAGACTAAACAGATTTTTAAGGTCCGAAAGGACTGTTAGATCATCTACTCTGACCGGAACTTTACTTGTATGAAATGTGTTTATGCAACAATAACCACAATGAAAGCCTTGGAGTCCAAGGTGACACTGCAGTACAAATACATTCTTACATGGCGTAAAAGGTATCTAACATTTCCTGGGGAACATTTAGCCACAAAGGAAAAAGGGGGGTGGGGAGGAAGAGAAGAGAAGCACCAGAACATTATGCTTATGAGTGTATAAGCTCCAAGCCTTAAGCACTACTTTACTTGCAATGAAAGTGATGCTGGTCCCCCTGTCCCCTACCCTCCAACAGGCTCTACCATCTTGAATCAGGGTCAATAAGGATAACTGTACATTGAAATACTGCAGACTTACACCATTATACCTGAGCCTGGGAACATGCAGAGATATCCATTGCAAGAGAATCACGCTATCCGTCATGTGGATAAAAATATTGCCTTCTGCCAAGAAAGTTTGCGTGTCAGGCTGCACGGTCACGACCACGTTTTCTACCAGGCTCTAATACACAAGTCTATTCTAAAGAAATGGATTTTTTTTTTGGCCATCTCCCTTCTCTTGCCTGTATTCGGGTCTGGTTTTATACCCCTGAGGGAAGCCAGCTGAGGTTTGGGAATTATAACAATGAATATAATTAATTACAGAGATTTGCTTTCAGGGAGCTGGGGAAGATAAGGGGGAATTTGTTTTCCCTCTGCTTAGATAACCAGCCATTGAAACTGTTCAGCAGGAGGCTTCGCAGTCACTGTGCACCCAGCCATAAGGATAGACTGTTTTTCGTTTCAGGATACTCGCGTGACACTCCCTCAACCCTCAGGCTTTGCAAAGCACTTTTCTTTTCCGAAACAGCGTGACAAGCATTAACTCTCAATACACCTTGGTGATGTTTTACCCCCATAGTACACACTGGGGAACAGAGGCAGAGCTACTAAAGAAAAAGTTGCTCGCTAATTTTGGGGGTTGCCTCATACAGGACTCTCTGGGCTGGACTTTACATCCTGAGCGCTCAAATCCAGCTGGACTGGGTAGGAGCTCACCCCTTCTGGAGATCAGGCCCCAAAAGTCAAGTTGAACACCCAACATTCAAGACACTGAAAAGAAGGGGTGCTTCTGAAATCGTTGGCTCAGTGACTTAACTAAGGTCTTATAATAAGTGCGAGACTTGGGATTAGGCATTAGATACCAGCTCGGTGATTAGACCATAGATAGCGAACATTATCATCCAAGTGAGATTGCAGAGAAGAGAAAAGAGAGGTCATTAACCACATTAGTCTGAAGGTTTAAAGATTAACTCGCTAATCAGAAAGGCATAAACTTTCATTAGCTACAGCCTACTTCTGGTCCTCTCTCTGTCAGAGAGCTGATGGAGGTCAGAGATGAAATACAAACGATCCCGTCAAGGAGGGCAGAGAAGCACAGCCATTAAAAGGTGTCAAAAATTGCTGCCAGAATGAGAACAGGACAAAATCCAGAGATCCTCTGGATTAGCTTCAGTTATTCCAGGTGTGGCAGCGGTGAGGATGGGGTGCCTAATAAAAGTGGAAGGGAACGAAGGCATCAACACCTTGCAACAACTGGAATCACTGCATAGAGATACGAAATGGCTGGACAGGCATCTGGCTGGTGTCATCAGACCCCAGCGCTCTTTCCTGCCCAGACAGGGGGTCAGATTCGATGATCTGCTGAGGTCCCTTCTGACCCTAGCAGACATTCATCGCATCTATGAAATACCCACAGATACGAGACACCCACAAAAAGATGGAAACAGAATTTAGTGACTGGGTCCAGGGAATCAGGGAGCAATACTAAGGGTCCCAGGAAGGAAAGTGGAAATCCAAGAGGATTTTTATAGGTTTGGGGGTCAAATAAATTAGCAGAAAAATAGCAAGCAAAAGAAACATTTCAGCCCCAATGCTCCCAGGCAACCTTAATGACACGGCAGGGAAGATGTTGCTATAGGCAATCTGCACTGGAATTTAGAAATCATTACGTTGGACAAATCGGGGAAGTTACACCGTGACCAAGCAACACCCGTGGAAAGGAGCATTATAGAAACATTTCAAATTTCTATAAGTTGTCTAGGGCGAGAATCATGGTCTTGTTCTGTGTTTGTACAGCACCGAGCACAACAGGAAGCAGACCCCTGACAAGAGCTCCCACTGTAATATAAATTCACGGTAACAAATTTGCATTGAAATACCTTGTCTCTAGTTTCATACTAATTCTCCTACCAGAACAATCACTTAAAAAAAAAAAAAAAAAAAAAAAAAAAGGAAAAAAGGAAAAGGGGGCAAATGCACACAGAGTTGTACAAATTTCTAGAAAATATGGTTTTCTTGAAAGATTTCAGGAACGGTAGTTAGAGATCTGCCCCCTGCTCTAACCCTTCCGTAAGAAGCGGTGTTACAGTGTTTCAACCCCTTGTCCGCATGTATTGAGCATAAAAGGGACGCAGAAAATAAACGTGCACTTGCATGTGCACGCAGCAAAGCATCTGCAGGGCAAGAGGCAGGTGAATTCAGTTTTGGTTCCCTTGAAAGACAATGGCAGGGGATTGGCTTCTACTGCCCAGAAAATCCCACACGTCACAGGAAAGCACCAATTTAAAAAGAAGATTAATAAGAGGGGAGGGAAAAGGAAGAAATCGGAGACTACAGGGCACACAGGTACCATGTTTTCCCCACCCTCATTCAACAGCATCTCATTTGCTCTGCTTATCGTTTTTCCTTCTTTTCTTTTTTACTGACTTGCATACAGTTCTGTACGGCACAGACGCGATGCCTCCGAAATCCTCCCAGGACACGGGCGCGTGGGGGGCGTCACTGCTCTGGAAACCCGAAGCAGCAGGCAGTCATTTTAATTTTAATCATTTTCCCCTCCCTTTCCTGCAGTTTGGCCTTTACTGTACTGCTTCTTTTAATTAAGCCACAAAGGTGACAGGAAGCCTTAGTTGGAAGTTAATCAGACCTCTCTTTCCAGCCACTCCATGCTTCCACAAACAGGCAGGTTAGGAGTTAAGACCCCACCACCGCAGCCCTTTCCTAGGGCATGTTGGCAAAGCTTTTTCAAGGACAGCAGCATTAAAAAAAGGAAGGGGGGAGGGCAATGACACTCCTAAAACGAGATATTTGAGAGGTAACATCAGTGGTGCACTTTTTAGAATGAGAACACAGATGCTTCCACCGATACGTGGTGGGTACACGTGGCGTACCACCTCTAGGACGGATGCCGAGGAGAGGCCACGGACCGTGGAGGCCTCCGCCTCAATCCTTGGCTCCTAGCGGCCCCCTGCAAACTTTTAGTATTGGGCCCCCCTTCGCCAGAGATTATGATTTTTTTTGTTGCAAAAGTCTATCACATCCGTGGTATCGAGGTCTTTAAATAGTTCATTCTCAATTGATTGCCAGTCCCATATATGCGCAACATTAAAACATTTTTTCTGCAATTTTAATGTTTTTCCCCATTTTTTGCCCCCCTCTGTCCAGGTCCTGGGTCGCTGCCTAGTTCGCCCATGCATGCGTCTGGGTCTGGGCATCACCACTTAATTTTGCAAGCTGGTGCATGTGGAGCAGGTACTGGAAAGCTGGGCATCCTTAGGAGCAGCAGCAGAAGCAACAGAGATCTAACCTCAGTGGCTTCTCCGCAGGGTGAAGTGAGAGTGCAAAGCTCCCCATTACTACAGGCAGACTTCTTCCCAAAGTGGAGCGTCGTACCCGTCACCGCTCAGCTTCTGCGGGGACGCGGCATGTATGTGGGAAGGGAAAAGGAAGCACAAATCGCGAAGGGGGTCTGGAGGCAGTGCTGTTGCAGCAGATGGCATCTGTAACAAATGCCACCCGTGGGCCTGTTCACACTACAACATGCTACGCTGCAATATCGCCAATGCCAACAGCAGTCCAGCTGCAGCATCACAGAGCGGGAGGTAGGCTAGCTCGCCCTGCTCAAATGGATAAAATCAAATAAGTCACTCCAAGAAGCGCAATAATTTAGTCTGCACCAAGCTCGGTGTTGTTGAGACTAGGCTGCTACCTGGATGTGGGGTAAGCGAGTTTGAAACTCGTTTTAATATCTCTCAACTACATTGCAATGGGCATGGGAGAGGAGAAGGCCAGACCCACTGAGCCGAGATGGCCCATCATCAGGCTTGTATGGGTAGCACATACCAGTTCCTGCAGCCACTGACATGCAAGGGAGTGATAGGTCTGGCACCACATCCAGCTAGCTCTGTTTCCACCGTCTGTACAGCAAGGCAGCCATGTACAGCTAGTCAACAAGCGGACAGTCCTTGGAACATATCCAGCCCAAGGTGCAAAGCTACATCTCTGCAGACATAGCAAGACTCCCTCATTAATTATTGCCACTACACCACCTGGGCACCTGCACTGAATCCTTTCGCAAGGACATCTTAGCGTGCTTCACCATCAGCCCAAACCTGAGAGGGCAGATGCTGGTCTTGCCATCAAGTTCCCAACTTGCATCGCTTTCCTAATGCCCCCACTCTGCAACAGCATAGAAAACAGGGCACCCAGACTGAGTCTCCCTTAAAACCTAGTTTTAGTTAAGCATATCTTAGAATCATAGAAAGTTAGGATTGGAAGCGAGTTCAGGAGATCATCTAGCCCAATCCCCTACTCAAAGCAGGAAGGGCCCCAGACAAGGTTGTCTAACCGGGTCTTAAAAGCCTCCAAGGATGGAGAGTCCACAACCTCTCTGGGCAACTCCTGCAGTGCTTCCCTACCCTCCTAGTGAGAGAGTTTTCCTCAATATCCAACCTAAACTTCCCTTGCTGCAACTTGAGCCCGCTGCTCCTTGTTCTGTCATCTGCCACCACTGAGAACAGTCCAGCTCCATCTTCTTTGTAACCAACCTTCAGGGAATCGAAGGCTGCTATAAACCCTGCCTCGGTCTTCTTTTTTCCAGACTAAACAATCCCAGTTCCCTCAGCCTCTCTTCAGAAATCTTGCGCCCCAGCCCACTAACCATTTTTGTTGCCCTCTGCTGGACTCTCTCCAATTTGTCTGCATATGTAAGACAAATCATTGGGAGGGCTCCCGGGAGGTCCCCTAGTCCAACCCTCAGCTCAAAGCAGGGTCACTCCCATCTAAACCATCTCATCCAAGCATTTGTCTAACTTGCTCTCTCGAAGACAAACAGCAACTGAGATGCAATAATACCCAGTGTGATCCTCTGCTCTGATCCCCCAGGAGTGAAGTATCCGCTACCCTAGTTCAATTCATCCACAGCTCACACCGTTCCACTGCAGCCTGCAGAGTTCAAGCTGGAAAGGCTGATATGGAAGTCTTTGACGTTTCTCCTGGTTGTTGAATGGTGACCTCATTTGCTCATGAAAGCTGGGGGGCATTCTGCCTACATGGACAGTTGCTGAGATTGTCATTAAAGCCAACACACTACACAGCCGCGGAAGCCGAGAGCATCTGGAAACACACTCTCCCCACAGTTTTGTCTCACAAATTGTCATCCTAGAAACATTCATAACTCACAGCAGAAACCTGTTTCCACAGTATCACACACACATCAATTTCTAGTGATCACACACACACACACACACACACACACACACACACACACACACACACCTCTCTATGGTATCCAATAGGATATACATCATGGTATTCATATAGGAATCTCAGCTGTCCATCATCTCTGAGCTACAATGAACTAAAGAGAAAGGAACAGGCTCTGTTCTGCTCCTTAGCCCCTGGCTTTCGTCTTTCTTTGATTGATACCTTATGGGCAAACTTCTTTAGGGAGACAAAAACAGTTTCTTATGATTGTTCTGCACCTAGAGCTTCATGGATGCTACTAGAATTCAAAGAAGAAACCACTGATTAGCTTGCTTTGCTTTTTTAAAAGGACAATGAATTCTCGATTTTCTTCTCCAACACTAATCCCGTAGTAATACATGCCAGAAGTCCCCTCCTGTCTTTTTCAAGTATATCCATGAGATTTGAGTCTGAAGAGGAAAAAAAAACAACTCAAGACAACTGAGGGCATACTGTGTCCCTCCACCTTTACGATCTCACTTAAAATAGGCTCTCCCTGTTGGTCTGCTATATCCACCACTTCTCTATTCATACCTCCAACTTGGTTTGAGATGTTCTCCTAGTTTCTGGATGACGCCTAGCAGAACAAGGTTGTCTGGTTGCCAGCCAGCTCTTTCATGAAGAGGCTCTGCAAACAGGGACCTTAGAAAGCTCTCTGGGGAAGGACTGTCCTTTTGTTCTGGCTTTTTAAAGAGCCTAGCACAATGAGGTCCTGGTCTACTGAGGACTCATGAATACTATGTCAATACAGAAGTCTAATGCCTGGTTACATGAAGTACTAATAAAGGAGTGGGCACACGTAAGAGGCAGCAAATCTAGTAGGCAACTGGGCTTTAAGCACAGAAGCCTGGAAGGATTTCAAATCCAGCCCACATCCACAGCCAGTAGCTTCCATCAATATTAGCCATGCTCATGAGCTCAGACTTGAAACAAATTTTCATTAAAACAACCAAACAGTTTTACCATCCACGCCACACAATTCCCAAAGCTCTTCTTGTATAAGAAGCATCTTTGGGCACAGACTGCAAAGGAAGGACTGACTGGTCTGGCATATGGGCCCATCTGCAGGACCTGCCTTTGATCCGAGCCTTGGAAAGAAACGGGCAGTTTTTATTATGTGAAAAATGTTCTGTTCTTGATTCCCTCACAAAATTACTTTGAAATGATTAGAGTTAATGGATAAACCCCACAGGGAAACCTTGTGCCCTGGCCTACTTTTTTCCTCCAGATCAAACCATCTGTACTTCAGCCACAGAGGAGATCCTGGAGATGTCCTATATACTCCCAGCAGCAGACTGGTTCGGGTCCAGCCCAATAACACGGTGACAGAGAAGAGACCCAGACTCCGGTGGAGAACTCCTCACCCATGTGGCCTTCCCTTCCCATTTCTGAACTTGGCTTTAGCCAGCTTTCCCCTCAGCAACCCCACTGCCAAGAGATACGGCGCAATCCCCATCAGCCCCCAGAGCTTCTTCAGCATCTTTCTGCTCTTGCCCATCTCATCCTGCCAGGGTCTTCTCCACAGCACATCAGACAGGTGTGCAGGACACATCCAGATGTGCAATATCTTCATGTGCTCCATCCTTAGGGAGGGGCAGGGAACCACAAGCACAAGGACTTCTGTGCATCCTATCTGCAAAGGCCTCGTGGTCTGAACATCTGTTGGCCCCTTGCCCGTGGCAGGGCTGCGTGCACCCGAGTGGTGACAGGCAGATGTGTAGAGCTGACACCTTGTATTTCAAGCAACCCACTCTTCCCCCTCAGATTCCTCTCCTCTCCAATCAGCCCAAATGCCATGTTACCAAAACCTGAGAAAACTAAGACGTCAACTCATCACTTGCTCCCCCTACTCCCCCCCAGGTGGGTTCCTATATTCTGCACTGGAGGCAGTCACCTGTGCAGCTCCAGGACACAGGGATGTGTCCATAATTGGTAGGTCTGAAAAACTGCTCAAGGGTCTGGTCCTCATATCCCAGACCCCCGTGACAAAGTGAGCCCTTACTCTGGAGGGTGGGTGGTATCGTTATACCATCACAAGCCAAGAGGAGGCAGCACATGAACCACCTGTCGCTGCAGACCACAGCCACGCGGACCACACGGGAGGAGCGCAATCCCCACGGATGGAAGATGGTGCTGGAACACAGGCTGCAATTTTATTGTGCTACAAGAGTTTACAGCTACACAAAGCTGTACATTTTGTGGGCATGTTACCCACACCTCCCCACCCAACCCCACCAAACAGTGGCCACTGTCAGAGAAATGGGCTGCTTTATCAGACCCATCCTCTCATCCCTGCAAGTTATTTTTTTTGAGGGATCCGGTCTGAGCCCAACAGACGGCTGTTCCTACAATTTAGCAGCTTGTAGAACAACCACCCCCTCAATAATTTCCTTTAATATTATGAATACGTCTGCACGTCATGAGCTACAACCATTTCAGCAGTTTACACTTCTTGATTAAATATAAATGAATCACAAGTGCACCTTTTCGCTCCTTTGCTAGAGTGAAACAAATGTAGAAGCCATGCAAAATCTGCATGCTAACACTGCCACGTCTGTCAGCTACTTTTCTGCGAGCCCCATCTGCTCACACTACAAGAGAAAAAAAAATAAAGAAGGCTCACATAAAATGTGTTTACTAACACTTGTATTCTCTTGCTTTATTGTGTACTACTATAGTGTTCATCAAAAATTGAAATGTGCATCTGGGCCTGTTGCCTTGCAAGAACATATTTCACTCAGCTTCAGGCTCAATGAGTTTAGAGCACATTAAATGAACTTCACCATTAAAAGAAACACACACAAGGTGCCAAAAATCAGATTGGCCTATGCACTAGCTGGGGTAAACAGTTATTATGAGCTTATATTCAAGGGGACAAAAGTTTAAATCTGGTTCACGTGCCTATGACAAACACTAGAAAATTTGTTTTTTCCCCCATTACAGGAAATTTAAGCTTATTCCAAGCACCTCAAAGCTGAGATAAATCTTTTGCTCTTGCCAGAATCAGCTATAATTAGAGACAAAACAGTTAAATCATTTCAGACTTCAGTACACCAGAAGTTTCGAGGCTGTATGGTTTCATAACCGCATAAAAGCATCATAACAACTTTTTCGGCATGCACGAACAAGTTTCCAATCTTGGAAGACAGAGGCATTGCTGGTTTTCTAGGCGTGCTGCTGCCAAGCAGCACGAGAAGTTGTTTTTTGGTCTTAAACCTTTCACATTTGAGAGAATGCTTGAAGCAGGAATCAATCCCTGGGAACCTGGTATTGATGGGGAAATAAAATGCCTGCAAGGAGGAAATTACCTGGATGTGGTTTGACCACCCCTGTTTCAGGACAGGTACAAAGTGGAAATGAAACGGGTTACATTTACAATACATCTATAATTTACATCCCCCTCCAACACAACCTGCAAGGCCTCAGCATCTGCTATAGCAGCATGCTTGGGGCTAAAAATGAAGTGCTAGGCTTGAGGCAGGAATTACAGGATGATTCCTTGGTCTACATTATGGAGGAAGTCATAGGAAGAGGATTATTACGGTCCTTTATGTCCTTATCAGTCACTATGTCAAGTCTATAGTAGCCTTTAGTGCTGCTTACGCCATTGGTATATCAAAACTGTTAAGTATACTTGAGGATTTGAGTATTATTATGCTGAAAATTTTCTAATCAGGGAGATGGAAAAAAAGGCATCCAATTCTAGAGATCAAAAATCCTTGTTTAAAGGCAAATCAGATTTCCTACAAGCTCCACGTAGGTGCCAGCATCTGTTAAATCATAGTTCCTGGGGTCGGAAGGGACCTGAACAGATCATCAAGTCCGCCCTCTGCCCTGGGCAGGCACGGGTGCTGGGATCAGAATACCCTACCCAGATACCTATCCAACCTCCTTGCCATCCAACAAGATTCACAAGGTAAACCCAGAGATTTCAAATAGGAATCCAGTGTTAAAACCATCTGGCCAGCTGTGATCTTTCCATCTTATTTGCAACAGAAAACAGGTCAGGTGCAAAAATCACTGCAGATCTTTTCTTACTTGATCCCTGTCATGTCCATGCTGACATCTGAGATGGACTTTCAGAGCTGGGAGGTGGTCTGCGAGTATATGGATCGAGTCCTGATTGACTGCATTCATTATGGCCTTCACAACCCAGTTCTAGCAAACTCATACTTCTCTCTTGTGTAACAAAAAGACACTTTATCCTCCTCCTTCGCCCCCCCCGCCCCAAAATCCTAACATGCACGCTTGGAATCGCATCCTCCCACAAATCTTAAATATTTTCCTCCCTGAAATACAATCCTTGCACATTTAAGGGCAGCATTACACATGCGGAGACAGCTTTTCTTGGGCCGATTCTTTTCAAGACTCTGGAAGGAAGGTCACGACGGGATCTTTAAACAAGCGGGCTGCTCTTTAGGAAGGGGGGCGGGGGGGTCACATGCAGGTGTTCTGGCAACCTCTCCCAAAGCCCTGCAAAAAAAAAAAGCAGCTTCAAAAGCAGCCAGAGAAATCTTCTGCCCTCAAAACTCTTCTGAAATGAAAATCCCATTGATGGGTCATTCCCTCTTCTTCCCCCTCCGTGCGCTCTGTGTTTGTGGCGGGGGGTTGTGGAAGCAGCTGTTGAAGAAGCTATTGTGAGCACGGACGTGCATTGTCGCACATCTCAAAGGATAAGACAGCCTTTTCAGAACCAAGTCAGCATTCAGGGAGGGATTAAGAGCCGAACTCAAAGCCTCGAGCCTGACAAGTCTCCCCCCACTAAAAATATGAAGACAAGATGCTCCTGAAAATTTTCCTTAGTGGCACAGCAGCGAAAAG
>JAGPOW010000304.1:8078620-8101854 GCA_030014935.1 Caiman crocodilus
GGGGGGATCATGCTCAACGTTTCCCGAAGCGGTTGTGCAGAAGTAAGGGTGTGGACGACAGGAGAAGCCACGGTTCGTAAGTCAGGAATAGAAAGACCCAGCTAGGAAGCAGGTGCACATCTGAAGCCTTGCAGATTTTGCCAGGGCAGCTCCAGGGAGCAGGAGGACAGGGAACAGCTAATAACCCAACGAGACGCTAACACCGTGCAAGCGGGGCAGTGCGGCAGAGCCGATCAATAGGATGCTACTGAAAGGCCTGTCAAAAATATCTAGGGCAGTATTGATTGTCCCACCGAACAGCTGTTAATTTAGGAAACAATACGTCCATAGACTGAAGAGTCCTGGTGGTAGATGGACTGCGGGGGAGAAAGGCATACCAAGCCCCATCTCCCGGAAACCACACAATCTGAAGCCAAGTCCCGAGGGGACGGCAGCAAGACTATTAGTGTGTCAGGTTGAGAGAGGGCTCCAAGCTAATTGGGGATGCAAATGCCTGTCCGACTGCAGGCACACGCTATCCTGGACAACACAATGGGCGACAAAACCAGACTCCAGCTCCAGCCCTTTCAATTTTCACAAGCTGAGGATCGGGCTCCGATTTTGGCTGGGTTTGAAATGCTCTTTAAACCCAGACGGCAGCAAACGCCTTCCCGCAAAACCTCCGCGCAGAAGCCTGAAGGAAGCTGATGCTATCGGGTGATTAAAATCCAGCCCAGCGCATCCTTCCTTCTATGCATACAATTAGTCACGTATGGCAAATCACTTCATGAGCTAATTAGGAAGCGAGCGACGCTGCAGATGTAGAGACCACCTCCCGGAAAAGGGAGAAACGCACATGGCTGCAAGATGAAAAGCTCCCGTCTCCGTCTTGGGCAGTTCCTTTTAGGAAGCAAATCATCTTGGAGACGCGTACTCGGTACTCCGAGCGATTGCTCCGATGAGAAAAAGCTCGATACCTAGCGATTCAATGGACTCTTTCTCCAAGCTGGACAGGAGTCATTTGACAATATCGTTTGCCAATTAGCCTCCCCCCGCAAAACAATAAAAATAGTTCATCAAGGGGCTCGGGCTTCATTTTTAATTCGCCTTTTCCTTCCTTTTGCCCCCTCCAATGAATATTTGGGCTCTGACCTTGATTTATTGAATGCAAAGTCTCAGTGGCTCAGCTTTCCATTTCACTGCTCTCCGTTCCATTGTAATCCCCCCGGTGAGACAATCTGTTCAACTGTAAGTCACCAGTATAAGTAATTCAGGTTTGGGTTTTTTCCCCCCTCCCCGTTAAGCCTCTAATTAATTTGGCATCAGAAACAGAATTCAAGTCATTCAGTACCAAACCGTTTGTTGTACATCAATTTAACATCGAGTGCCATCGCCATAGCAACAAACTGCATCGGCTCCCAGGTTGCTCCCAGCTGGCTAATTTTGGAAAATGTTTTGAGATTTAGAAGGGTACATATTTAACATCCAGGCTAGTGTTCAGGGAGGGACAGCTAATTAATCAAAGGTAAACTACAGTAAGCATAAGCATGCAGTTCACCATAGTCACAGCCGAGGTCACCATTTCAGGCTCCAGAAGAGTGTGGCACGTAGCAAGACGTTTTAAAAATAAATAATAAAGATGACAGCCAAGCAGCACGGACCCATATTTTAGCTGCTGGAAGTGAGAAAATGTTGGGTTTCTTTAAAAAGCAAGAATAGATTTCAAAAGATGTAATTAAGCATCCCCTGCAGCACTTGTAATTCAAGAACTAATACTCCAGAAAGCGCCCGCGTCGATGGCAATGCAACCATGAGTGTAAGCACCGAATGCAAGCTACAATCAGAACCAAATTTCGTCTCTTCCCGCCTCCCCCTTCAGACTTCAATTTTGAGTCACAGGAAGATTCCTCAAATCCAACACTGCCAGCCGTTTGTGCGCTGTTGAAAAGCCAAATGATCCTTCGATATAAACAATTCTCACAGCAATACAGAAAGGCTGCCGACTGTTTGATTGCTTGCATGCAATAAAACGATACAATATGCACTTGTTTGCCTGACTCGAGATTTGATTTTTTGCAGTACCATAGCGATCGCTTTGTAAGCACTCATTTCTCCAGCCCAATTCTGCTAGCAGTAGGGCCATAAAAACATATTTTATCACATTAAGCTTATAAAAAAAAAAAAAAGACGAAACCCTCCCAACACCCCCCGCAAAAGTACCAATGAAAGCAATGCACCTTGATGCAATTTATAAGAATCAACGACTTGTAGGCTGCATGTTTTATTTAACAGAGCTATTGAAAAAGTCCTTACACTACAGAATAACTCCCAGGAGGGAACCTTAGACCAATGCCACCCCCCAATACATAATTGAAAAGTGAAGCTTATATAATTATCTTAATTACCTGCCCTGTAGACTAATGGAGGTTTTACATGTTGCCTGAGGATCATTAGCCTATTTAAAATGGAAAAATGAAGGCTTCGTCCCATTTTGCCTGAAGACTGCCTTGTATGTTATTGTAGGAACCAGACAGGCCTAATAATCAGGCACGGCAGCTCACCATGTTAAGCCTGGTTTATATTCAGAGTGGCAGCAGCTTAAATTAATTCTGCACATTGGGATGGACCGCTGGGACTCCCTGGGTGGATGCACTTAACTGTCAGAAGCCCCTTCAAAATGAATTTGCTTTAATTCAAAAGAAACCACATTTAAATAGATTTTTCCACAGAGCACGCCTCCACCACTTTTCTCCCCCCACCACATGCACGCACGCACTTTTAACACTGGTTTGGCCACATCTGTTTTGAAACCAAGTTAGTTACAGCGGAGTAGCTTTCAAACAGTTAATGCTTTAGGCATGGTATCCAGCTCCATCTGTACAGCCGCTGCCCCAAGCTGGTTGCCGTTTGGAGTGCTTCCATTCAACAAATGGGTGTTTCCAAGAACCAAACCTCTCCTTAGACAAATGTGTTACTCCAATTCTCCAAGCAGCCATTTACCACACAAGGAGGGTGATTTTGTGGCCCAAATCCATCAGGATCTTCACCCCTCAAGCTATTTGGGATGTTTTACTTACGTTCCAGGTCCCAGAGACAACTAAACGCAAGTCCCAGATTTCATTTAAAAACCAAGAACTTTCAAGCTCTTCATTTCTCAAAGAGAAGAGCTTAAAAGTGATCCAAGTGCACTCTAACAGGCAAGCAAATAAAAAAAGTAAACGATATTTTAAATATCAAGAATATCGATGTAGGTGATAAGGAGATATAGAAGGCTGCGACTTCATTCATAGTTGTACCTATGCTTGTCTGGACACCCAGTGTTCAAAAATGAGGTCCTCCCATGCTATTAACTTCAATTCACACACACATAACATATATGCACACATACAAGTTAAATCTCATAGTATGGGAGGACCCCATTTTTCAACATTGGGTATCCAAACAAGTACAGATGTGACTGAATGAAGTCACAGCCTCCTTTAAAATCAGCAGCCAGCCCAGACTGTCACTGGGGATTCGTATTCAGGCTAAACCCTTTATCGTGAAACAGGCAGGAGAACCACTGTGCTTGCTCTAACAGGAAAAGCTTCCATAACTAATGCCAGGAGGCGTGCGCACATCTACATTTCAGCAGAAATCGCAGCTTCATTTGAATTGCTGCTGTGCAAGCCAGCATCCACGCCAAGCAGAACAGTGTCAAGGACATCAGAAAGATGCTGCAAATAAAAGAAGAAAGAAAGGGGAGAGTGCTGAGAGGTTTCCCTCGAAAACGAGGCAGGAAGAAAAGGTCCCGTGTCACCAACATGCTGGTGGTGGGAAGGAACAATTGCAACATGTCGGGAGTTTTACGTTGGAGGAGCGCTGCAGTGTCAAGTTGCCAAATAAGCTCCAAAACCCACAGCATTCCTCCCATTGCTGCGGAGGTGGCTGGCTTACCCATGGCTCATGCTAGGGAGTCTTCGTACCAGTGCACATGACTGAGTCATGCCTCCCTAAATGCTCTACGCGGCCAAAAAAACAGCCCGAGGTGAGAACACCACCAGCCCCTACCTGTCAAGCAGTTTCCTCATTTGCAAAACCCATGCAAACCATGAGCAACTGCTAGAGCAAGGATACACAACACGCACGGCGCTCCCCAAGCTCCGCGCTTTGCATCCGACCTCAGCGGTCCATTTCCGACTCACGGCTAGACTCCAGCGTCCTCACTCACAAGGAGCGCTGTGCACCCACAGCTCCTACTCCAACCCGTCAGGATTACACCTGTCAAGTAAGCCAGGCTGAAAAACACGCAAGGGGGAGCAGAACCTCATCCCCTCGGGGGGTCGGACTGAAATCCTGCAGGCCGACGGAAAGGATACCCAGACCTCAAGATGATTGTAATGCAACCGTTCACCACCCGAACGCTGGCGTTTCTTTAAACCGCTCCTTTGCTCTTTTGATCCTGGTTTTTAGAACCGCAGCTTATCCGATATTTGTCAATGATTGCCTAGATGATCTGGTTTACGGTGAACACCAGCCCAGCACTCTAATGGGCGAGTCTCTCCAGGATGCTGATGGACATAAAGTATTCCTGACATTCCTTCAATGGCACCTGAAGCAGCAGATGGTGCGAGAAGCTGCAGGGCACAGCTGTGCTTTGCACTGGAAGCGTGCAACCTAGCGTAGCTTGCAACTCACTGCTTTGTCTTCATCGATCAGCCTGGCAGATCACCCTTGTGCGGATACATGCATCGCTATGGCGACTATCAATAAGAACAGCCTCCGACTGTGCTCGAGTCCCAACAAGCTCTCGAGGTTGCGATCTGGTTACATTCATGCTACGGAGCTCAGAGCGAGGGAAGACAGAGAAAAGGTCAGATGTGGAGAGATCCTGCATTTCCTCCGTTCTCTAGGAGGTGCCCGTAGCCGTAACGCACAATGCCATTAGCAGGGGCAGCTCACTCGTTACCGGTTAGAAAGGGAGGCGAGCGCAGACAGACGTCTTGACAAACGCAATCTCTCCGGAGGTGATGTTTTGTATGCTTCGCTCATGAAAGGGATGCTGCCTTGAGGAAGCAGGAAATGGCTGGATAAGATTAATGACTGCTACAAACCGAAGCTCCCATATCAACACAAAACAGACATGAACTTTCAGCACCGTGTTATCCCAGCCCTTTCCAGCACGGACAGACGGATGGACCAACACGTGCGCCCACGCCCACACCCACGCCGTGCACCAGTTTCTACGGCAAGAGGCACGCAAGGCAGGCCTGTGGCCGGCTACCTCGTTTATAGCTAGGTCAACCGGAGCAGCTCCCAGTCTGATCCTGGAGCGGGACATAAACGCTTCCTCCTGGATCCCTACAAAGAGACCTTCACCAATCTACCAACGTGCTGAGATGGGACCAAAACCCCCAAACAAACCACAAGCTTCTGTAATGCATCCCTTGGGTGGCATCCTACGTCAGAGGTCTCCAGCCTTTTTAAAGTAGGAGATCGCCCTTGGCATTTAAAAGCAACCCAAAATCTATTGTGCGGCGCTGCTGCCCCTCACCCAGCAGGTAAGTAAGGGGAGCAGATCGAAGCAGAGGGAGAAAAAATGATGTGGGGGGCACACCTCCCCAGCAGGTAAGTCCCACATGGCTGGGGCCCCAGTCAACCGACGCCTGCTCCTGCCTCTGCGGCACTGTCCCTTACCACGGGGGCCTCGATGTAGCCCCCGCACCTTCCCTCCCCCGCCCCCATGGACTGGTCTGCTGGGCTGGGCACACGTGTGCATGCACACGGGCACTCAGCCCCCCGCCCCAGCCTTGGATCGACTCCAAGAGGCTCCGAGAACTACTGGTGGATCAAGATCCACTGGTTGGTGACCACTGTCCTACATAGTAACCAGGGGTTCGAGATGGCCCTTTTTTTTGTTTTTGCACTGGTGCTTGTGCAGCTCCTGGAGAAACCAGCATAGATGCAGTACAGCAGCATTAATGAAGGACTGAATGCTTTTCAAAAGCCACCCTTCACCTACACACTCATTTCCATTAATGTTTCTCATCCTATTAAGGCAGTTACATACAAGAAAGAAAATGACGGTTTTGCCAAATTTGAAAATAATCTATTTTATTGTTAAATCACTTTGAATGCCGTGAAAAGTATTTATCTACAGTAAACGGCGTACAAAAGAAAATACAAGTTCTGGCTTTAAACAGGCTTTGCTATGGGGAGGAAAAACTTTCCCAGGCTGTGGTATCTCACATGGAAGTGACAAAGCGACCCTATGGGTTCATAACCACCAAGTATAGTGGATGACAGGGAGCGCATCTAGAGCCTAAACGTTGCATTGCACGGTCTGGTTCCAAAGACCACTTTCACTTTTATTAACTTTGAGATCGGCATTTCATTTCAGTAGCCTATTCACTCTTGATCCTCTGCACAAAGATCACAGATACTCTTTAATGGCACCAAATATCCCAACGTGTGCATTTAAAAAGAATCAGCCACCCAAACTTTACTCCTTAAATTTGGCAACTAAATTCATACGTAGGCACCTATACTGGATTTTCAGATATGCCGAGTGCTTGCTGCTCCCACTGGGTTCAACAAGAACTGCCAGAAGACAGCCCTTTTGGAAAAACGATATGCTTTTTCACCCAGTTTGGTGCTCTAAAATTTAAATTGTTACAGTGAAAAGAGCACTTGAAGCATACAGCTGTTTTATAAATGAGACCTTAGCTGCTTTCCAATCCATAACGAAGCAAATGGAATGCTTGCTACGCAAATCAATCTCGGGACTGATCTCCGCTAATCTGTTTTAATTCAGCACTCGTCACCATGGTACTTAATAACCCACTGTTTTTAGGCTGGCTGTGAGTCCTTCCACTGTGCTATTAGAGAAAATAAGGCACAAGGGAGAAAGTCGGGTACAAAGGAATAAATGAGGTGCACGTGGAAGCCATAAAGAAAGCAGGGCTTGGATAAAACTTACCGGATGACTACTAGCTAAGTGGCAGATGAATGGAGTTTGGAAGCTCACCAGCACAACGGAGCGATGCAATGAGAAAGTCAGCTCCCTCTCTCATACGAACCCTTACAGGGAAGCACGAGGGTGCTAGGATTCAAATTTATGTCCTGCCCTGAGAGCCTTTTGGGGTTCTCCTGTCTCCCACACCTACCTAAGGCTCACACGGTCTTAAACTGGAAGCTTTAACCCCGTTAAGTATAGCCCAAGCAGCACTCATCACTGCTTAGCAATCTTCCCTTCCAGGATATCAAAAGTACCTAGCAGACATTAAGGTAGGTCAAGCATAACCATGAGACGACAGATGGGCGAGAGGTGTTAACCCCACCCCTGAGTGTCCACACTACAGAAGAGACGAGGTTCTTTGGGTAAATCAGGATATGGGTGACACTGTAGAGTCATAACCTGTACCTGTGTACCAGCCTTCAGGAAGATGTTGCTATTACCTGGGTTTGGCCTGATACTTGGAGCCATATCCCACGGTTCCAAGCATATCACTATCTTGAGCCTCTCTAGAAACTGGTTTGCAAGGTATTATGGGAGAAGTTGTCTGCCTTTCCCCGGGTCCAATGCATTAAGTGAGGAGCTTGCAGTACCTCAGCTGCTTTCTCAGATAGCCAGTGCCAAAATTATGAATCCATCACAGGTCACCCAGCTACTCCAGCAGGACACCGAGAGCGCGAATATGGGACAGGAGGACCTTTCAGTGCAGTTTCTAGCCTAGCACCAACAGGGATGTGTCCTTGCCGTGTGGGTCCGTGGAAGGATCGTTTGCCATTGAGAAATTATGTTCATCTTCTTGTAGGCAGAGTTCTCCTCCGACTAACTCATCTGCTCGTTGAAGCTGTACGTCAGTCATTCACAGCACCTGTAGGGAACAGTCAGCATGCCTAATCCTTACTGTCACGGTACGTCAGCAAAACCAAATGCAGTATGCCAGAGAGACTTGGGAGGGAAATGAAGATGTAAAATTATTGACAATGCTCAATTTAAAACCAGGCCTTTACCCCTATCAGCTACTCCCACCTGCTAAACCATGCAAGCCTTACTGAAAAAAAACAAAACGTTATAAACGTTTCCCCCTCCCCTTCCTGTCTCTCTCTAATTGCATGTCTAACAAGCATCCTCTCTGTCTGTCAAGTGCCAAATCTGTAGCTGCACAGGGGTTAGCCCAAGATGGGGTTTTTTTTCCCCCCCCTCAAGTAACTTAACTAGCTGCTGTAGACACGTTAGGGCATGGAGGAAGAACAGAACACACTGCTCTCACTCCCAACCTTGCGAAGGGTTCACTAAATGCAGACCTTTGCTTCAAAACCTGAGTCCCAGTGAGGTCAATGAAGCTACACACACAAAGCCTTTAGCCTGACTGAGTACTTCAAAAGGAATGAGTCTCATTTGAAATGATTACTTGCTACGTGTCAAACGCATCGGTATTCTCGCTGTCAGACATGGGTGTGTATGCTTGTTATTTGTTAAAGAAAGTTCAAAAACAAGACGCACACAGAAAAGGGAAGGATAGTTGCAGCTCCCTTATATTCGAGTAAATATTGTAGGTTTATAAGATGACCCCCCCAAGAATTAGATTCTATACATGAAAAATGTATAAATTTGTTATAACTTTCCAGGTACAGAATCTGATTTTTAGAGCTTTATCTTGAATTCGCCCTCCTCCTTTCCTGCTAGAGCAAGGAAAATAAATCTGGAAGATCAGATGACTTCCTTGCCCTCTGTCCCCTGCAAACCCTTCCCTAATATCAGACCCTGCTCTCCCTGAGCACACGGAAACGAGAAGCAAATGTGAAAACATGGACCTAAAAATAAACACACCTGTAGTAACTTGCATATAGGGAAATTACTACAGGTACCCTAGACTTAGCCCATCCAGAATTGATGCAGTTTACCTCTTCTGAAACTACTGCAAGTTTTAGCATCGATATTCCACAAAACACACTTCTAAGCAGCACTTTGATACCTATTTACACACAGTATAAACAATGCATAAAATCAGTTCAAAACCAGAAAGCTCATCATTTACCATATAGTTAATTGGGCCGGGACCCAGTAGAGAGACAGCAGCATGTCAAGCCACAGTGACCCCATAGCCCAGCAATGCTCAATGTGTGTATATGCCAGGTACCCCCCCAAAGTACCCATGTGCTAATTAGCCCCCCACTCATGGCTGGAACCAGGTGTTCTCGTCAAGAGTCTGGGGATCCTCCAAAAACGTATACGCAGATGAGGTGTAATACAGCCTGGTCCAGCTCCATCTTATGGAGGGTACGGCCACACAAATCCCACAACGGATTCTAGGTGAACTTGTCGGGGGCCCCATTTGGTGATGCTTGCCAGACATTTATGGCTGGTAAAGAAACAGGATTCACTGGAAATGGGAAAGAAAGGTGCAGCTCAGCTGTGGGACTGAAGAGGAAACCTAAATGTATTCAATATAGTGGCTCACCATGACCACAAAAACAGTAAGCACTGATGGGGACTGAATGCAATGGATAACAACCACATCTTATTCAGATGGGCTACACTTTTGGGTAAGATCAAATACAGCATTTGGACAGGTTGGTAGAGATATAGTTTCTATGTATAGATACAAATACATACAGGTTTTAATATATAGAGAAATATTTTTGCAACACACACACACAACCTGCTACTGAAGTACCTCCAGGCCCACTGGTCGTTCCCTGTGGAGGGAACCCATGCCCGTTTTATTGGATTTTTTGGGGCCCTTAAAAAGAAGTTCCCATCCGGATGTTTGCCTGACATGGGCCATGTTTTTCACAGTCCCGCTCCGTGTTAGCTGTATTCAATCAACTCATAATTGGTTTCACTACTGAGCACATGCTGCTTTTGGCAGCAGTTTAATGATAAACCATGTATTTAATGAATCTTCCTTGTCTGCAAATGTAAGGCGAGGGGCTGAAGGGCTCTCCTGCCCCGTGCTGATTGGGTGGAAAACCTTGTCTTATATTCGAGTAAATAAGACAAAGCCAAATTGAATTATTCCTCTTTACTTCACAAACTCCGTGGGTGCTGGCCTAATTATTCCTACAGCTCTCAAAGTCACTGCCTCCTCTTGCTTGTACGAGGGCCTAGAGCAGAATTGTGGTTTATTTTCAGACCCTCTGACAGTGGAAGTGACAGCAGGGAAATGTAAACATGTCTCCTCGAAAGACAGCTTCCATGCTCCCTGAAGACAAAGCAAGCAATCAGCATGACTGTCTTGCTTTGAGTAGCAAGGGCACAGATCAAGGGAGTCTTCCTGTGTCTTGAAGGAATCATGCTACTAAAATTGCTGTGTTGTCCAGTGGTTCTTCCCCCGCCGCCGCAAGCTGTGCTAATGTCCAACCTCTCAACTATACAGCTAGGAGGGACAAATGCCCAAATCTTATCCAGCACCGTAGCTTTCATTATTGCTTTCACCAACAGAAGAATACCTGGTCAATTAGGGGAAGATATATTTCCCTGTAGCTGCACCCTCACTAGCAAAGGTTCACATTCATCTCTCATCGCTGGGATACTGAGCAGCTAAAATGGACTCAAAGGCCCCTCACACGTTACATTTAAGACTCAATTAACAGGTTAATCACTCCTTAAATAGTAACTGCCCATATGCGCAACTCAATTTAAGGCATAATAATGCAGTAAACAAGCCACCAAAGTTATTCCACATATAATGTGTAACAACTTCATGGCTTGTTTAGGGGAAGTAGGAGGATTGTGAAACTCGGTTTCCGGGAGCTTAGACTGATATTTAGGGGCTGCGGTGCTGTTCCTATATTACTACCACAGGCCCTCGGGGCATCCCCATTCCAGGAGATGGGGAACCACGCTCGGCATTTTACTGCCTGTGCTTGTTGTACTTTCCTTGCAGACATCCCGAGGTGCCTCCTCCCAGAAAACCAGTGCTCTGCAGAATGGCTCAACGTCGTCCACCCCCTTCACTCGGCTCCCAGCCCACTTCACACAGCCCAGCAAAGACCTCAAGCCTTCCCGACCACCACCACCCATCAACAAATCCCCCCTCATTCCTGCCAAAGCACCCAGTCCAAGCTGCTGCCTCCAAAAAAGCCTTTTCCCAGCATCCCCAAGAGGACCCCTGGCTCTGAGTCTGGGCTCTATCCTTTTGATCCTTTGAGCTTGAAGGGCACAGGCACTGCCTAGATTTATGCCCTCAGGCATCTCCTCTGCAGTCAGAAGGAGCATGTACACAGGAACCAGCCACAATTGACACCTCCTTGTACTGCATCCTTATCTAGGGTCATCCCAAAGAACCAGCCCCCACAACAACCCCTGCCCGGGAGCCCAATTCATACCAAAGAGCCTTCCTCCTCACAGAGCTTGCTGGTCATGGTCCCTCCAACTAACTTCAAGGCAATGGGCACCAGCTGCACAGGCCATGTCATGAAACCACTCAAGTAAACCACAAGAGACACCAGTTGCATGGCCAACTCCCACCCAGGATGCTGGGGGCACTAAGGCTTGGACCAAAGGTCCCCAGCTTCATCTAGTGGCAGAGGGCAACATGTCTTGGGCTGGCAAACCCTCGCCTTTTCATTCTGGGGAGAATCTGAGATCCTGCTGGTGACTGATCTGTCTTGTCTTTTCTTCCCACAGGTCAGTAAGTACAGACTTCTGCCCACTTCTCAGGAGGACCCCCACCTCCTGTCGATGTTTCACCCCAGTAGGGAAGTGGGTGCTTCTAGGAACAATGGTCTTCAACACTGGGATGGGACAGGGCTGCAGGGTGAGGATGAAGTTGGACTGTGCTCAGTGGTGGCAGACGACAGAACAAGGAGCAATGGGCTCAAGATACAGCAAGTGAACTTTAGGTTAGATATTAGGAAGAATTTTCTCCCTAGGAGGGTGGTGAAGCACTGAACAGGTTACCCAGAGAGGTAGTGGCATCTCCATCCTTGGAGGTTTTCAAAACCTAGCTAAACAAAGCTTTGGCTGGGATGATCCTGCTTTGAGCAAGGGGTTTGACTAGACATGAGCTCCTGAGGTCCCTTCCAACCCTCATTTTCTATGATTCAATTAGAGAAGTGCACATACAAGATCTAGTAATGAAAAACACTGAATACCTGCAACTGGTTTATCTCAGTGGACTTGCTGGTGTCATCAGCGCAGGCAACACAGGAGGGACTTCTGACGGCAATGAATATTACACGCCAAATGGAGACTGAGATCAGAGGGGAAATAGAAGCTATACATCATGGCCAACATCATGAGGTGACTATATGGATAAAGCATTCCCTAGCAGCACGAGTGACAATAGGTTGTGGAACACCTTAACTACGTGGCCACGCTATGACTAAACTAGAGCACAGCTCCCAAGCCATTTCATTCACACTGGTAGTGACACACGAGCTACATGTTCTCCCAATTTACTCCACCAATTTTTTTGGTGGTACATGCACTAATATGGCTTGGGAACCATTACTCCTTCTGGTGAGGCTGTGCACTACAGTATTTCGTGTGAACTACTACTGTAGAATGCTTGCAAAGATCTACTGACACACACACATCCAATCAGGAGTTAGAAGGCACCATGTGACCACTGAGTATCTAATCACAAAAAAAAAAAAGAATATCAAACATCTGCAGTGAACTGCACACGAATTTTCTACTATTGAACAATTCATCTTCAAGCTTCAGTCAGCCAATGATCTTGAATCAATGTAAGGACATGGGTGTTTGCATGCTGATCAACGTTAACAGGAGATAAAGGACTAAAAAAAATTATTGACAAATTACTGGCTTAAGTTTTAATTAATACAAATTCTATGTTACTCCAGTTTGCGGGCCAATCTTTATTCTCATTTACAGCCATGAAACACCGTGGAAATATAAAGGGGGCACAAATAATATCAAAAAAAGGATCCTTCGGCTGTTTTAAAAGAAAAAAAAGAATCCAATGCCACATACTCTGCAAAAAAGAACCTAGCAGAACCAAGCAATGCAGCAGAATAGCCTTGATTTGAAAATTTCAGTCCATATTTGTCTTTCTGGCTACATCAGACATTCAGTTTTATATTCTAAAAGCCAGCTTTTCTACCAGAAGTCTTCAGAAAGGATACTTTACTAGGATCATAGCCAGTCTGTGAATGGATCCAAATTCAGAATTTTTTCTGAACCCACCAATTGCTGGCCAACCATACATATAACTGTCTCTGCTGTGCAAAGAGACAGCCCACAAATGACATCATATAAAAAAATATGCTGTGCTGGATCCCAAGACAGAGCTTGGCCTTTCCACATATTTAGACCCTGAGCTCTCAGTGGGTGGTCTAATTAACGAACTGGCCACAACCTACACTTAAATTAAGACTAAGCTCTAACCTTCATTATAAAGTCCAGGGATAACTGATGGTACACAATATATTTGAAGTGCAATATTGACAGACCACAATATACTTACATATGTGATGCATAATTCTATAGCCCGAGTCAGGAAATGCCTCTTAATGACCTTTCTTTATCAAAAGGAGAAAGCTGCAGGCAGAACATTTATTAATACACTAAAGAATAATGTGGAAAAAATGGTCTCCTAATCTCTCAATGAATTATTCTGGATGACAGAATTTAATGGATACGCTGACCCCCCGGGAAGCTAACGAGTCTGAAAGATTTTCTACTTCTGTACCAGGTTTTCAAAGGGGAGGATGGCACAGCGGAAAACAAAGACCGTCAAAGCTATGGTCAACATAACCCAACCGCAGGGGTGCTCAGTCCCCAGCCCCCGGGCCAGGTCCAGTCCCTGGCACAGATCATTCAGCCCATGGGGCTACGCAATGTTAGCACTGTTAGGCGTGTAAACATAGGTTTATACTTTCTAGGGTCGGAAGGAACCTAAACAGATCATCAAGTCCGCCCCCCTGCCCCGGGCAGGAATGAGTGCTGGGATCAGAATATCCTAGCCAGATATCTATCCAACCTCTTCTCCATCCAACATGATTCACAAGGTAAACCCAGAGATTTCAAATAGGAATCGGCAGTGTTAAAACCATCTGGCCAGCTGTGATCTTTCTGCATTATCCGCAACAGAAAACAGGTTGGGTTTACAGGGCGGCGTGGGGCACACAAGACTGGATAGAAGCAGCATGGGGCTCCCAGACCCTCTCCCATCACAGGACCTGGGCCAGCACGAGGCCTGATCCTGGAGTGCAGGGTCCGATCTAGCCTGTGGACTAGCCCCACACCCCTCATATGGCCCACCTGGCAAAAAAGGATGAGCACCGCTGGTCTAACCAGTTCTTCATCGCCACTATTGAACTTGAACAAGAGAAGTTTTCCAAATACACATCAGTTGGATATACTGCTCTTAGGTGGTCCAGACTGAGGAGGAGGATCAGGCAAAGAGGAAGTTCTGCAGCGTTCAACTAGCACCAGCATCAACGGGACTGCAGCAAGCTAATAATGCCTGGAAGTCCAGCCTGAAAACTGAACGACCTTCCTAGGAAATCTCATTAATAGTTACAGGAGAAGAGAAGACTGCAGAACGCATGTTCATCTGAGCTCAGGTATAAGAGTAGATGATGGTTATACGCATTTGGTATCCTTTTTTCCACTGCCATGTTTTAGTCTGCTGCAAAGCAAGCAGCAAGAATAATTCCTACCCTCCTTCTGGCCACTAAGTGTTGAAAGAACTGGTAGCCCTGTAATTATCAAACCATCACATGTACAGTTCTTCCCTTAGGTTGGTGATTCGCAGTGGCTTGAGAGCCTCTCCAGGGTGCAACGGGGTGCTTCACAACCTCAGGTATGCAAACGTGATTCACAAGGTAAACCAAGAGATTTGAAATAGGAAGTCACAGTGTTAAAACCATGTTCAGTTATCTGCGACAGAAAAATTGCTTTATTATTTTTGCTGAATTCAAAAAACCCCAAACCACTGAAAACTAAAAAGCTGGCATTTTTGGAGGGGTGCCTCGAGTCTAACACGGTTGAAAACCACTGTCTTAGGTCTTCAACACCTCACCTAGGATGGAGAGAAGTTCTACGCACCTTGTACGTAACAGAATTTGCTACTCAGAAGTATTGGGCTCCATACAACTAGGATCTCAGAAGCCATTCAAAAGCCCAAAAGATTTCCATCCCTTTCAACTGAATATTTTGACATGATCAAAACCTGAACTATTTCAAAAGAAGTCTTTCCATCAGACTTTACAAGGGCTTTGGATCAGGCACTTTGAAGAACAGAAAAACAAAAACCCTATGAGGATGATAAAGTCTAGACACGACAATATATTTCTCCCGTCTGATCCAGCGGAGCTAAGCGCCTTCCCTTGATCTAGCTGACATGATCAAAGCCATTGACATCCCATTGAGAGCCCGCCTGAAACTTTAGCTTCCAAATGTGCAAGTTATTTTAAAAATCGAAACCAGGCCGACCCTCTTGTTCTTTTGCATTTTATGAGGCAAACTGGGGGTGCGTCCCAGGCTTCTCCCCCTGCATCTGGCTCTGGCCAGCTGCCTTGCATTTCGGTAACGTAGCTGAGATCTCGGACTGTGACCTTGTGACACCGTCTCTAGAAGTGAGCACGTGCAAATGTCCAGATGTGGCTACAAGACCAAACCCGAGATCAACGCGCCAATGCGGGAGGTGTCACTTGTGAACTATTCCATTTCAAGAGGCCGAGATCCCAACATTTTGGCTTTTATGCAAAACTTCTGGAGACTGGACTGGGGACGAAACCTGTTCTCTTTTAGAGCCACCTTGCTTTGCAATACTGTTTCTCAACCCTTTTTAGCTGGGTGTCATATTCTTTTGATGTGACAAAATGCCACTGCCCGCTTATATCTGCAATGGGGGAAGTTAAGAGTCTACCAGTCCTAAGCCTAAAATTTGTGTTTGGCTGTCTTCGGTCTCAGTTCTTCTCCCATTACCCAGACTAGCTTTTAACACCAGCTGTTTTTGGTTGGTTTTTTTGTTTTTGTTTTTTAAAACATCCTTCAATTCTCTTTTTTAATCCCTATTGATATTTTCAACCTATCTTTTGCCTCTCTCAGCAGTGCCCCCTTCCCCGCCCCATCCTTTTCCTTTAAAATTGGGGCGAATTTTTAAATTCAAACTTCTTGGATAGCATCTGAGGAAGTATACGAAAGCTTGTGCTTCTGAACCAGTTAGTGTCTAGGGAGCCACCCTGCCCTGCCTGCCTGCAGATTAATTGCTAAATACTTTCCTACTGTCCTCAGTGCAAAACAGCTTAAGTGGTACATTATTATAAAGGGATTTCCTCAGCTGGATCACGTAATAGGATACGTAATAGGAAAATGTTAGCACTATGACCTTTGTCAAGTAGGCAGAGCAAAGGATATTTTTTAACAACACACCAAGAAATGATGTTGGGAAACAAGGTGTTTCAACAGAAACTGTGCCTTAGCCTCTCAAGGGAGTATTTCACATCTGGACAGGGTGGCGCCTGATGAATACAGCATTCATCATAGCCTACTTCATTAGATGCTGTTGCCTAAGAAAGTGCATGCCTCCCTGACCTAGTCAGTGTCTAAGGTGCCATCCGCCCTGCCTAATGACTGGCTTCAGACTGACACTGGTAACCACCTCTACCTATGGGCAGAACAAGGATGACAGATACTTAGCATTGCAGAATAAGGGTATAGATGCAAGGATATGCCATTGGCTTTGGAGACTGGAGGTTTTCATGCCTGCTGAACTCCAGTCCTAATGGCCTTTTTCAGCCCGCTGATCCTGGCACATGGCTGGAAGCTGGGCTCTCCAAATCATTATTCCCCGTTTGGCCTTAATACTTGATCCCATTCACAATACGCCATCTAGTTGAACACATGCATGAGACAAGTATACAGCTGCTTTCCCATTAAAAATAGTTAAGATCGAGCTCGGAAAAGTTAAGCTACCGAGTCAAGGTCGCAACATTCATCCTTCCCCTTTCCCCTCACTTTGGTCCCACTTCCCTATCCCTACTGCTCTCCCCACTCCACTGTTGCTACCAAATCTTACCCGGTCTCCTTCTGCTGCCCACCCTGACAATGTTAGAGGAAGGAAAGCTCCAAAAAATGCATCTATCATTCTTCACATTTTGAACAATACAGGAAAGGAGGAAATCCTTGTGTCTTTGGTTTACATAGAAGTTCGAAAGCTTCATGACAGCTGATTTACAGGGTACTCTGCCCCAAGCAGTAACCTGGTTTTTGACTGGAGCCAGACCCACAAACAATTAAAAGGTAATGGCCTCCTCTTTAAAAATGTTCATCTTAAAGCTTACAACTCAGGGGGAAAAAAAAAAGCTTGCTTCCTAACACGCTCAAGAAGGGGTTAAGGCCCCCAGGGACCCACAATGCAAGTCTCAAGGCCTGTTATGTTGTTGGTCTCGGAGGGCTGGGGAAAGGGTGCATACTTCAAAAACCAACTCAGGCAAGTTCTCAAAAGAGGATCAGACATGAGAAAGTCACCTTTTTACATGAAAGCTGAGAGAAAGTTCAGTTTTTCCCCCATTTCCCTTGCAGCCAGTTTCCCAAGGTGATGTGCAGCCTCTCCAACATACCGACCTAAGGCAGGGTATCAAACTCAGCTCACCTCCTCCATGCTGAATCTAGACTGCAAGGGTCCGTGGGGGGTTGACGATGGTGGCAAGAGCCGACGTTGCTCATCCTCCCGCTACCAACAAGCGCTCCCAGCGAGGCTGCGTGCCACAGAATTCGGCAGCTGCTTTACCCCTCCATTCGCCCCATCCCCAAATTTCCAGCCCTCCCGTGAATGCACGGGCCATACAACAGTTCCACAAACCAGATCCGATTCACTTTGAAGAACAGAATAGATTGGATCCCATTCACAGGCCACAAGTTTAGCACCCCTGCTGTACAAGGTTTTGAATCTAAAGAGGATGCGACATGAAGGAAGCCAACATCAGCTGACAAGAAGAACTGGACCACTGGCCAAAGAAAGCAAGATTACTTCATTCACCGTCAATTAACATGGCTGAGGGCTGGCAGACAAGAACAGCGGATTACGGTGCACACCATCTAAGTTTGCTTTGGGAATGAACTCTAGAGGCGGATTAATTTAACTGCCAGCCTCCTTTCCAACTTAGTCCTGCTGTAAATTTGACATTTTACCGCCTGATAAGCACCCATAAAGGCTTAATTGTTTTCTTCCCCTCCGAGATATTTCCTTATTTGTTGCACTTTAGTAACCACTTTTCTCTCAGTGTAACTAGCATCTCGCCTGCAGATACTGGTCTGTAGCAGTAGACACTCTCGCATTTCAAAAATCCTAAAAAACAAGGCTGGAAAGTGATTGTACTTTCGCCGCTCTAGGCACTCATCTCAATTCTTAACCCAAGGCAAGCTCTTAAGAAAGTGCACTGTGCATTAGAAGCACTGGAATCTCTTGCCAGAAACGATTATCATACCAAAAAAAGTTTTTAAAGCCAGTATACTTGCTAATGGGAGCTAAAGGAAATGCACAAGTTCAGAAATGCTATACAACTGATCAAGAGGAGGAGTATAAAAATATCGCTTGGGCGTACAGGGATGAAGTCGGGAAGGCCAAAGTGCAACTGGAATTGCAGCCAGCAAGGGATGTGAAGAGTAACAAGAAGGATTTCTACAACTATGTTAGCATAGCAACAAGAAGGTGGTCAGGGAAAGTGTGGGTCCCTTACTGAATGGGGGAGGCAACCTAGTGACAGATGAGGAACAAGCTGAAGTGCTCAATGCCTTTTTTACCTTGATCTTCACAGGCAAGCTCAGCTCCCAGACTACTGCACATGGCAGCACAGCTTGGGGAGGAGATGAGCAGCCTTCGGGGGTGAAAGAACAGGTTAGGGACTATTTCGAAAAGCTGGACATGTGCACGTCCATGGGGCCAGATGGGATGCATCTGAAGGTGCTGAGGGAGTTGGCTGATGTGACTGCACAGCTGCTGGCCATTATCTTTGAAAGTCTGACGTGATCGGGGGAGGTCCTGGATGATTGGAAAAGAGCAAATCTATTAGCCATATTTAAAGAAAGGGAATAAGGAGGATCCAGGAAGCTACAGACCAGCCTCTCACAAGTCACTGGAAAAATCATGGAGCAGATCCTCAAAGAATCAATTTCCAAGCACTCGGAGGAGAAGGTGATTCAGAACAGTCGCATGGATTTACCAAGGGCAAGGGCCAGGATCAACCAGATTGCCTTCTATACCGAGATGACTAGTCTGTGGATGTGGGGAAAGCAGTGGACATAATATACCTTGACTTTACCAAGGCTTTTAGTATGGCCTCCCGCAGCATTATTGCAAGCAAGCTGAGAAAGTATGGGTTGGATGAATGGACTGCAAAGTAGATACAACACTGGTTGGATTGTCAGATTCAACGGGAAACAATCAATGGCTCAATGTCTAGCTGGCAGCCAATATCAAGTAGAGTGCCCCAAGGACTAGTCCTGGGGCTGGTTTTGTTCAAGGTCTTTATTAACAACCTGGAAGATGGCATAGAGCGCACCCTCAGCAAGTTGGCGTTTGATACCAAGCTGGAGGGTACGGCTAGGATTCAGAGTGACCTAGACAAACGTGAGGATTGGTCAAAAGGAATCTCATGAGGTTCAACAAGGACAAGTGCAAAGTCCTGCACTTAGGATGGAGCAACCCTATGTACCAGGACAGGCTGGGGGAGACTGGCTGGGCAGCAGCTCTGCAGAAAGAGACCTGGGGGTGACAGTGGACAATAAGCTGAATATGAGCCAGCAGTGTGCCCTCTGCCAAGAAGGCTAACGACATCCTGGGCTGCATTGGCAGGAAAGCTGCCAGCAGATTTTGCACTAGTGAGGCCACATCTGGGGTACTCTGTCCAGTTCTGGGCCCCTCACTACAGAAACGAAGTGGGGGAGTTGGAGAGGCCAGCAAAGGGCAATGACAATGTCTGTGGGGCTGGGGGACATGAGTTATAAGGAGATGCTGAGGGAGCTGGGCTTAGTTAGTCTGGAGAAGAGAAGATTGAGAGGGGATTTGACAGCAGCCTTCAACTACCTGCAGGGGAGTTTGAAAGAGGATGGAGCTGGACTGTCCTCAGTGGTGACAGCTAACTGAACAAGAAAATAGGGTCTCAAGTTGCAACAAGGGAGGTTCAAGTTGGATAGCTGGAAAACCTCTCTCACTAGGAGGGTAGTAAAGCACTGGAACATGTTGCCTAGAGAGGTGGTGAAAACGCCATCCTTGGAGGTTTCTAGGGCCCAGATTGACAAAGCCCTAGCTAGACTGATCTAGTTAGGGATAAGTCTTGCTTGGAGCAGGGGGTTCAACTAGACGACCTCCCGAGGTCCCTTCCAACCCCAATCTTCTGCGATTCCAAGACAGCTTTGGCTCCAAAGAAGAGACTAAAACTGATCCGTTCCAATACGAATTACTGGCACTACAGGAGTACTTTGGAGCTCTAGCCATAGGCCAGGCAGGACTTGAATGAACGAACCACTGTGCCAAAACAGTTCGTCACGTAGTAAGAAGATGTTTCTAACAGGATGAACTTTCTTACTATGAGAGTGGGTAAACACGGGAATCGACTACCCAGGGAGGCTGTAAAGCTTCCAGGGGCAGAAACTTTAAAGCGCGGGTTAGAAAAAACACTTGGCTGAGACGGCCGAGTCAGAAGTGATCCTGCCTGAAGCAGGGGTTGGACTAGACGTGGCCCACGTCCAGCCCTTTATCTGTGACCCATCCGCTTTGCAGGTTTCAGTGCAGGCACTGCATAGGGATCTCACCCTCCTTTCTGATGCTGAGACACATTTCCCATCGGTCTGCCTGCTTTAGGGCAAGCACAGTGCTGCTCAGGTTGCCAAGAAGAGATTACCCTGGGTAATCTGTAGATAGAAGTCACCCACACAGAGGCCTCACACAGCTTCTGAATCACTCCAGCTCCATGTGATCCTGCTCGCCTTACCCAGCCCTTGTGCTGGCCCTCTGGATATGGGGGTGTGTTGATCACACAGGCAGGCATGCATTTCTGCATGATGGCTAGTACAAATTAGCATACAAATTACTGAGCTCTAGACAGAATAATTGGGGGGAGGGGGGATCTATGCCCTGCACTTTGCAGGAGATCAGACTAGAAGATTGTGACAGTTCCTCCTAGCCTCCACACTCCAGGAGTGTATAAATACCATCGAGCGGAGCAAGCCCTCCAACCCCGCTGGCGATACAGCATCCCGGACACTACCAACAGCAGTCAGCAACGCACAGGACCAGTGGCTGCAGGCACCTCACAGCCGCGGGAGCTAAATCACCCCCGTTTCAGCTCGAACCAACAAAGGAAACAGAAAAGCAAGGGGCGAATTCTGTGCATTTTCCACAAACGATTTAGTCACACTTCCTTCCAAATGGTTTCCCTTCCCGTCAGGACAATAACACGGGAGCAGATGTATTCAACCACTCTTTGGGCCACAACGTTCGAGTGACACCATCTCGTTATTTTAATCAATCAGGCTGCTCAGAAGCAGTCAGTACCACACCTGCCTCCTGCGGTGCTTTTCCCCATTCACGTTTTCCTATTTCCCAGCATTATTTTTTATTTCTTCCTTGTTGCTGTGTGCGAATCGTGACACACACACACACACACACACACACTTGCCTGCAGAGTTAAGTCAAATGCACAAATTCAACCGAGAAACAAGATGATCTGTTCCTTCTCAACTAGCCTTGGGCAGTCAAATGTTTTTATATAGAAGTCAGACTACTCACTTGCGCAGGAGGGGGATCCTTTTAATTATGCTAAAAAAAATTACAGGCTAAAAAATTAATGACACTAAAAAAAACTAAGACCAAAATTCTTTTCATCTTATACATTTTGGAACCATGTTGATTTGTTTTAACAAGGACATAAAAAAAAAAAGACAAATGAAGGTTATCCAGTCCAGCAGCGTATAGCAAGATTTGACTCTAAAGGAGCTACATGACATACTGCTCAGATCACGAAGGCATGCTTCAGACGCATACAGTCCTCTGATCTTTAAGAGTTGGTGTTATATAAACGAGCTGGAGCACGACTCTTCCTGATTTACCCCAGCATCAGCGAGGGCAGAGCTCTTGTGAAGCCGAAGGAGGACATAGTCCAGATTACTCCTTTGCGACTCCCCAACAGAATCTGCTCCATTTTTTTCTACTTGCATAAGCAGGGGGACAGACAACCTGAGGAAATCAGCTGCTGCCCTACATGATTAAGCGAAGCTGACACAGCCCACTGACAGATAGATGTGCCCTTTGGAAGCTCCAGAGCAAAAACAAAGTTATAAACAGACCATCACTAATTATTCCGATTAAATCCGGGAGGAACTCAAATACCTGATTTAGCTGGACGATCGCCGGGAGCAAAGGTGATGTTTGCGTGTGCTGTCTGACATGGGGGGGAGGAAGGAAGAGTCATAGCCTTTCCAAAACAGGCTTTTTCGTTTTCAGGCTTCACGTGGTACGAGAAGTCTACCATGCCCTGAAGGGCTTCTGCCTATTATCGTTAAAATTAGACATCAACAAAAAATCTAGCGTATCGACTTAGAATTGCGTGACTCAACCGTCTGGCTGCGTTTCTAATCCCATAATACAAGCCCTTTGCTGCAATCAGACTAGGATTTCTTTTGCCCTCTATAGTAAGCAGTCGCATACTTTTAAAGATTTTAATTGAAAAAGTCAAAGAAGGACACAGCAAAGATGTTCAGGACAGCAGACGCAGTACATTTGCTCCTCTATACAAGCTGAAGTTACGGAGGATAAGAGTAGCTGAGGTCCACACGTGAGGATGCTCCGGGGCTTCATGGAAACGGAAGCAGGAGGGATTAGGAGGTCCTGCCACAGCCCACCCTCTACTGCGATCACGGAAACCAGAGCGTCGTAATGCAGGTAAGAAATACAAGTAGCCCTTGCAGGACCCTTTACGCTAGGCAGTGCACGGAGAGGTACGCTCATCAGACACCACCCTTCTTTGTTCGTCTCAGAGGACGAGCAAGTGGCCCCCTTTTCTGCCCCTTCATCTTCATCCCCATCCCAGCAAATACCACCACGCTAGTAACAAAGCATTGAAGTCTCAACCTCTGCAATGGATCTGTTCAATTCTGTGCATGAGAGGGAGCCACTGTAGTTAAATGCCCAACCCTGCTCATACCTTGCTTTATATAATCTGTCTTTTTAACCTAAACCAGTCAGTACTTGGAGGGGAAGGAAAACTCCTGAGAAAGAGCACTGCAGACAATCACGCTTGCAACTTGAAGTGACAACTTCATATCACGGCTCGTTTGCCATGCATCA
>JAGPOW010000304.1:8125037-8141921 GCA_030014935.1 Caiman crocodilus
GAGAGGATGATGATGTCACCACCAAACGAAAGCCATGGGCGAGAAACGAGCAAACAAACAAGAGAAGGAAATGAACTCTGCGTGGACCCTATTTATAGCTGGGGATGCTGGGAGGCAGTGTTAGAGAGCGAGCGCAATGGCTCAATGCAAGAGCTACAAACTACGAAACGTTCAGATTCTCAGAGGAGCTGGCAATACCTGTTGAGTGGAGACGTCTGACTGCACTGAGCAAACCACAGGGTAACAAGGCTCTCCGTGGCCTGTGCCCTTTGATCACAGTACAGGGCTGGGCACTGCATTCATAGTGACCCAAGAGCAACTCAGCGCAACCTTAAGGAAAGAAAAAGTTTGCATAAGCCTAACGTTACAATCCCCAAATCTCCCTACTCCGTCGCCACTTCTCCCTGTGGACACTTGAACTCACCGGGCCCAAGCCTTTCGTGCCCAGAAGGGTCCTGGGTGCAAACAGCCCTACATACAACCACACCAGCCTGGTGCCAAAGTTGCACCAATTCTCACAGGGGTCCAGAGACTAGATGTAGCAGGGCCCAAGTCTTCTGCAAAGCCAAACCAGTTGGCACGCTCCAAGCATGCCAGACACCAACTGGCCCAAAATGCACAAAAGGCATTCCCAGCAGCTTTCTGTTTAAAGCATCAAGGTAGTAAGGAGGCAAGCCTAACTCTAACAAGAGCCTACCTGCTCAAACTCACTATCCAGCCTAGGGCCCTAACCCTTTAAAAATAGGCTAGAAAATACTCAAGAGTGGGGAGGCATCACCCACCCCTTCCTGTGGGCACGGTCCCTTCTATATCAGTAACACAAGATTCACAAAGCCAGGACAGCAAACAAGACAGAGTCCCATTCTGCAGCCCAGTAGTTAAGGGCAGGTGACAAGGAGGGGCAAAAGTCTTTGGTTTTGGTCCCAGCTCTCAGATTTATTGCTTCTCTTTGTCGATTGATTATCTAATGTAAAATGCACAAGCAGTGATACGCACATCAGCTCCAGCCTAAAGCAGCTCACCCACAGCCCCGCAGGACGCCTGTGGGAGGGCCTGCACAGAGCCTGCACGTCCCAGCTCCCAAATCTCAAGATGTCCACGTGCCGTGGAGCACAAGACAGAGTACAGATACTCAAGCTAGCTTGGACTGCGTCAGCAGAGCTCCAATTTGCCCTGCTTTCAGGATCCAGACAACACATTTGTACATTATGCTGTGATCTGCAGCACAACTTTCAAAAAAAAAAATAAATAAAGTTGTCCATTCCACTGTTTCCTTACTCATGACTGCTTTCCACTGCTAACTGAGCATGATCACAAAAGAATGACCTGAAGAATGCTTTCCATTCAATAACTTGTCTAACTTTATCCCAACTATGCAGTTGGTCCAATAAAAGGTATTGACCCTTACCCCACCCCCAAACCCACAAAACAAGAATTCTTGCCTTTCACATGATCATAAAGACTTTTTTAGGCAGAGATATTTCAATTGGCACAGATGCCTTATTCTTCACTGGCATCCACCACATGGTCATCAATGAGTGATACTGGGTTCAATCCTCTTCCTTTTTCCAAACCTGGAGCTATTTGGTCACCGATTTTGGTAGGCATTGCATGCAGCGCAGCACGGTGCAGACTAAGCCCAAAGCCTTCTGCATAACGCAAGGAAGCATTTCAGCCAACAGACCTGCCTTTAAGGCCATTACACTGTGCAGACATGGACAGCAGGATGCAGTTAGGCATCGTGGCTAGGAGTGCATAGCTAAATACAGCTTATCAGAAGGAATGTGGAAGGCAAGACATGAAGCCACTTGCCTGACAAGGCAAATAAGCATTAAAATAATTTGCAAGGCCCTGTTTATGCACCAGAGCTTAGTTCTCTACCAGACTAAAACACTGTCAGTAAGTTACCTGAAAACCTTGAGCCTTCTTAAGATGCTGAAAAACAAAACAGTTTCAGGAGAGAGAACTGCAAAGACGCTGCAAGATCTCAGTTGCCTACCTTTGAGCAAGACATGGGCATATGGACTAAACAGAGGGAGCAAGAAGGCTACTTCATCCTGGCAAGGAACTACTGCCCTAAGAGGGCTCTCCTCTATTCAGCCAAGGTAAAACAGGATCCAGGGGCAAGAAATGGACGGTAGAGGAATGCCAGCTAGAAAACAAGGGGCACGTTTTCTAACTATGGGGTGAACAACTCCTAAAGCAGGATCCCAATGGATGGAGCAGGTTTTCCATCACTTGAAATCTTTCAATCCAGAGCACGGGATCCTCTGAGTGATGCACGATAGCACCATCACATGGATGTGATGCAGGGATTACTGACTCAAGTTATTTGGGTCTCTTTGAAGAAGTAGGTTTGTCTAATCAGCCATAACAATCTCTTCTAAGCTTCAGGAGAAACTGTTGTTTTTGAACAGCAGCGGACCCGTGCCTATGCAATTAAAACAGTCGTTAGAAATTCCGATGCATTTGGCTGGGTAGTGATCCCAATTCTCCTTCAAGTGGAAAACAAGGTCTTGATTTACCCAAGTCTCAAAGCTCCTGAAACCCTAGCTCCCCACGGTGCTGAAAAGTCCAAGCGGACAGCGATGCATTTCCTGGGCACAGCCAGAAAGCTGGAATGACGAGTCAAGCAAGTTCATCGCTCTTCCTCAGCCCAAAAATGCAGCTTCTGCCATCCAGGGTTTCCATCAAGCCCTTACTCCAGCTAAAAGCCCAGCACTGCCAACCCCAAATATTCAAAACCCATGGGAGTAGCTTAACACATTGGGAATCCGGTTAACTTTTCAGGTGATCCTCTGTAGGGCTAGAAGCTAAAAGCAATAAGTTTTGAAATGAAAGCCAAGAATCGCACGTGATCACTGGACTCCAGAATCTGGAAATTTTCCAATCTTCTGTTCCTTGGTTTTGATGCTCAGATCCCAAAAGAAGTGCTCTACCTCCCAACCTAATTGAGGCCTGAGATCTTGCAGAGGCCAGTGGAAATACGACAAGGGCACACTGAAGGCAGACCTCAAGAAAACGGATGCCGACATCAAGCGCTGCAAGGACCTAGCTGCTGACCGACTCCAATGGTGCCACAACCTTGACCAAGCAGCAGCAGCTCATTTCGAGCTAACGCATCTTGCTTTGAAGCAGAGAAGAGAGAGCAGAGGAAGGAAAAGGAGAGAAATCCCAGCCTACTCACTCCTGTAGAAAGACTTGCAACTTCTGCGCACAGATCTGTGGCTGAAGGACTGGACCCCTAAGTCACCTCCAGACCCATCAAGAGCTGCGGTAGAGATCATCCTTGAACCAAGGGATTGCCGGTGACATAAACCCAAGTGAAATGGTAACACAGAAGTCACTGTCCCCTGGAAGAACGCAGAGGCTGGACTTCATCAGGCAAAATCTCTACCCGGACTCCGCTTGTCTCTGCAAAGCAATCTCCTGTCTAGCAAACCACAACCTCATGGGGCAGCAGAAACAGGCCAGGAAATCAAGCCCGCTGTGCCATCACCTGCCCGCTTTGCATCATTGTATTAAATGGACAAGGAAGACGCAGACAAGAGGGGGAGGCCAAGACAATTGTTTAAGACAAGCACTACTCTCAAACTTAATTGCTTTACAAACAAAGGTTTACTAGTTAATCCTCCCCTCCCCTCGGAGTCTAGGCAAATACTACTATCTAAATCACACAGATCCTACTACCTCCAATTTGCCAGCAAGGTGAAGGCAGCTGCCCAGAGCTCGAGAGGAACTGGGTATCCCCCTCCCATGCCAGACTCAGACCGTACCTTCCTGTAGCGTCTCACTCTGTGCATGTGAAGGCACGCACGCTTTGAGCATGTATTTGGATGCGAAAAGCATTACGCTACCGCCACTTGGAAATAAATAGCCATGCAAGCCGCTTCGTGCCAACTCCAGTTTTTTTAGCATAAAAAGAATCTGTGTGTCATTGTTAAGTCATACTTTTCCTTTTTTTAAAACATGTAGTCCACTTTTAAACAGAATATTTAATAGTCCTAGTTAAGTCACATTCGATTACAGCCAGGGAAGTACATCCTGCTGAACGTGGCAGCGAGGGGTGATTCACGGCGGCTGCTGCTTTTTGAAGGAGAGTTAAAATATTTCAATTGGGGAAGCCAAGGCAGAATGCCAAGTGGCCAACAAAATCTTCCTTTGGGAAAAGAGCTAGAAGAAATCTTGTCAACCCGGCTTCAGAGATTTCTGCAGCTGACAGCTGGGTGCTCGGACTTAGCCGCTGGTGAAGTGCCCACGAATGAAAACCCCGAGTATCTATAGCATCTGAAAGTGCTTGCTACGGAGCTGAAAGGCAGCCCCCCGGGCCTCTCAAAAGACTGCAAGCTTGTTGATAAGCTTCACAGAAAGAGAAGGACCTGATGCTACCAGCGATTCTGGGCCCATCGGAAAAAAGGCAGCACCTTCGAAGCAACTTCAGTGTAAGGGGGCTACTAAATTGATGCAATAGGTATGTAGCAAACGGATGTAATAAGCCTGTTAGACACGAGGCACGTGGTAGAAGCCCGCCCAAAGATATGCTTGATGGCCATAAACAACCTGTTGACCTTTGGGACGCCAGCTGATTAACCATTTATTAACTAACTCTCAGGAAGCGGAAATAAGCTAGATAAGACCCACTCAGCCCCCACAAAAGTCATTTTTCCAACTATTTGAGTTGATCTAATAAAAGATATTGGTTTTACCCCCCAACCAAAAACAACCCCTTCTTTGCCATGTGGAATCTAATAAATCTGGGGGAAGCTCCCAGTTTGGGGGCACAACTGGTGCTAGCAACGAACCCCGCGCAAGAGCTGCCAATTTTCCAGCCAGCAGGAATCGAACCCTGCGCGCTGTCCCTTTCCAGCCCCCCCAAAAGGGCACTTGGCTTTTGCTTCCGACACTCCCCAGCTTCCCCTCTGCTGCCAAGCGCATGCTGGGTTTCAACAGCTCGGAGCTGATGGACAGAGCATGTAAATAGCAGGCGAGGGGAGGAAGCGCTGGCCCTCGACAGGAACCCAGACGGCAGGGGTTATGCTCCTGAGCAGCAGGTAAACAACACTGGCAAGCAGCTGAGGATTGAATCTCTTTGCACCTCCTGTGCGGGTTTCCAGGAGGAGAAATCACTCGGCTGTGAAATGCATGGAAACAATGACAGTTCAAAAGGCAGGGAGATAAACAGCGCCCAGCTAGACTTGCTGTCCCCGGGCCCGTCTCGTCCTTTGCTAGGAAGATGTTCTGCAATCCCCTGTCCCCCTACAACCCTCTCCCTCATCCGCAATGGGAAAAAAAGAAGGGGTTGGAGCAGGAGCTGACTCAGTTCAAGACCATTATTGCTCTGCCTAAACCACAGAGGAAGAGCCAGTGCTGGCTTACACCTCACCCATCCTGTTTACTTCACGGGGGCTGGCACAGGTTGTACACCAGAGTCTAAAATTGGGTGTACACCTAGTTCGCTGATGAAATCTAATCTACTTGGGACAGGAACATCAGGAAGAGATTGACTCTTCCCCCATGTATAAGCCAAGGAGCAGGCAGGGCTCAGTACCACAAAGTGCCAAGTGCCTTCAGCGATCCCGAAAGCTTGCAGAAAAAGACAATTTTCTTGCCATTTTCCTGTTGGTCTAATAAAAGGTATCATTTTGGAACCAAGAGTTCTAGTTTTTTGTATGCCTTTAGCTCCTATTGAATTTGCACCTTGGAAGAGCAAAATGAACTGACAACATGGACTTTCCTTTTGAGATTCATATTCCAGCCCAGGGCAGGCAATACTGATATGCAAAACACTGGCCTTCTAGGGCTAGTCACAGATCTCTTACCCTACTGTAACCAATTAGCAAGAGACAGTAACATGGGAGGCGGATGACTGGCTTAAAAGAAACCAGAGGTAGTTTAGTCTGTAGGCTTCAGGAGCAATAGATCCTTCTCAGGTAACAGATTTTGACACGGTGGGACTAATGTAATCCTCATGGAAGTGATGAAGCTAGTGCTTGCAAGGAGACACATTTGTTTGACCCCCTCAGCTGAAACTCATTGCCAAGAAGAAACCGTACTTGTAAAACTTCCCTTGCACAAAGCGGAACGAGACTGTTCTGGCTCACAAAGAGCGGTAACCTGCAGCCATCCAGGAACTGTATCAGGCATTATCAAGAACAAGCTCTGCGGGAGAAACTGGCAGAACAGGACAGCTAAGGCCTCTCGGTAGCTCACATTAACTGTTTTGGAGACAAGGGTCCGAGGAGGTAATCAAAAGGTTGCACTTTTCTCAAGTGCACTGGATGTCCGACTTCTGCACTGATTATCTGAAGCACTCAGGGCTAGCCATGCTCATCCAGGGCACCAGCCCCAACATCTACAAACCTCCTGTCAGATATCTGGTCCCCAGTGGGGCACCAACACCTGGAATACCAATGCATTGTCTAGCAATATTAACACCCTCCAGAGACCTCCGTTTTCTAGGAAGAGGAAACGTCTCCAACTTGAGGAGATGAGATATTTCTTCTTTTCCTTTAACTTCATGCAACAGGAAAAAAACAAAACCAAACCAAGAGGGGAACTTCAGCTCCTAAGTATCATGCTAGCCCTGCCTGGCTAACACTAACCCGAACAGCTATTTTAAATGCTCAAATTCAGACTCCAAGGAGGAAATGCCGACCTCACTGCAACTATGTCTTGCCCATCAGGCTTTCACCCCAGTATCCAATCTTTCAGAGCTGCTGAGCTCTTGCTTCTTATAGACACTCACACATGCACCCCTCGCCCCTCCAAAATCAAACAGCAGGTGCCAGCATCACAGTCATCCCCAAAAAGTTGGATCACCCAAGACTAGCAATGTTTGCCGACGCAAGTGGCCCCGTTCACACTGCAAATCTGTGGCAGCATCACAGTCTCTAGAGTCCTGGTCTGGAGCCTAAAACCAGACACACACCGGTTCTCTCTCCGACACTGGTGCACATTTATCACAACATAATTCGTATGATAATCCCCACCCCTGCTACTGCGGTGCTGAATTCAGACTGTCAAATCCTCAGAGCAGGGACTCGATCTTCCTGGCGGCTCTGCAGGGCAGCGGGCACGCACCTCGCAGCCTGTCCCGAACGCTGGGCAGACACCAGCAGAGCGAAGTCCCGGACCCCTGGGCCCCGCGGAGGCTGCTCTTGTGTCGTGGCAGCAGGGAAACACGGCGTGGGAGAGCTCGCGTGTCTGCTCAGATACCTTCAGGGGCACCGGCAGACGCAGCGACCTCCTTGCCGCCCCCCGATGGAGAGCAGGCAACGGGCAGGGAAGCAGGTGAGCCCCGATAGCCACCAGCAGGCAATGCCTCCGTCTCCCGTCTTCTCTCCCGCTGCTTCCCGGGCTGGCCGTCCCCGGTCACACGAGGCGAGGACGCTGCTTGTCCCCCAATGCTGGAGCCCTGAGCTCCCAACTGGGGGGAATCTGCAGTGGGCGAGTGCCACCCCGGGGCGCGGGCAGGGATGGGGAGCAGGGACCCTGGGGAGGTTTCCCTGGCAGGGGTAGCTATAACAACCGGCCCCTCCATCCCTCAGCCGCGGTGCAGGGATGCAGCCCCCGCGCCCACCTGCCCTCGCCTCGCCGCGCCCCGCCCGGCCCGGCTGCCCCAGCCCAGCCCCGCTCGCACGGCTTTGTTAGCGGCCCGTGCCGTGCCGTGCCGTGCCTTACCTGCCGCGCGCGGACATCGCGAGCCGCCCGCCCGCCGCGACGCCCTGCCCACAATGGGAGCCGGCTCCGCGCGCCCCTACCCAGCCCGCAGGTGACATCATCCCTGCCCCGCCTGATAGGGTACAATGTGCGCCGCACTGCGCAGGCGCGGCTCCTCCGCACCCCCCACCCCGGAGCCGGCGGCGCGCGGCCTGCTGGGAGTGGTAGTTCGGAGGCGGCGCCGCTGTCTGCCACCCCCCTGGAGGCGCGGACTACATTTCCCGCCCGCCCCTGACGCGGGGCAGAGACGGCTGCCACCAGCTGCACCTGGCGGCCCCTGAGGCGTGGGAGGGGCGGTGCAGCGCCAGGGGGCGGGGTACACACATACACTTACATGCACGCACACGAGCAATTACACACACACACACTTTACACACACACGACACGGACAAGCCTGAGGCTGCAATGCTCTCTAGATATAGATATACAGGGAAACCTTCCTGTCTCAACATACATACATATAGACATGTTTATGTACTCACACATCTATATACACATACATATATATATATGTATAGAGAGAGAGAGACAGGTTTATACACCCACATACACATATATATCTATACATATATATATATATATACACACACAAATATATATACAGTGCGCATATATATATATAAGGATCATTGCAGCCTCAGGCTTGTCCAGTCTCCTCTGTGAGGAGTTTGTTGGGTTTTTTTTAATGTTTCCATGTTGCAAGCCAGATTGGCCAAGTCAATTCCAAATCCGTGAGCCAGCCCAGAGCCACAAGTGGCCCTACTACTGGCGAACATCCTCCCCCCACCTGGGGCTTCAGATGTTTCAGATCCTTTGGTGGGCATCCTACTTGCAGGCCTGAGCCTGGAGGCTCTGGGGTTTGGATGCCCCTGAGTTTTGCTTGCCCTCAGCCGTAAGGCCCCAGGAGGAGTCTCCCCTTTCCATAAAGTGGGCATAAAGCCAAGGTTAACGATGCATTACCCACACGGGTACTATCCCATGCCACCAGCGCAGTCTTCCCTGAGGACGTGCACAAGAGCCGCCACTGACTGCCTCAGACCACCGCTGCGTCCTGCCCGGTGCCGCGTCACCCCGGGGCAGCGAGCCGAGGCTGGAAGGGAGAGTGAGTGGGGTCTGAGCAGGGTTTCCACCCCTGTTCCTCTCCCCCAGGCAGCCGCCAGCATTTGAGGGCTAGAAGCTGTGATGCAGAGGCCGTGCCCCTCATGCCCAGGCTTCATAGCTATGAATGCTCCTTTCCTCCACGCTGTCCAATCCCTTTTTGAAGCTGTCGCCACCAGTTCCACACTTCAATGACACACGGTGTGAAAAAGCATGGTAGCAGGGGGTTGCACTGGGGCATTTGCACCCACTTTGATGCCTGCTCCGCCCATGGCGTAGGCGGGATAGAGCTAGCTGAGCTCTGGACTGCAGGATTCCTGGACCGCCGGCTCTTGACCTTGTGGGACTCAATGCGCCCCTCCTTAGACTTGAGGCACCCCCTGTGCAGCTTTGATGAACCAAGTAGCAGCCCCTTTTAAAAACTATTTTATATGTTGCTGTGCATGGCTCCATCTAGAATTTTACAAAGGCGGGTTGCAGACGGTGAGGTGCATTATCCTGTATGAAACAACACGTTTTTCTCCAGTTAAAAAAAAAATAAATGAGAAGCTTTACTAATATGCTACTAATACACAAGTAATATCAGCAAGTACACAAGCAGATACGGGGGCAAATGGCAGAGTTAACCAGCAGGTAGCCACCAGCCAACGTACAACAAACCAACCAGCACAAATCTACAGGGTAGGTTCATTACTCATTGGTTAGGCCGAAGGCAGGGCGCATTAGAGATTAACTGGTTGAGTCCAGGCAGGCTCCAGTCCAGAGAGATCACAAGCTAAGGCTATGATACTGCCAATACTTACAAACATCCTTGACTTTATATGTGAAGAGGCCGCTGGATTCCAACAGGGCTGTAATCATGCATAAACATGGCCAAGTGCACAAGTGTTTACAAGATCAGGACTTTGGTTAGGACTAGATGCAGCAAATGCTTGGGAAAAAACCCAGGAAGGAAAGGATGAGGTTAAGGTAGAATGAACCAGTTATTAGACCTCATGAGACCACCTCAGGTCACCACCTTGCTAGCCAGTGCCAGCAGATAGTGCTTTGCAGACATTTGTCTTAAGAAGAATCTGAAGTCAGAGTCGCATAGTGAATCTTCCCAGGGAGCCTTTTCCAAATGATAGGAAAGAAAAAGCCCCAAACATCAAGATAAAAGCAACCGGACAACCTGAATTTGAAATTCCTTTTTCCAATCGTCATGCAGGACGTACAAATAAAAAGGAGAGTCATATAGAAGCCAGATCAATATCCAGGGTGCTTTTAGCAAGGTCCAACAAGATTGTCCCAACCTCCAGTGTTCTCTGGGTGTCATCTTATGTTTTATAAATCGCTTTCAGAAGTTTCTACTCCAAGTCAGCCTGTGGTCCTGAAACACTGGACTATGGCCGATGCTCCATTTGGGCTGAAATAACCTTTTTTGGGCAAGAGGTGCCCGTAGAGTGCCTCTCAGGTCACACAGGAGAAATAATGGTGCATTTTGGAGCAGATCAAATTCAAGCTCAAAGCAATGGTATGCAAACACGGCAAACACACTTTTGGTGTGGAAATCAAGCTTCTCACCTCTTGCGTTACCTTCCTTAGCCATGTTAGTCAGAAGAAGTACAATGAGCCAGAAGAGGAGACGCACCCAGAAGAGGGATTATATTTCATACACGGGCAGGTACATAACCAAGAGATGTAAGGCGCGCTAGTGATGGGGCAGTAAAAAAGAAGGGAGGAACTTCCTTGTGAGAGTTAGCGCAAGGGGTATATACACAACATGGTGTGATACAGAAAGAGCCGCTTTCATGACCTTAGCAGGCCTGCCTTTGGTACAAAACTTAGTCCTTTTTCTTGGGAGCAGCAGCCACAGGCACCAAGATCAGAAGAATGAAGAGTTTATACGCATGCCTATCTATCTTCCCCAAGGCTTACCATTTCCCAGAGGGCTTGGGAAGACACCAGCTGCTTGAGACACTCCTGCAGGGCTTGCCTGTCTCTCCACGTCAGTCTGTTTCTCCCACGAACAGCTCAGTGACAGCTCCCCTTCTCACTTGCTCTCTCCAGGGAGTCACGCTAACTGTTTAATAAGTCTCTAAGCTCCCAAACTTGCCCGACTAGCTGTGTGACTTGACTGAGGCCTGGCAGTAGCATCTCCCTAGTTAATAAGGGCTGGGCTGTCCTCTTGTAATTGCCTCTCAAGAGTTTGTTGAGAGGCAAGTTATGGTATTTAGGGCTATTAGGGCTACTATGTTCCTTTGCTCTTCATTATTTCTCACACACACCCCCGCCCCCATTATTAAATTAGTACAGCCATACAGGGCCATGTATCTAATAACCCAGTATAGCCAGATAGGCACGGTCGCGAAACAGCAGGCACAAAAGTATTACAGATCATTATGTATTACAGATTATGATGCAGTGGCTACCACATCTCTGCCACATCTCCCTGGCCTTGCATTATGAGAATGAGCATTTCTGTTCACACTCACTACCTGGGGAATAATCCACGGTGCTTTACAGCACTTGTTATTTGATACTGTTTATTGATTTTTTTGCATAACTAGATCAAATCACTTTCTCTCTGCTGGAGAAAATAGCTTCTGGTTTTATATTTGGAACAGCGCATTAAGCCCATCTCAGAGTTAGATGTTAGGTACTCACTAAAGCCTAGATATGTTCTCAGAGCTAGACACATGTCCAATCAATAATTTTATTATCTTTTGGGTATCGCTTTTCTGTGCCGCTGAAATGAAATTCAAGTTTGCATTTAAAAGAACGCAATATAGGACTGTATGATGCAGTCCTCTCATATGGTTTAGACCCGCTCTTAGACCCGCTCCTTCTTGTCAAAAAGTTAAACAAAACCACACTTTTTGTCTCACTACAGGGCCTCTTACCCTGCTCCACTGAAGCTCAGAGAGGATTTCCACAGTGACTGAAGTAGGGGTTGGATCTGGCACCGAGTGAGGATTCAGTATGCCGTGTCTCGCCCTAAGAACATCCCTCATGTCTTTTGTGGTTCACTCATTGATGTGGGAATCCGTCTGTGGATTCGCATCCCACTTCAAATGGTGTTATGGCTGATAAGTATGAATCCAGTCTATCCACAGGATTCAAATAAGCTTCTGGTACCTGGGAGAGCAAGTTGAAACAACATCTTGCATAAAGTTTTCACAGGCTCTGAAAGAAATAAATGCTTTCCCTAGCCAGGCTTCCACTCTGAAGGTGTTACCTGGGAATGTTAGTGGGACTAGAGTCAGCCATCCGTGCCTATAACTACTTATAGACTTAGCCCTTGATTCAGCCAAGCACATAAGCCGCTAAGAAATTCTCAACAACCTCAACGGTTAATCACATGCTTCAACTTAAGCATGTGCGTAAGCACTTGGCTGAAGCAGGGTGGACGGTTCCTTGGCTTGGAGCTATGCTTCTAGGCTTCCAGGGCCTCGGTGTTGTTAATAGCATCCGAGAAATATTTATTGCAAAAATGAGGGGGTTTCCTTTTCATGTACGATGTGCTCAGGGAAGGGTCCAATGTCAGAAATAATTACTGAGCATCTGGAAATTATTGTGCAACTTCTAAGACACTGCCTTTAATTAAGAACGTCCACCAGAAATCTCTCTCTTGTTCATTAGAGCACACGCTTTTACCTCAGGTTAAGTTGCCTGCATGTGCTTTGAAAGATCCTTTCACAGCCCATGTGGAAATCCTCTACTGGCTGTCATCTGCAGGGTCCCTAGCGTGAGTCCTTTTGCTGCTTCCTTTCCAGAAACAGCTTTGGTGTATCAGGCTGGATGACTCAGAGTTGTTGTAATGAGATATGAAGCATTCGCAGGCCTGCTGATGGCATAGGAAACCATTAATAATATAGGCCCTAAGTGCTTTTGCAGCTGTCTTTCACCCTACAACTCTTCATAGGGTTGTCTTCTTTCATCTGCTTATTACATTTATCAGAATGGCCTCAGTGCTGGCTTGTCTCCTCCTTGCCTACTGCTTTTCTCTACCTTTTCCTTCTCATTCGATGCTTAGGTTGCAAGCTCCTTGATGGCACTTTCATGTGCATACCGTGTCTACAACCAAGTGGTCCTTGAAGCATAACTGAAACCTCTGGGCATTAATACAATCCACATAATAATAAATAATTAAGCCAACACCTGGGTCTTTGTCCATTCGGGACTTTCTCCATGCCGGGCTGTGCCCGAACCCATGCTGACGTCAGTCCCTCAGTACCTGTCCCCAGCTTTCAGGGTAAAGAAACTCCTATTAGGGTGAGATCAGCTTGATCCTTTCTTCTCACTGCGGTAGAAGATTCACATTTTGCATGGGCCAGTTACGTCAAAATGCTGGGCAAAGAGCTGTTCCTAGATATACCCTGGAAATGCCAACAACTAGAAGCGTAACATGATGTGATTGATCATGCGTGGAACATTATTTATCTAGGGAGAGAAGAAAAGTATTTATCTAGGGAGCACTCAGAAGGACATTGTTTATCTAGGGAGAGATCAGGAATCTCCACTGGACAAGGAAGGAAGAGTCATGGGGTAGAGGCAAGATGGGGGAGAGAGTATTAAAGTCCAAAGCTAGATCCTCAGCCTGTGCAAAGCAGTGCAACTCAAGGAAGTGATGCATTTATTCCATGTGTAGGCTTCACCCTGGTAGCTCCAGTGAAATGAGCACTGAGACATTTCTGTGCCTTATCTGGCCCTTGAGTAGCAGTTCTGACAGCCTGGTGATGAGTGCCATGCAAGAGCTACATAGAGAGAGACACTATTGAGATATTTTTTCCAGCATGGGTAGCATTTCCTGTCTTTTCGGAGGGGCCAGCATAAAACCCAGGCATAATTTCAAGCCTTCTTGGGATGCCACACTAAGGCTTCAATGGCAATTGAAGCAGGGGAGAGGGAAGGAAGCTGGCTACCCACGCTGACTTTCTGCATCAGGGGGCACCCCCAGCCACCTTGCAGTGGTTGATGAGTTAGTGAAATGAGGCTGTGTCCTCAGAAGGGGGGAAACCTTCATGCCTCAACTCGTAGGAAGGGACAGAGCAGCTGTATGAAGTGGAGGGAAAGGTCATAGTCCTCCCAGCTCATCATTGCTTCATTCCTGCTACCTTGTGCATAGCGAGGGACTTTGCCTTCTGCAAATATAACCCCCACACCATACATGCACACAGAGCCTTTCACCCTCATGCCACTGGCCGGGCTCCAGCCCAGCTCCACTGACCCAAAGGCATTTAAGCCATCTCTGAATCTTTAGGTGCCTAAACACCTTTGAAAATCCAGCCCTTAGAAACTGAAATGTCAAGGATTTTCAAGCAATGTCGGTACTGGGAAGTCCGAGTGACTCTTGAAAAATGGGGCTTAGGCTCCGAAGTCACTTCTTGGACATTTTGTCCTTTGTGACTTGCCCCAGGTGACAGATCTCCTGAATCCCAGCCCAGTACATTCATCACCGGAACGTCTCTATCTTGCCATCTTTGGCCCGTTGACTTTGACTGGGTCATTAATTTTTTTTCCAGCTCTGGACTCCAAGCATTTTTCAGCACGTTGCCTCTGCTCTCTCAGAACCGCAGAGCTAAGAATTCTTGTCCCTCGGCTTGCAATGCGAAGGCTCAGCAAGCCGCGCTCGTGAAACTTCCCCTGGCTAATTATCACTGTTTCACAAGCGATACACGCTCCCGGTATCTTTCAAAATGCTACTTTCACTACTATAGGTCCCGTAATTGGATTCCTCTGAATACAAAGGACTTGAGATTGATCTGATACCAATGCAGAACAGGAATGGGTCTATTAGTCTGTGGCGCTAAAACTGAGAGGCAGATCCAGCCCAGCGTGTCTGTTTGGACTGGCAGAGGGTGTCTGCTTAGCCTTGGAGATTATCTGTGTTGGCTGCATGGATTTTTTTTTTACAAGGGATTTTGGGTAGAAGAGGAAGGGAAGGGCTTTTATTTGCTTTCTGGTTGTAATGTCTATGATGCAAATCCTTTGGCTGATTTATGCTACATTTTTGTTGGAATATTTGTGCATTGCGAAAGGCCCTTGCTTCACAGCAGGGCAGGCTAGTGCTCATGCTGGAGTGGCATGCCAGGAGACAGATGGCGTGCTGGGTGAACTATGTGATGTGGAATGCTGCATTGCAACACCTGATGGCCTAAAGGCTGCTCTAAGTTGCATTGGCAGGAGAGGTCTCATCAGAAAGCTCTGCTGGCCGAGGATGGGGTGGAGTGCTCTGTAACCCTGTTTGACCCCTTCCTTCTCCTGGTGTATCTTCTCCTGTCTTTGCTCTGGCCATACCACCCAGTGCCATAGCAAGGCAAAGGCGCCTTGCAAACTGCCCTGGGCACCAAAGCGAAGGAGTGCCAATATGCGCTGCCCAGCTGAGGCAGGACGCAGGATGGAGCTGCGGTGGGACAGGGTGCAGGACAGAGCAGTGAGCAACTTGTTTGAGGGGCACGACGATGGGGCAAGGGTGGTTCCCACCACTGCATGCACTGCCGGGTGAGCATGGGCAGGGGGGTGCCCCCCACATCTGTGTGCAGGGCAAGTGGGGGCTGCTGCTGTGGGCTTTGCCCCGGGCGCCAAACTTCCTTGCCATGGCACTGATACCACCTCCAGAATCTCCCATACCTAGGATTACTCACCAACTCCACTAGTTTCAGTTCAAGATCCGCTAAAAGCTGGAGCCAGGCCACTCGGAGCTGCGTTGCATCTGCTGGCCAGGCTCTGCCAGCAGGAACGCTGTGGCAGCAACTCCAGGAGGCCCCCAGGATCCCAGGTAAGGCTGCTGGGTCCAGCACAGTGCTGGCCCCAGCCTCCCCTACTGCCCCCAGGGCATGGGTGTTCCTCAGAGACAAGCAGCCGTGGTGCAAGGTGTGCTGCCGCTACCTGTCCCCGCGAACCAAATGTCCATGCATATCTGAACGTGCCCCTTGGCTTTATTTCAGACCAGGATGGGGTATGCCTGCAAGTTGTTGTTATCTAATGGCTCTTTGAGGGCCTATATGAACTAAGCTGCCAATCTCAGTTGAAATCTCAACAGAAAGGTGCTTCTACAAAATAAAAGCCCTTGTATTTGGCACAAATGGAGCTCTCGGCTGGTGAATGGCAGAGGCTTGAACAGGCAGAGAGAGCGAACTGCAAGGTCAAAGCAAGGACATTATTTTCTAGGACTGTCTACCCAGCACCTTTGACGAGCATTAATTCATTCCACTAAAGAAAGCATGATCACCCTCATCACCGGCACGCGCTGGTGATTATGGACTGGTTGTTCTGGCATCTTATCAAGTTCTTTTTTGTTCCAAGAGGGAGGTTGAGCACAGCCTTAAAATACTGTGAAGTCCACAATACCCGCATTCAGAGTCCAAGAAATATGTGTCACCTGTGACAGAGACCCAGAGCCAGCCATACAGGTAGCAAAGTCACCGCAAAATGGTATCTGATACAAACAGAAGGGACCAGCAGGAGTGGGGAGGAAAAGGAAATGCAGCCAATGCTCTAAGGCTGCATAAGATAGAGGACCAGGCACTATAGCCTGTTTTATGGTTTGTAAAGTGACCTCAAAATGGGCAGCGAACCTCTTGCATAGTTTAGTAGTTTGGTTCACCCCTGACATAAGGGTCAGCCATGCTCCCAGCACAACTTATGCCTACCTGTATCAGGGGAATGATGGCTATGGGACAGGGAGCAAACCTTCGCTACCTCAGTTATTCCACTGGTCGCTCTCATGCCTCCTAGTGTAAGAGGCAGCACCTACACCAGAGCAGGACCTCCCTTCATAAGTAGATGCAGCCAGCTGGCCTGAAGTCCTTTATATGTTCTGAGAGCACCCTGCCCCTGGTGCCACATGGGCCAACAACCTTGGGCCCTTCTGCCTCTGCCATGTGTTGTCACAGTGTGAGCCTGTCTAGCTCTTGCTTCACTCAGCTATTGTATCAGCCAGGGGTAACCACAGCAAGGGAAGTCCCTTCCTTACGCTAATTCACGCTGTGGCTAGGCCACAATAGCTGTGTTGGGCACAGCTCAGATGGAACAAGAAATTGGGACCAGAATGTGCATGAAGCCAAGTGAGTCAGAGTGCATTCA
>JAGPOW010000304.1:8149078-8162281 GCA_030014935.1 Caiman crocodilus
GGGGGGTGCTAGAGCGAGCCCTCACTATGGCCAGGCCCGGTGTCACAGGATGGGGTCCTGCAGGATGGTCGTGATCTCCCCAAGGCCCCCTTACTGTGCCAAGTTGGCCCAATGGACCAGGCACCCTCTATTCTCACCCACCATGTCTTTGATGGTATGAATGATAGGGAGGCTGCCTTTAAGTCCTCTTCAACACGGTCTTGATTGATTCTCTGGATCCTGTGGGTTTCCGGACCTCTGGTAGGTCCCGCTCCAAAACAGATGTCCCAAGGGGTGTTTCAGGGCACACTAGCCTCATGGGCTATGCGTGACTCCAACCACCCCTTTACCATGCCTCAAGCCTTGCAGATGGTACCGACATTGTTTGGTCTGGGTTTTGTTGCAATTTGGCCCCCTTGTCCTCCCTGGGCTCTCTGCACCCCTGTCTCGCTCGGGTCCTTGCTGGCGCTGGGGCTTTCTGCAACCCTGAAAAGTGCTATGCCCTCTCTGGCACCGGGGCCTGTGCACCCAAATGCCGCGCCTTCTCTGGTACCGGAGTCCCCACATTGCCGTGGGGCCCCTATGAGGCCTCCTCCATCCTCTAACAGCCTCACCCAAACCACCGGCCTTATACAAAAATTAACAAAACACAAGCCCCTGGGCTGTAACATAAATTCAAGCCACCCAGCTATAACATCTTTCAAACCCTACTGGGGAATTATCCATCCCGCAGCAGTAACAGAAGCTGCTCCTGCAGTCAGGCCTCTCCCCTTTGCTCACTTCGGGAGAGCTCCTTCCCCCTTGTCTGCTGGCAGGGAACTCCTTTCCTGGCCTCAGCCCTTCATAGATAGGGGTTTATCTATGAACCGGGTCCTGCCCCTTCTGGCAGGTGTGGGCCACTGGCTCGTTCTGGCTGCCCTGCTAACCCGCAGCTTGGGTTTCCAACTCACTGCTCTTCCCTTAGCAGTTTCAGCTCTTCAAAGGAGCAGGGCACCCTAGTGCCCTGTGACACCTGGGGGATGTGGCCAGGCCCCAGCAGGATAAGTATGATTTGGGAGGAGTTTAAGCCCCCACCCTGGCCTGGACAGTCCCATCAGGGTATGCCTGGAGGGGGAAGGGGGAAGCAGAATATGCCAGGCATTTCCAACCCCCACCCTATCGCTGTTTGAGCAGCAAGAGGGGCAAAATGCCTGACAGGTCCTGGGGTCTGTGCTGGTGGAACAGGGGAAAAAGGGTAGGAAATAAACCTCCCTCCATCTCCCACGAATGACTGGTACCTCCTGAGACTTGGGGGGCACCATTTATAGGTGACAGTGTTGGTGGCGGGTGGAGACTGGGGGGGGGCACATGCCCCCCCCTCCCATGCATCGCCTATGCCATCTCCCACTTGCTTCAGGCTACAGCCAGGGCTGGCCATGCCCCCCCACCGCTCAAATGGAGAGGGGGGGATGCCTGACAGGGGTTGTTATGCCCCTGCCAAGCAGACTCTGGATGGGGTTCCCCAGGGGAGAGAGGGGAGGGAGGAAGAAATAAACCCCCTCCCTGCCCCCTTCACTTTAGGTTGCCATGTCCCCTGCCCTTGTTCTGGCTAGAGAGTGGAGCGGCCCTCTGGAACAGAGAACACAATCCAGCCCAGGGCTCCACTGTATGCTAGGATGCCGGGGGACTCCGATTTAACTTAAACCAAGAAGGGGTCTGGGACAGAAGTTTCATAAACTGGTTTGACCTCAACCAGTTAGGTTGGATACTACATTCAACTAGGTTTATCTTAAACCAGTTTCAGCCATGTTAAAACTGGTTTATGTGCTCTGAGCTTCTGTTCTGTTACAGGTATAAACCAGCTTCTGATCACTTAAACCAGTTCTTCTGTCCCTAGCCATTAATTGCCAGATCTAGATTCAGGGCCCAGGGGTCCTGTCTCTTAGGTCTTTGATCTAATTGCAAAGCAACATTCCCTCTCATCACAAGAACCTTTCAGAAAACCTAATACATTGCTGAAACTTGGCAATCATAGAGGCATAGTTAGCTATTAACCTGAAGTTAGGTAGAAGCCAGGGTACATGTACACCTTATAGATTAACCAAAGTAGTCTATATATATATATAGCTGTATATAGTCTATATATATATAGAGACTACTTTGGTTAATCTATAAGGTGTACATGTACCCTGGCTTCTACCTGACTTCAGGTTAATAGCTAACTATGCCTCTATGATTTATATATATGTGATATATATATCTATATATATATACACACACTTTACATACATGCAGATATATATACACACATATGTATATATGTATAGCTATACATCTATAGACATAGAAATAGATATAGGTATCTATACCTGTATCTATCTCTCTATATCTATAGATATATATCTATGTCTATACCTATACATATATGTATATATATAGCACAAGCTTTCAACATCAGACCATGAAATGAGTTTCAGACCACAAAACTTGTGCTCTGTGTGTATGTCTATCTACCTATCTATCTATCTGTTTGTATATCTCTCACAAAAACTTGAGCTATATATATAGAGAGAGAGAGAGTGAGAGAGAGAGAGAGAGAGAGAGAGAGAGAGAGAGAGAGAGAGGTGTGTGGATGAGAATAGGATGGAATTCAACGCAGACAAGTGCAAAGTGCTGCACCTAGGGAGAAGGACCCAGCAACACACCTACAGGCTGGGGAACACCCTTCTTAATCAACACAGTGGCAGAAAGGGATTTTTGGAGTCGTTGTTGACTCCAGGATGAACATGAGCCGCCAATGCAAGGAAGCGGTCAGTCAGGCTAACCGCACCTTGTTGTGCATCTAGAGATGCATCACAAGCAGGTCCAGGGAGGTGATCCTTCCCCTCTATGCAGCATTGGTCAGGCCACAGTTGGAGCACTGCATCCAGTTCTGGGTGCTGCACGTCAAGAGGGACGTGGCTAGCATTGAGAGGGTCCAGAGGAGGGCCACTAGCATGGTCAAGGGGCAGCAGGGCAGGCCCTACGAAGAGAGGCTAAAGGGCCTGAATCTATTCAGCCTCCACAGGAGAAGGCTGAGGAGGCACCTGGTGGCTGTTCACAAACTCACCAGGGGGGACCAGTGGAAACTGGCTGAGGCTTTGTTCCCCCCGGGCACCACTGGGGGTACTAGGAATATCAACCACAAATTGTTAAAGAGAAGGTTCAGGCTGGACATCAGGAGGCATTACTGTACGGTTAGGGCTACCAGGCTCTGCAATGGACTCCCAAGGGAGGTGGTGCTCTCTCCTACCTTGGGGGTCTTCAAGAGGAGGCTGAGTAGATATTTGGCTGGGGTGTTATGACTCATTCCTTTCTATTCCTGACCTGATGATCTGTTGAGGTCCCTTCTGACCGTAAGTATTATGAAACTATATCGACCAAAGTATGTGTGCACTATAAAGTGCAAACGTACCCTGCCTCCTACCAGAAGTCCAGATGCCATAACCAGATGACTGGTTTCTGTACTCTCCATTGGTGTACGAGCTCTCCTCCTGAACACAGAAGTGAGGTGGAGTTTTCATTGAAACCAGTTTCAATCATTCCCATCAACATGACAATATAGGCCCCTAGAAGACAGGCCTTCTCTGTTAACAGGAGGCTGCTATCTCAGTGAAGCCACCAGTATGAAATGTTTCTGCGCCTTTTATGAGGGTTGTGACATGCTGAGAAGGTGCTGAGAAGAGCAGAGTGGCCTTGCCTCTTTCTTCCACGTCACTTCAGCCTCTCTTGCTTGATGTCACAGTGTGTAGGACCCTTTTCAGGCACCAAGAGGGAATGGTGATTGCCACATTCCTATCAATATGCTGAGGAAAGGGGACACAGGCATCTCTTTGTCTGCCACTGCTGGAAAACCTCCAATCAGCCCAAGCTAAAGAGTCTTACCAACACAAATGCCCTGCCAAGTTGACAGACCACAAGTTGAATTGAAAAACCTGTTGCTATATATCATCACAAAAACAACCATCACAGCAACAACCACCTCTTACACAGGGCATTCAGGGACTAATTCAATACTGTAAGAAGGAACCCTAGCCCTGCTATTAAGACCCAGGGCTGCCCTTTTGAGACTAAGTGCCAGGAGGGTAGGGATTAGCAGCCCAACCACCTAGGCTGGTCAGCTGACAAGAAAGGGATAGACCTCTGGGCACATATAAACCCCACGGCCAAGGCTGGCAGGGGAAGGTCTCTGGTAAGCGGCCAGGGGAAGAGAGCTCCTGCACAGCAGAAATGCCCCGGAAGGCTGTGGTTGTGGCTGATGAAGCTCTAGTAGTCTACAAGTTACCCAGAGGTGGGGTGGGGAGGGGGTACTCAAGGCTCGAGGAGCAGTTTGGGGTTTTAAGGAGCCAGAGTGTGGCTTATAGGACTTCTATTATGTTATAGTCCAAGGGCTCATGCTTGTGTTGCTGTTTGTCTGGTGGAGCAGGCTGAGGCTATTTGGGGAGAAGGAGGAGGCCTCAGTGGGGCACACTGCTGTGCAAAGCCCCAGCGCCGGGGGGGGCGCAGTGTCAGGGGGTGATCAGGCCCCAGCGCCAGGGAGGCACAGCAACATAGAGTGAGCCAACCCAACGCTCTAGGGCATAGGTTGACATTTATACCATCTTCATGGAAAGAGATTAATAAATTATACATTTGTCTTAGATCAATCCTTCCAACATAACAGGTTTATTAGCACAAAACTGTTCTTTCCATATTATTTACACAGACAAAAGCCACATCTGTGCTAGAAACTTTTGCCTCTGGTGATTTCCTTTTAGATATGGGATTTTTAATGATGTTTTTTAAACCAGCAGAAGGCCTTGTGTAGATCTGGTTTCATCAGCCAAAATGTTCCCTTTCTGGGGTAGCCTACTTTGTCACAGAATGTGTGTAAGATACATTGTCAAAAACACGCTTTTGCGGGTATAAATGCTTCCCCCAAGGAAAATTTGCCAGGATATCCTCAGTAAACAAAGCTCAAGTGTCAGGTGCTAAGTGAAGACAGCATCGGTGAATTAATGACTTGGGTGACAAGGCTGTAATTCTCATTATCTGGACACCTAGTAGCAATCACTTAGAAACATTGTGAAAAAGAAATCAAACATCCTGGCTTTTATTCTGAAGCAAAGATCATTTCACCTGGTTGAGTCTCTTCATTTAACAGGGAGAGTTTAAAGTTGCCTCTCATAAAAGCCATATTTGCAAGTATTTCTGTCTACACTGGCAAAATAAACCAATTTAATTCGTTGGTGGGTAGTGAGCTCCTTTTTCTCTTAAATATTTATCACAAAATTAGCCAAACAAAGGTAATGAACTGACGGGATGCTGTGGGTGCAGACAGAAGTTACAGTTGTTGGGCGATCAGCCCCCTGAAAGCACTATACAGCTGAGCTGTGACACACATGCACAGCTGCAGAGCACTTCTAAAGTGGCTGATTGTGCAACAAATTAAACTTCATCTAATGAGGGATCAGATGAAGGCTCTCCAAAGTGGAGCACTTTAGGGAACTTGTGTTTCCTAAGATCAGTCTATCATCACAATAGGGCTGGGCTGATGCAGCTCAGCTCAGCCCTTGGTGCTGCCTGCAGGAGGGGGTGGGGCATGGATTGGTCCCTCCCCCGCCCCTCCCAACCTTGCGCCTCCCCAGACAAGCATCTGTTGGGTCGGGGATTTGCTCTAACTCATGGCACTATGCAAAGCGCCATGAGTTTGAGTGGGGACCTGCACATCTGCCAGTACCCTAAGGTGGTTTAAAAGGCAGGGAAGGGGTTTACCATTCAGGAGAGCTCATCAGCTGAACTAATATAACTGTTTCATCTGTCTGCTCCTGTACCATGATAGTGGACCTAAGTCACTGTAACTGTAAACCTGAATGAAACTGGCTGAAAGTTACAACAATTTAGTTTCTATTTGCAGCAGGAAAGAGTGGACAGAGAAAGGAGTTACACTACATAACTATTATAAAAGCTATAAAAAGAAATAATTTTAAAGCACCTTACCAGTTTATTCATACTCTTTATGTAAAAATTAAAAACCCACAGTCGGTAAGTAAGAGGTTTGGAGAACAGAACAGTGAGGCTGAAATGCCTCAGGTAGGTTGAATTCTAAAGAGCCCAGATGGAACAAGCAAGCTTCCAAAACCCAGTCATCCACAATGAGAAATGCCCCTTCTGAGACATGATGTAACAGCCCAGGATGGCCTCTCTTCTTTGCAAAGGGCCTTACCATCATTTCCAATGTTGCCTCTACTTGTGACTAATTATGGGCACAAGTGACTTGACCCGATCTGCAAATCTGGTAGGTAGATATAGAAATTACTTCATTTGTATTTACATCTTGGTGGAATTGCAGGTAGTTTCTAAAATCCAAGGCCATAATATTTCCGTGTGCCTTGAATGGGTAAAAGCAGTTTGGTCCGAAGGTCCACAAGTTCTGGAGATGATCATTGTCCTAGTGGAACATGCAACATGATCTTTAGAAAAGACTCTCCAATAAAGTTATACTCCAGGACTGTATTTTGTAACTGGCACTTAGAGCTTGGGACAGGTGTTTATATATAAATATGATATTTTTTTCCTATAAAAAAGGAATCAAAGGGCTTTATTTTTATTGGCTTAATCTTGAAGGCACTATGCAAGAGGAATTCATTGCAAACAGAGAGAGAACTATTACAAAACATGCCCTGTTACACAGGAGCCCCGGCTTGCCAAACAAACACAGCTGTGAACCAATATTAAGATATTGCAGTGCAGCTTCCCCACGTCTCACTTTTACTATTCTAAGCCAGTAGCTCCTTGACCAATTTTGCAGCCACCTATAAAAGTAACCAGTCTTTTATTGGGTTACTGTCCATCTGTTTAAAACAGGTTTCTCCCTTTCCATTATGTAGGCCCAGGTGCAAGGAGACAGATTCACTTTGCCAGGATATAAAACTGACCCAGCATCCCATAAATTTGGGCTAACGAGAGGTTATCTTTTTAAAGTGACATGTAGCATGTTCCATCCTTCAAGGCTTTTGCTAACATTGACAGATCCCCCTGAGTGCTTTCTGTCTGGTTTTACAGGGGCGGTGAGATGAAAAGGCTAGATTGTACATGCAGGATCTGCCCTGTGTCAGAAGCGGCTCGGAGCTGTGACACACACCGGGAACACCCCAGGGAAGAAACTGTGATTCAGCGAGACATAATTCTGGCTCTGTTACTGGCCCATCCCAACAGCAGGCAACCAGCCCCCAGTGCTGGCTCAGCAGTGCTGGCTGCTGTACTGTAATGCCAGAGCCAATGTTCCCCGCCCACCACCTACTCCCCTTCTATTTCTATCAGGCAGAAGAACAGACATGGAGCATCCACTGATTCCCAGGGACCTGGGGCAGACCTCTACAGAGGCCAGACACAATAATATGAGGGGAGTGCTACTCATGTGAACACCATGGTGAAGCCACTGTAGCCTGGAGCCCAGCCAAAATATAAGTATCTTGCCCAAAATGAATGAGCGAGGCAGTGTCAGAGATAGGGGTGAAGAGCAGTACTTTGACCCTACCCTGTGCTCTCCCTTAGATGCTGGCCCCACGTGGTATAGGACACAGACTGGATTGCCACACTTTCCCTGTGTACTCCCATAAGCTAGGGACAGACATTCAAATAGCCTGAGCCTGAATTGATTCAATTTTTGCAGGTTAGTTTAACCTGCAAAGCTTGAACTGATTTGGAGGTGGATATACTTCCCCTCTGGACTGACAAAATGCAAGCACATGCCTGCAGTGTCTCAGGCTAGAAGCCAGGGCCGCTAGAGAAGCCCTCTCTTCCCTTTTACAGTGCTGAGCTGAGGAGGGCATGGCCAGACCCTAGCAGGATGTTTTGATTAGGGGGTGGTTTAAACCCCAACCCTGCCTGCATGGTCCCAGGCTTTTCCCTGCTTGCTGCTCAAGGGGTGGAAGTGTTGCCAGCCCCTGGCACTCTGAAGCAAAGAAGAGGGCCAGGGGTGTGTGTGCAGTGTATGTATATATTGATGTACTGAGTTTTTCAATCTCCTCCCTGCTTCTCTAGACTGTCTGCAAACCTGACAGGCAAGGGAGCTAGCACAGCACTAATAACACAGTGTTTATCAGCCCATCAACAAAACAAAAGCCTCTCTCATTAGTTCAAGCTCTTCTTAAACAGCTTTTTCCAAGGAAGGAATGGGCAACATTACCACCTGACCAGTTGATTAGCTCCAAAAAACCCTAAACTGACACTGTTCTGTTTGCCTGTCCCAGTGAAATTGGAGACACAGACAATTTGTCCACACACACACCGATACCTCTCAAGATTAGCTAGCATACCATATGCCTAGGGTCTGTGGGGCTAGGGTGTGTGCTGTGGGAGATGGGAGGGGGATCCCTGCTTGAACAGTGAGCAACGAGGAGAGCGTGGGGCAGGGGAAAGCCAGGCAGACCCTGCTGAAGCTCTGGCTAGGGACCAGAGGGGTGGGGCCAGCCCTGTTCTCTGGAGCAGACAGCACAGCTCAGGGCTGGAAAGCATCTGAGATGCTGGGGGACTTTGATTTAACTTAAACCAGAAAGGGGTCTGGCACAGACATTTGCATAAAACGGTTTGACCCACATCAGTTAAGTCTGATACTACATTCAACCAGGATTATCTTAGACCAGTTTCAGCCATTTTGAAACTGGTTTACGTGAACCGAACTTATGTTCTGTTGCAGGTTTAAACCAGGTTCTGACCACCTAAGCCGGTTTCTGTGTAATGTCTGTCCCTAGCCCTAGGCTGCAAACCACGTTCGCCTGGTGTTCCTGAAGCATAGCAAAGCATTCTCCACTCCATGTGGCAGTCCTGAGATAAAAAAGGCATGGCAGAGAGCTAACCAAAAGATTTCCCAGTTTCTTGTTTTGTCCCACGGCTGCCCCAGGAGATGAACTGTAGCGTGACAGTTGTACAGTCCATTCGGTTCAGCAGTGTATTCATGTTGGTGCTCTTATCACCACGCAGCTAGGAATTTCTTTCCCCAGTCCTTTTTATCAACATGAACGTGGCCAGCAACACTGTATTCATTGTCTGCAGAATGGACTCTATTGTGTTCTTGCGCAGATGGACTGTACCCGTTTATGAGTCTCCCTTTCTTCCTTTGGTGAGGAGGCTGAGGAAATGTTTGCAGGAAACCTATACACTTGGGGTGGGGACGAGGGGTGGAAATAAGAAAAACAAACCTTTATAGTTCAATCTTCCTGCCAGCTCAGCCCTGGAGAAGCAGGCTACTTAGTTTAGTACGTATGCGTGGTCCTTGTGTGATCTAGAACCGGGATCAGTGAACGGACTGACTTGAATTTGGACTCCCGTGCGTTATGCGCTCCACCTGGTAAGCATCCACAAACTGCTACTTAAAATAGATGGAATTGGAGGGGATGGCCTGCATCCTCAGCTCCTCTACCAATTGACACCCGCAAAGAGCAAATCCATTTTATTTTAGTAAATCCAGTTCCATGGAGTAAGTTGACTTGGAATGAAAAACAAGGAATCTGAAGGACACCAGAAAAGTATTTCATCATTTTCTTTCTTAATCCTCTTAATATGAAGCTTTCATAACTTCAGGCTGAAAAACAGACTATAACCAACCTAGATTTTTTTTTTCTTTTGTGACTGCCGAACTAGAGGCAGTGCTTATCAAAACCAGGCTTCTAGCCTTGCAGAAAAGCCTTGCATACCAGGTCAGCATGTTTATAGTTCACACCTGCTAGAATTTGAAAAATCCAGCGGTTCTTGGTTAAAGTGTCTTGCTCCTCTGCTCAGGGTCAGACCAATCACCACATCTGAGAGCAGGAAGAAGCTTTACTCCATGGCCAGACTGACATAGACTGTAGAGGTTTAGCTTTGCTCTGTAGTAGGGGACATGGGGTTTTTCCTTGGATCTTTTGAGTCAATTTAACAGCTACTTCATTTCCTTGCAGTGGCAGGGCATAGACCAGTAGGAGCCAACCGGTTTGGCAGGAGCGCCACAACTTAAGCCCTGCAAGCTCCACAAATGCCACTCTGATCCGCTTCCCCTGCCTGATCCAACAGTTTAGTTTCTGGTCCTTTCCTGATTTGTTGCTCTGGTTTTTGCTCCTTGTCCATGCTTCACATGTGATCTGCTGCTCAGCTTTCTGCTTCCTGCCCAATCTGCTGCTGTGCTGCCTGCCCCCCTCCCCAGTCTGCCACATGCCACACAAGCTAGGAGCAGAAGTTACACATAAACTGGCTCAAGTAATCAGAGATTGGTTTAAACCTGTAACAGAACAGAAGCTCAGTGCACATAAACCAATTTCAAAATGGCTGAAACTGGTTTAGGATAAACCTGGTTGAATGTAGTATCAGACTTAACTGATTTGGGTCAAACTGGTATATGAAACTTCTGTCCCAGACCCCTTCCTGGTTCAAAGTAGATCACTGTTTCCCAGCATCACAGCATGCTTTCCAGCCCTGGGCTGGGCTGTGCTATCTGCTCCAGCACAGAAGGATTGGGGGAAGGCAGGGATTGCCTTCCTCCTCCCCCCAGGCATGCTGCGGCTGAGGTCTGGGGCCAGGGAGAGCGGTGACACTCACCTTCCCCTAAGTGCAGAGCTGTCCTGCTGCTAAACTTACTGAAACTTAGTGCTGGCTGCGACTGTGGACTACAAATCCCACACACCTGGAAGCAGGAAGAGGAAATGATGAGAAACCCTGGGGAGTCCTGCTGCTCTGATTCTGGACTGCAAATCCCAGAGACCCCAGAGGCAGCAAGAAGAGGAAGCGGACACACAGCCCATGCTGGCTACATGCCAAAGAGCCATGCTATAGCACCCCCCCACCCCGGCTTTTGGTCTGAGCCACTGCAGACATGTGACTACATTTCCTGAATCAAAATTAAATGTGTGTCCAGTTGTTTCTCAGTTTAATCCATGCAGCTTAGACTAACCTGCAAAGACCAAATCAATTTAGTCTCGGGCTTTTTGACTGTCTGTCCTTAGCCACAGAGACTGCCCCATGTCACCTGTGGCATGCATGGCACAGGTTAGTTACCCCTGGTATAGCGAGCTTCCTCATTCTCCTGCTTTGCCCACAGAAAGCTAGGGTGTTTTTGATGCTTTGTGCTTGAGTTGGATAAGGAGGTGGTTTGCAAAGTTTTTAAGAGCAGGTAGACAAACACTTGTCTAGGATGGTTTAGATAGGGATGATTCAGCCTTGAGCAGAAGGTCAGACTAGATGACTTCCTGAGGCCCCTTCCAGCCACGTTCCTTTGTATGCCTGTTTTCAGACAGGTCTGCAGATTTTTGCCCTAATGTGGCAAGAATGTGGGTGCTCAATTCATAAAGCAGGCTCTTCAAATCCTCACACAAAGCTACACTGCATGTGAAAATCATCGTTGGCTAATCCTCCTCACTAAGAATGTGTGGGGAGAAGGTCAGTAAAACAAATAGGGAACGACAGTGCAGATACCTTAGACCAGGCTGCATTAGTCATCAACGTTGCAGCTGGAGGTTGTTAATCTGCTGGCTACTTCCAAGCTAATTATTTTTATTTCTGTTTACAAAATAAGAAAGCAAGATTACTGTGCAGGCCTTGAGGCATAATGCAGCACTGATGGTGGTAAGACAAAGAAAATGCAGGGCAGGCTTGCACACAGATTATAGGTACACTCTTCAATTAAGCCTGAGTCATCATTTACATTCTGATTTGAGGGTATTTAAATTTGACCCACAAAACCCCCATTTATACAATTAAAAGGATGAGGTTCATAGGCAAACATACCCAAGCAGTTTCTCATTTAAGGCCCTGATGCTGTAATTTAATACGGTATGCGGTACACTCATGCAAGACCACTGGAGCGCATAGATACCAGTGTCTGTATATAGCCTCAGTCTTGCAGTGCACAATGCACAGGTGGATTGCTGAGCAGAACCCCATATGAGGTGCATTGTAAATTGGAGGTTCGGAGAGTAAGCCGTGTCTTGACTTCCACATTTTCTGTGCGTGGCGTTGTCCTTGCCATTGAGATCCCATGTGCCGATTGCGTTCTTCTGCATTTTGCCATTTTTTTAATGCAGTGAAGAAACCTAAGTAACCCCTAACTAACCTATATTTTTTTGCAGGAAATGGTCAATCTAGGCAGGATTGCCTAATCCCGAGCTCCCAGAAAGATAAATTGGTCTCTGTCCAAATTAAGAGATTTTTTGAAAAATAAATTCAAATTCCGGTTTTTTGACTTCTGCTTTTTGAATTTTCTGCAGACCTGTTCTCAAGTGAGCGAGAGAGCTAGAAACTACTTCCCCTGAAACATAAAAGGCAACGGTTTAATGGACTCACATGATTCCAAGAGCTGGGACTTTCAGAAAAAATAGCAAATACCACAAGATGTGCAATAAAATCTTAGGAACCGACAACAGATGTACATGCAATTATTTAAGCAGAGAAGTCAGAATTGGATCCATTATGACCCTCATTGATAAAGTGCTATTAGATTCAATGAGACTTTCATAGATAGTTATTATCAGGGACAGTTCATAATTGTTTAGTACACAGTGGGAGAAAGAAAACAGTAAGCTGTTATGCCAACAGTCTCTAAGTGCTGGAAACCTTGATGGCTGTCACGATGTTTCTTCATGTGCTGATAGATGCAGTTTTTAAACATTTGGTACAGAGTTCTGACTTTCCTATGAGGGATTCACTTCCTTCTGCTGCAAAGATCTGTCTCCATTTCCAAGAACAGTCACATGCTTCTGTTTTGTTCTACTCCAGTTCTTCTCGGAGCTGATTTACATTTTAAAGTTTAGATCAGTGGTTCTCAGCCTTTTTAGTCTCAAGGCACCCCTTGTTAGACTAGAGGAAGTCCTTGAAAAATGCCAGCTCTTATTTTCTACTCGGTTTTTGACTACAGGAAAAAATACCAGCAATTCTTCTGTTGCAAAGAGCGCAGAAAGGCCACAAACGCGCAGAATGGTTGGAATGCAATGGGTTCCTTTTTGAAATCTCCGAGTTTACCTTGTGCCACGGCTCCCTGGCTGGATGAGCATCACTGCTGCGGACTGCAAGGAACAAGGAATTCTGTCAGTATGTCAAATTCTGGAGAGAAATGGGGTGGGGGGAGAAATCGAATGATATTGTTTGATCTGGTTCAAACTGGTCCAAAGACATCTAAATTACCTACACATTAGAAATCTCAGAATTTCATTTAATAAAGCAGACAAGGACAGGGATGATATGCAATCACATGATGTG
>JAGPOW010000304.1:8169261-8180584 GCA_030014935.1 Caiman crocodilus
AAAAAATGTTCTTTGCAAGCTTCTACTTTCTTCAGGCTTCTTCAGACTCTGCAGAGACTCTCTCTGCCTGAAGAAGGGCACTTGTGCCCAAAAGCTTGCAAAAAACATTTTTTCCAACTATCTAGTTGGTCTAATAAAAGACGTCCCATCTACCCAGAGAAACCTTCCCTAAGTAGCACCGCACCAGAGCTTCCAACAAGGCTGGTATTCCTGCTTTGTCTCTATTGCTTACCAAGAACCACCACAGGGTTCATGGGACTTCAGAAAGCATCAGAGACATCTAGCGGTAGGCAAGCATGCTGCAAATTAGTATGTGCCATGAGCAGGGCAAGGCCCAGCAAGGACAGGCACAGAGCCAGTTATTCTGGCTTTATGCCTAAGCTGTGTAATGGGGCAGTTTGGGGAGGGCTTATCATGGGGAACAGTTGAGCCTCTGGTTCTTACTTTCCTTGGCTGGCATTATGGTGGCATGCGCTTTTATTTTTTAAACAAACATTTCTCAAAGTCAACCATGTAATCCCGAACACCACTGCTCTCTCTCTCCTGTTTGTGGAAGTGGTTTGCAGCTGTGCAAAAACATTATACTGCGTCTAATCTTTATTTATGCAGGATGACGATAAGGAAATTCCTGGAGGACCGTTTAAACCATTGCTGCGCTAATGGTGCCATCCTCACTCACCACGGCTCCAGTTCAGCAAAGCATATGCTTCCATGCTTTGCCAACAGCAAGGGGCGTTAAGTGAAGTCTCTCACATCAGTAGTGCTATTACTACTGTAAGGGTGGAGCAATCGGATGCTGATTCAGTAGGAGGTTTCAGTATGGACCTCTGTTTAAACACAGACCAGTTTCATCAAAGTCAATGGTACAGTTCATGTGCTCATAAGACAGGCACGAACAGGGGCAAGTTGATGGATCTGTCCCTCTAACAGGAAATTTATGAGAGCTTCTTACTCACATTGTAGAAAAGCGGCCAGCTACAGCACTCCTAGGGAGCTCTGCTGGTCTGCTTGGGTGCGTACCAGCACAGCAATGACATAAGGACTAGATTGCCTGGCCCTAAATGATTTGAAAGCCTGGAAATGCTTTGAAAAGTGCCTAATGTTGACATTTGAATTTCCCTTTCATATTTCATAGTTTCATAGTTTTTAGAGGCTGGAAGGGACCTTGCAGATCATCGGGTCTGGCCCCCCTGCACTTGGGCAGGAAAGACCGCTGGGGTCAGATGATCCCAGCAAGATGGGCATCAAGGCACTTTCTGAAGCTCACCAGGGTGGGTGACTGTACCACCTCTTGGGGGAGCCTGTTGCAAACCCTTGGTACTCAACTTGTAAAGAAGTTTTTTTCTACATCCAGTCTCAAGTGATTTTCAGTCAGCGTGTGCCCATTATTTCTAGTCCTTCCCAGGAGACCTTAGTGAATTGTCACTTCCCCAGGCCCTCCTGTACTCCCCTGATATCCTTATAGGGTGCCTCCAAGTCCCCGCTGAGTCTTCTCTTCTCCAGGCTGAACAGTCCCAGGTCTTTCAGCATATTACTGAACTGTGAAGGCAGTTCATCTTCAGTTCACCAGGAGTTTACCTGGAAACTGGGTGAGGCCGCATGTTCCAGGACCATGGTTATCATGGGTCACTTCAATTACCCAGACATCTTGTGAGAGGATCACTCAGCAAAATCTGAGCGGATGCAAAGCTTCCTATTATGCATGGGTGACCTCTACCTGACTTGGGAAGTCTACAGGCTGAGAGGTAAAGTGCTGCTCGACCTGATACTGGCTACTGGGGATGACCTAACTGATGACCTAGTGATTGATGGGAAGCTGGGTGACAGCGACCACGAGCTGATCACCTTCACCATCTGCAATAAAGCTGGCAAGTCAGTCAGCAACACGGAAGTCCTTGATTTCAGGAAAGTCAACTTTGACAAGCTCAAGAGGCTCATTAGCGAGGCCCTAAGGGACCATGACCCTCGGGGGAAGGGAGTCCAGGAAGCGTGGTTGCTCCTCAAGGGAGTGATCCTCAACGCACAAGCTAATTCTATTCCATCTTGGAGGAAAGGCAGCAAGAGGGCTCTCCAGGGACCTAGCAGACTTCCTGAGGCTAAAAAGAAAGGCCTACAAAGGATGGAGGATGGGATTCACCTCCAAGGAGGAATATTCTGCACTGGTCTGGTCCTGCAGGGCTGCAACTGAACTCCAACTAGCTTTGAGTATCAAGGACAAAAAAAAGTCCTTTTTCAGATATGTGGGGAGCTGGAGGAAAAGCAAGGGCAACATTGGACCCCTGCTAAACCAGATGGGACAACTGAAAACCGACGCCCAGGAAAAAGCCAACGTATTAAATGGGTACTTTGCATCAGTCTTTCACCAGTCCCATAGGACGCCCATGCCCATTACAGGACAGGGAGGTCTGGGTGAGGGAGATCCCTTGCCCTCCATCAATGCCGACCTTGTGAAGGAACACCTTGACAGGCTGGATACCTTTAAGTCAGCTGGCCTGACAATCTACACCCCAGGGTACTCAAGGAGCTGGCGAGCATCATAGCCCAGCCTCTGGTACGGATCTTCGAGAGCTCCTGGCGCTCTGGTGTAATGCCCGAAGACTGGAAGAAGGCCAATGTGGTGCCTATCTTCAAGAAATGGAGGAAAGTGGATCCAGCAAACTCTAGGCCCATCAGCCTGACCTCTATTCCAGGGAAGGTTTTAGAAAAGTTTATTAAAGAGGCATGTATGAAAGATGCCGACTTAACCGACTGGCCGATGCCAACATCCTGAGGGATAGCCAGCACAGGTTTGTTGCGGGTAGGTCTTGCTCGACCAATCTCATTTCCTTCTGTGACCAGGTGACCTATCACCCGGACAAGGGAGACGAGATTGATGTCATAGATCTTGACTTCAAAAAAGCCTTTGATCTTGTATCCCATGATCACCTCTTGGCAAAACTGGCCAATTGTGGCCTTGGGCCCACCACAATCTGCTGGCTGGGGAACTGGCTCTGTGGTCGGACCCAGAGGGTGGTGGTTGATGGAAGTCAATCGTCGTGGTGCCCTGTGACCAGTGGGGTCTCCCAAGGCTCTGTCCTTGGACCTGTATTGTTCAACATCTTCATTAATGATGTGGATGTTGGAGTCAGAAGCAAACTGGCCAAGTTTGCTGATGATACCAAACTTTGGGGTAAAGCATCCACACCAGAAGACAGGAGAATGATCCAGGCTGCCCTGGACAGGCTCAGCAAATGGACAAACGAGAAACTGATGGTATTTAACACTGAGAAATGCAAAGTTCTTGACCTTGGGAGGAAAAACCTGCAGCATCCTTATACGCTTGGCAGTGCTATGCTGGCTAGCACTACGGAAGAAAGAGACTTGGGGGGTCGTCGCTGACCACAAGATGAACATGAGCCTTCAGTGTGATGCTGCAGCTAGTAAAGTGACCAAAACACTGGCTTTGGCTTCCCTCCATAGATGCTTCAAAAAGGACGTGGAGAAGCTTGAGAGAGTGCAGAGAAGAGCCATGCGCGTGATCAGAGGTCAGGGAAGCAGACCCTATGATGACAGGCTGAGAGCTATGGGGCTCTTCAGCCTGAAAAAGCGCAGGCTCAGGGGTGATCTGGTGGCTACCTACAAGCTTATCAGGGGTGACCACCAGTATGTAGGATAACGTTTGTTCACCAGAGCACCCCAAGGGATGATGAAGTTGAACAGTTATAAACTCCTGCAAGACTGTTTCAGGCTGAACATAAGGAAGAATTTCTTTACTGTCCGAGCCCCCAATGTCTGGAATAGCCTGCCATCGGAGGTCATTCAAGCACCTCATTGAACACCTTCAAGAAAAAACTGGATGCTTATCTTGCTGGGATCCTATGACCCCAGCTGACTTCCTGTCCTTTCAGCAGGGGGCTGGACTCGATGATCTTCTGAGGTCCCTTCCAGCCCTAATGTCTATGAAACCTATGAAAACCTTAGCATTGCAAAGCTGTCACTGGTTTCTACTGAAAGATTTCACGCCTTTAAAAAGAAATCGAACCAAAGAGAGGACAGAAACTAGAAGGGCTCCAAAAGCACCTCAGCACAGCAGACATGAGTTCTTTACGAGAAGGTGGTGGTTTCCAACTCTCTGCGGAAAGCATGTATTGCCTACAAATAATTTAGCATGAGAAAAAGCTATACAGCCCAGTAAATATGTTAGCAATTTGCAGCATAAGAGTAATACAGAATCCGGTGCAGAGTTATAACACCGCCCCAAACACCTGTCAGCTACTCTGAGCCAGACAAGGGACTGCAGTTGATTTGATCAACTCTAGCTTGAACAAAATAAGACTTCTGTCAATTTGAGAGGCAAGTGGACATACGGACATGGTCTTTATGCAATATGGGGAGGTTCATGAACAGTAGAGAGTGACCCTGGCCACAGGTCAGTGTGGACAGCTGCTTCGCAAAGCAGGAGGAAGCAGCATCTGCACAGAGGCAGCATAAAGCAGGAAAGGAGGAAGGCGCCTGCCTGATAAGCTGCCTCGGGAATTGCAGGGATTTCTCTAGAGGACGGTGTCAGAGAGGCAGAATAGATTTGACTCGTGTGTCTGCAAATGAGGCAAGACATGCAGGGGAAGTGCCTATGGCAGCCTTAGAGCAAAGTCCTATCAGATGGCCTAAAAATGCCACCTACTTCATCTGCTCCCTGTCTTTTCATTCTTAAATCTGCTCGCAGCAGACAGACAAATGTCGTTCAAAAAAGCAAGGCAGTTGGCGGGCTGTTGGAAACTAAATTTGTCTTCTAAATGGAGCTGTCCTTAGCAATCAGACCAACTAGATGGCAGATCTACACATGTCACAGTAACGCTGAAAAGAGTGATGGCAACCATGGGACACATATTCCTGATGAGCCAAATCCCATTAGCTTTCCTCCTGCAACATATCCATTCAGCTCCACAGGAGGTTTGAGCTGTTAAACAGGGAGGGATCTGCTCCAATTTGTAGTGTTTCTGTAATCCCAAATGGAGCAGGAAATGCACATATTATCTATGCTCAACATTGGAATTATTCCCTGATGAATAATTAGGCAAAGCACTGGCATCTTTCTGAGTGAATGAGCCTTTCGCTGGAGTTCAGCTAACAGCCGCAGGCGGCATTGCCGTCTGCTTTCCAAATCATCTCCGACACTCTTCAGAAAAGGACCAAACAAACAAAACATCTGGGGGAGGTGTGTGTGCACGTGCACGCACACTCGACTTTTCCCTGGGTCGTATACAGAGAGAGGGGACAGTGTAGAGGAGCGCTGGGGTAGGCTTCATCCACATTCAAATGGCTCGGGCCCAGGGCTAAAAGAAAAGGACTTAAGCATCTGAAGTGAGACGGAGGCAGAACATAAGCACCCTCATCCAGCGGCGGATCCAGGATTTCCCAAAGGGGGTGCGGGGGCAGCAACCCGCACTGCAGGGGAAGCTGCACCCCTGCTCCCAGCCTCCTCTGCCCCCACCAGTGCAGGCAGACCGCACCACGGGAGCCTCCAGGGATGTTTTTAAGTCTCTCAAGCAAGTGAAAACCCCACTCCTTTCCCCACTGCTCAGAGGCAGCCTCCCCTCCTCTTCCTCCTCCTCTCTCACAACTCCCCTGCCTGCCCTGGCTGCTTTCTCCACTGCTCAAGGTCAGGGAAGCTCCAAAGCCAGCTGGGCTGAGCAGGGGCCGGCTCAGCTGGGGATGGGAAAGGGTCAACAGGCAGGTGGGGGGCAGAGCAGGCATGGGGAAGGGGAACCCTCGTCCACCCTGCTGCCCTTGTCCTCATCCCCAGCTGAACCCAGCCCCAGCACAGTGGGCAGGAACGGCTCAGGGGGCTTCCCTGCCCCTGGGACAGTGGGGAATGGCAGTGGTAGAGGAGCTGTGTCTTGGACCAGAAAGGGGAAGGGAGGGAGGATTTTCCCCTGCTTTGGGGACTCGGAAAAGTCCCTGAAGGCCTCCCTGGTGTAGGACAATCCAAAAGGGGAGCGAAGCTGTACCACTGCACCCTCTCTGGATCTGCCCTTGGCCTAGTCCAAAGTTGTATCGTGAACACCCCTGCTCAGTAGCTGCTGAACCCTACGCTCCATAAGGTGCCTCAGTGTGTGACCGCATGGTCCCCAGCACCTAATACCCTTCTTCTGCATGTGCCCAGAAGCACCCCATCTTGGCAGGGCTCAGCAGCAAAATGTCTAAGCTTAGAAACTAGACATTGCTCGGCCCAAGTCCCCCAAGGCGCTCCATCCAGTGCCCTCAGGCCAGATGGACCAAGCCGGGCTGCACACAAAATGCAAAGACAGCCACCGCTCCTTGCAGAAAGCAGCCAGAGGAACAGCGGCCACCCCTTTCATACGATAGCCTCACAGCGTCTAGTATAGACCTCCCTCCTGGGGTGTGGAGCTGTCACTGCTGCCTGAGAGATTCAAACCCACGTTCCCTGTGGAGCATCCTCAGCACTAGGCTGCAGGCTGGTCTCGGTGCGGGGCTTCTCCAGCCCACTTCTTGAAGTTGTTGCGTTGTGTAGGAAGGATTTCAGTGTTCACTGGAGCAGAGCACAGCTCTGGAGCCTACAGGGGTGGGAAGGAGGAGACTTGGTTTTCTCATGCCCACTCCAAGGACTGCATATGCCTGTTGCAGCAGGGTAGTCGTACTGTCTGCTTCTCCTCTTCCAGCTTTTCTGAAAACAAAAGCTGAGGCACCACCTGCCAGGGACCATGGAGATCAAGGCAGTGGAAGTGTTTCCCTGCAGCATTAAGCCACTGAAGCCCAGAGAGGATGGGATTTCAGCCATGTCCCCGTCCTCAGCACCTCCCAGGGGCTGGTTCTAGGCAGCTCCCCCAGCTCAGCCGGTTGGTGTGAGTCTTGTTTCAAGGCACCCAACTCTCCCCGTGCTCTGCACAGAAAGCGGTGGCCTTCACCCTGGGGCCTGGCTCCCACATCAGCAGCCAAGCACCTAATGGCCAGGACTTGCAGTGCTCTAGCTTTCAAGACTCACGTTCCTTTTTGGATCTGGCCCTAATGGCTTGAAGTTTTACAAAGGACTTTTGGCCACGTCCTGATCTACAGCCCAGCCAAGGTTGGGGAGACTGATTCCAAGCCACCTCTCCCGGTCCCCAATCTGGGGGCCAGCTGAGATCCACCCAGCCCCTGTGCAATGCATGGATGCTCTGAACAACACCTGCTCTTCCCTGCTTCCATTTTCTAGGAGATCTGCCAGATGTTGGTAGGTGCATGACTGCTTCAATAAGGCCAAGGATCAGGCCCCTGGGCCATATTGCTCCTTTATGGGATCCTTTATGACCCCTCTGAAAGATCCCAGTATTTCACAAGTGAATCTGAGGACAGGACTCTCTCCGTTCACTACATGCAGGGCCTAGTTCTTGTCCCACTGAGGTGGAGAGAGGGAATCCAGCTTGGCTTTCGAGAGAGAAGAACGAGACGGTCATTCGCCAGTGAACAAGGAACGTGCCTGCAGACTGTAAGCACAGAGGAAGCTGCTACTCCTTGGCTTCACTACGGATAGAGAGGGAGCCCTCAGGCTGTGGGCCACACGATTGTAGACCCAGGCAGGACAGAGATGTGCAAATAAAATCAGAGGGCTGTTTGCAGCAGGAAGAAGCAAACAATCATAAATGAGACCCTGGCAATGATTAAGCCCTATAACAAGCAAGACTTCTGAGGATACAAGTGGCTGAGGATAAATCATTAATCCTAATGACCTCAGGCAGAAACTGGTCCTGGCCACTGTTATATGTAGGAGTTGTCAGCTGTATTAGAAACTGTTCTCAGTTTCCTCTGGTTTCTTTAGTTTTCTGGAAACATGGGACCTGATGGTAACTTCTGGATTTTATTGAGTCCCGGTCTCAATAAGGCAGCATTATTTAATCCCTTTCAATGCCATACCTGACTAGCTCCAGTCTGGTCATGCCAGTTGACACCCTTTTCCCTTCAAATGGAGCACTGTCCTGTGGGAATGGCCTGGAAGAGTTGCTCGTTTAGGCTGTTACATGGTCCTCAGCACCAGTATATCAGAACAAGTCGGAGCCATTCAGAAATGTTCACATTACCAACCCCATATGTTCAAACATCACCAGTTGCGTCCCCAAAGCATGCGAGACCTTTGAAGGGTCAGGCCCAGCCTTAAATGCACATGCATTAATGCGGGTTGCTCCCAGGCAACTCCTCTCCCTCCCCATTAGCCCCAGAGGAGCTGCCATCCAAACCCCCTAAGTCCCCATCTCCCTCCTGCTCCTCCCTGTGCTACTCCAGTCTCCCACCTGCTCCTCCTACGACTTCTTCTTCGTCCCCTCCTGCCATCTGCCTCCACGGACCCTCAGTCTTTCTCCTGTTTCCCTCTCCCCTTCAACCCTTAGATCTGCCTCCTATCCACCCTACAAGTCTCCTCATGCATCCTGCATGTTGTATCTGCTGCCCGTCACCGTCCCACGTGTCCTAATGGTGCCCAGGCTATCTCCTGCGGCCAAGCTGTAATGTGGCCCTGTAAAACAGCTTCCATCTCACTAAATGTATTGGGAGTGGGCAGTCACTGTTGTTAGGCATAAGCTTCAGGCCACATGCAGAGTGACGAGAAGGAGTCTAATTTATCTCCAAACTAGTTCACAATTTGGCAAGGCCAGTTTCTGACACCCTGTTATACCTTTCAGCCCCTTCCTGGAGCCAACCCAGGGGCAGATCCAAGGGGGGCAGTGGTGCAGTTGTGCCCCACTTCGATTCCTGTTTCACCCAAAGTTGAAAACCAAGCAGCATTTCTAATCAGGCAATGCTGAGGGAGTTAATTCACTCCATGGCTCATTATAATCTTCTCGATTCTTGCTAATCTCTCTTCACTCCACAGGTACTAATGACCCTCTCCCATTTTTAATGGTCTTAATGTACCGTTAATCAAGCTATCCTTTCTTCTGCACTTTTGCCTGCTAGCCATTCCTGGTAATAGCTCTCTTCTATTTTATAGCTCTTCAGATGGTTTTTAGTTCTAGCTAACTAAAATAAACTCAGGCGTGGTCATATTAACTCAGGCAAACGTGAACTCAGGTGTGTCCCTGGCTGACAGTGAAGTATTGGATGCACTGTCACAATGCTCAAGAAGGCTAATTTTGTTTCAGGAATCTGAATGAGACGTGCATTTAACTATAATGACTACAGGATCAGCAACACAGGATCTTCAACTTTTGCTTAGTTTCTTAAGAATATAAAAATTGCCATAGGGTCACCGTCGGTCCATCTTGCCCAGCATCCCATGCCACACAAGGCCAGAGAATGGGGGCTGAAAAGGCGAGTGAACTGGCTCTGACCAGGCTTTCTCCACTGTTCATCTCTCATTTGCAGCCGCCAGCACTTCAGGTCAGGGAAATGCTGATTGAAAGGCTGTATCCCTAACCCCCATGCTCAGTAACTACCGATGTCACCTTTCTCCAAGCATCTGTTCAAACCCATTTTAAATTTGGCCAAGCTGTCAGCGTCCACCACATCTGGTGGCCACGGGTTCAACACCTGAGTGACACGTGGTGTGTGAAAAAAAGAACTTCCTCTTGTTAGTTTTAAACTTACAACCTACTAGTTTCATGTTGTGACCCCTAGTTCTTGTCTTGTGAGAGAGAGTAAATAATAAATCCCTATTTACTTTCTCTTTGCCACGTGAGTGGAGCACAGTGGCAGCGGCGGGAGCCCGGCAGTGGGGAGCTCCCGCGGACACCGCTGGCACTGTCGGTGGCAGGGGGCAGGAGGTGGTGAGCACCAAGCCTGGGTCGGCGACCACCCACAGGTGCCGCCGGCAGAGTCGACGGTGGGCAGGGGCAATCAGGGACGGCCCACAGATGCTGGTGGTGGTGGGGTGGTGAACGGCAACTACCTGCAGGCCAGCAGCACCTTTTTGCAGGGCGTGCACTGCCATGTGCAGGGGTGCACATACATCCATGTGCACCCCCTGTGCATCGCCCCTCCTTCACCATGTCCATGTCCTTCTTCACCATGTAGTATTTTGTAAACTCTTATTATGTCCCCCATGCGCAAGTGTCTCTTTTCTAAACTAAGTAGGCCAAGCCTCATATGGAAGAGTCTCCATGCCACTAATTGTCCTTGTTGCCCTTCGCTGGGACTCTTCTAGTTCTTCTATGTCCTCCTGGAGGTGTATGAGCCAGAACTGAGCATGGCATGCAAGGTGTGGGCTCGCCAGGGATTTATAATGCGGCATAGCGATACTTTCAGTTTTATTTACAATTCTGTTCTTAATAATCACCCCTAACATTTTGTTTGCCTTTTTGATGACTGCTGAGCACTGCGCTGATGCTTTCAGCAACCTGTCCACAGTTGTGTTTTTAAGGTTAGTATTTAAGCAAGCAAGTCAACGCACATTCCAGTGAAGTTGTATTTGTTTCTACTTTGATCTTAAAATGAATATTGTAGGCTGGGCTTCTAGTTTCGCTTTAACTGAAGAAAAATGTACAGCGTGTTAGATATGATGATGCAGCACACGACACTCGTGCTGCCTGCTACCCCGCCACCCCTCGGGGGTGGACTTCATAGACATTAGGGGGCTCGAAGGGACCTTGTGAGATCATCGAGTCCAGCCCCCTGGCCATAGGCAGGAAGTCTGCTGGGGTCAAATGATCCCAGCAAGAAAAATATCCAAATGTCTTTTGAAAGAATGTCTCTTCTCCAGGCTGAAGAGTCCCATGACCCTCAGCCTCTCCCATAAGACTTGCTCTCTTGGTCTTGGATCATACAGGCGGCTTTCCTCTGGACTCTCTCAAGCTTATCCACGTCCCGCCTGAAGTGGGGGGCCCCAAAACTGGATGCAGGACTCCAGCTGCGGGGTCGCGGCATGGCGTAAGGGGAGTGGCGGGTAGAGCTGCGGCCCAGTGCACGAGCGGATGGCACCAGGAGGAGGTGAGGGCAGTGCACCCCACCATCCATTATTCTTTGCACTGATGGTGGCACAGCTGGCACAGGAGTCCTAGTAGTGGCAGCAACGAGTCTCGTCACCCTGTGCCACCATCTCACGCTGGGTTTCCCCTGCTGGGCTTCTGCCCGTGCTGGTCTGGCCAGGCTGCAGCCCTGTGCCTGCAAGAGGCGCACAAATCTGAGGGGGGTCACATGCCCCCCTATTTCCCCCCAGCATATCCTCTGTGCTCCTTCTGTCTCCCCATGTGTCGTCTGTACCCCTCTGCACCCGCCCATAGACTTACCTGCAGCATGCTGCCTGACTGCCACATGCATGTGTGTGTGCACACACACGTGGTGCCCCCTGCCTGTGATCAGCCTCCTCCCGCTCCCGCCAGCCCCAAGCAGCCCCTTGCAGGTGGGAACCCTGCCAGCC
>JAGPOW010000304.1:8183730-8203925 GCA_030014935.1 Caiman crocodilus
GAGTAACCCGATGCCACAAATGTACGCTGCGTATTGGGGAGGTTACACTACATGTTAGCTGCATCATTAGCACTGCAGAAGAGGAGTCCTTTCCCCAGATGTTATCTTGGCAGTCTGCGGCTTCCAGCCAGGCTGGCCGTGACATTGGATGATCCCTCAGGAGTCTATACTTCCCTCTCCTCCATCAGCCGGCTCCTACGCTGAGCGATGTGATAGAACAGGCTTTGAAGATGCAGTCGCTGAGGCACAGCAATTCCTCCCAGCCATGAATCTAACTAATTGCAAACGTTTATTACCAACTTTTTTTTCAAATATGAAACTTGCAGCATTTTAATGAGATGGACAGATTTGATTTCCTAGACCTCAATGCTTGCCAAATTACCTGTGTATATCCACTCCCCACCCCCAACCCAAAAGTTCATTTAAATTACTTTTAAATAATAAAGTCACTCTACTCCTCCCTCTCCAGCGCAGTCCCTGCTTATGTATGATGTGAGTTTGGGAGACGCACTGATGAATCTGTGATATGATATCAGATCAGTGGCACTTACCTACAAAGTAGCCTACAGCAGGGGCTGGCAACTCACATCCTATGGGCTGGACTATTGGATCCAACCCATAAACATGGCACTTCAGTGGTGGGGGGTCTTCTCCCATAGCACGATGGGAAGAAGTGGCAGTGGCAACAGTGGATGGGTCCTAGCTGGCAGACAGGTCTCTGAGCCTAGCTTGGTCATTCCATCTCATAGCTGGAAAGAGTTGTTGACCTACAGCATTGCATCAAAACCCATTTCCCGTCTATGTGAAAGTCTTATTATTATGGCCTGGGCCAATGGCCTGCAAACATCTGGGCCTTACTCTGTCTCATCAGCCTTTAGTAGGGTTGCTGGGATGTAAATCAAAACAGAATTCAACCCAATGGCTACTCTTCACATGTAGGCAGTCTCTGTTTTCCTTTGATCAAAGCCATTCTTGCGTTTCAATTTTCATTGCAGTTCTCCTGTGGGGTCCTAAGTTGTTAAATGTCTCTTTGGCTGCTTGAAACCTTGTTCTGCAGAGTGCACTAGCCTCTGGCCATGCTTGTTCTTTGTTTCATTCTGCTGATAATGCAGTAAAAATTAGGGTTATTTCATATTTCTCCTTAGTTTAGGATTCTTTTCTGCTGAGTTTATTCTGCTCCCTTTCTTTCCCTTCCAGGGTCTGTAATTCATAACCCCAGACATCATAAATAATGAAACAATTCATGGCCATACCACTTCCACAGCGATTTCCATTAATTGTTACGTGAAACATGTATGATTCCAGGAAGTGCTCTGGTTTGAAACAACAAACTTTTCCATCAGTCAATACTAGCCTTTTGTGTCTGCGTCATTTCAATTTGCTTTGCAAACATATGTGGCAAGATGGATGTGTTTAGGAGAGCTACGTACATCTTTAACTGTTCAGTTGTTAGCTTATTATTCGATCTGTGCAGGTACGTCTACATGAGATGCATTAATGCGCATTAGCCTGGCTCTGAACTACTCCCATGAGACACGCCAGCAGCCCAATGGATGCAATTCAAATGTTGAAATGACCGGAGAGAATGATTCAGTTCTGTCAACCAATGTTTCTCTATCAATGTGGGTTGCTCTGACCTAATAATAATTTCCTGTCTAGAAAATTAAAAAAAAAGAAAACGAGAAAAACCCAAATTGGACAAAAAACAGGTTTGCAAAGCAGAGACTTGATTTTATAGAAACCAAGCTATTCCATTAAAATATACATTCAAATTTCCAGACCCTTTAATTTCTTGCACTAGGGCAGCACTCAGACCGAACTCCACATTTAAACTCACTCCAGACATATTAATAAGCAACGTATGGCTACATTGTACGCTGTACTTCATCAGTCACAAAGAGCTTGGCTTGAGGCCCTCTCTTTGGAGCCAGATCTGAATTCAGATTTAAGGTTCCCCAGAAGCCTGGAAACATTTGGAGTCTGGGCTTGTCCCATGATCCGTGCCATGGGACCGAGGTGATGTTATGCATATCCGGTCTGTACAGTTGGGTGGAGGATTGCAATAGGTCCTAGGATCGTGTGAGTGGATTCACATACTGTCTTCAGTTTGTTTCTTCCTCTCTCTTTGTGTTGGCTGCGAGGTCCCTCATGCCGGTGCTGTTAAGCCATATTGCAAGATAGCCCGCTCAACTCTAACATGTTTCGCCTGGCAGCATTCTTTGCCAAGCATTAATGGATTAGCTCCTGATCTTAGCAGTGACCTAATTTGTAGTGTGATTGATGGGTTTTACTTGTTTCTTTGCATGCTGCATTCGCACCATGAGCAGGCAAACAGCTGCAGAAAACCGTGGAGGTTACAGAGCAATAAAGAAAGTGCAATAGCCTAACTAGGGAGGACCGACGGGGCAACCTCCCTGAGCGCTGGCATCGGTGAAGAGGGGAGCAAAAAAAGTGGGTACAATCAAGGCAGCAATCAGAAATCAATGCACCAGGTACCTGGTTCAGCTGCTGGGAAACTGTTGTGTTGTTTCATAGGAAGTTTTCATTAGTTATATTAGGAACCTAATGTTCAGAAGAGCAGTGCTCAACGTCCAGCCTGTGGGCTAGATCCGGCCCGCTGAGTTACATCATCCAGCCTGCAGGGTTCCCCCCATGTCCCGAAATTTGGCAGCTGGGGAGCGGTAGCAATTACCACTGCCACTGTTCCCCCCCCCCCCCCCGCACCAAATTTCCAAGGCCTGCGGGCTAGATGATGTGGCCTGCGGCAGGGCCGGGGCTGGGACCGTGCACCAGGCCAGCCACAGATGCCGATTCAAGCCTTGGCTGGGCTGCCCCACGCACTGCACTGAATTGACAGACCAACCCCGCACATCTCTTCCAGCCCCTGGGGCCGAAAGGTTTAAAAGCAGCCCAGCACAGTCTGTAATCGGCTACCACCTTTGCAGGCATGTTATTTCAATGGCTTCAGACAAAGGTACACAAGGAATGATTGGTGTCTCAGTGAGACGTGGGACCTTTACTGTTCACTTCCTGGCCTGCTTTTGCGTCCTCTAATGTAAAAATAAAATAAAATGAAATAATAATAATTCTGCAGTTCAGGCTAGAAGTAGAAAGAGAAGTGGAAAGGTTTCCACCGTGGAGGCAGCTTTCATTATGAAGTCTGTTGATAGTATGGTAAGAGGAATAACAAAAAGGCAAGCTAACTCAGAGAGCAGAGCCCATAGAGACTGTTGCAGAGACGCTCTTACAGCTAGAGGTCTTTTTCTCTGTCTCTGGAGCAGCAAGACGAATGCTTACGCGCTACCTCTGCGTGTGCTCAGCATGCAAATCAGCCTTGTACCTATGAGCCCTGCTGCCTGTTGTGAGATTAAATCTGATTGACTGAACTATTGCACCAAGGGCAAAATACGAAATTTGGCAGCCCCACGGTCCTCCCCTGCTTCGCTAAATGCTAGGCCCCTGCAAGAACACATTCAGAGCCTGTTCTGAGGCTGCTGCTCAGCGGAGAAGAGCCTGCGGATGGGAAATTATTCTTAAGCAGGATTTGCTATATTGCATGGTCTCTTGTGCTCATCATGAAGGAACGCGGAGCAGAATGGCACAGCTCACAGCTATCCCCATGCTACCTGCCAGGCTGTGATAGGGAGCCATCACAAGGCCAGTCATGACATCGGCCTGCTCACCCATCTAGGGCAGTCCACCCACTTGACTCTTCTGCCACGCCTTTGTTGGAATTAAAGAGCTGTCCATAGGTGGGAAGCTGCCCATCTAATGTCCCAATGCCAAGGGTGTTATACACAGCTCCAAACCGTCCTTACACCATGTCCCATGCCTCGCAGATGGCATCCAAAAATCACTTCCAACTCCCTTGGCCCTTTAGCTGGGCTGCACTCGGCCTCCAGCCTACATCTGGCCTCAGGTGGTCTCAGATGCACCTTGGCCACCTGCCCCTCTCTGGGGCCACAACTACGCCCCCTCACTGGGGCCTCTACTCCGTCACCTCACTGGGGCTGCTGGGCCTTATGCCCCTTAGGTCTCATTCTAGGTTTCTGGTCCTTATGTGATCCTTGCCCCTCATCTCATTCTGGGCTCCTTGCCCCTACGGCCTCAGGTACCTGTTGGATCTTGGCTGTATCTCAGACCCCACTTAATGGATCTAGACCCTACCTCGGGCCCCACTCAGTGGACCTGGGCCCTATGGTTTTCTGTTGGGGTGTACCCCATGCTCCTCATCCATGTGGGCATGAGTGACACAGCTCAGAGCAATCTTAGCGAGGTCAAGAGTATCTACAGGCCTCTGGGGGATGGACTTAAGGCAGGAGTGGGCAAAATCTGGCCCGCAGGCCAGATGCAGCCCACAAGGCCATTCTACCCAGCTTGCAGGGCCCCTAACATTTTTTTAAAAAATTAAAATTTACCTGGCTTTGCTTCTTGTCAAAATGACAGGAACCAGGAGCAGTAGGACCCAGGGGAATCCTTGGTGGGCTCCTGCAACAGCAGAGTCCACCTGGCCCTGCCTCTCCAGCCGGAAGCCCCAGCAGGGGCTTCTAGCCTGGGACCACATGGCTGCCCCAGTGCCAGGACCTCGGGTAAGTGGGGGGAAGGGCAGGGAAGGAACTGGCGTGGAGCACGGGGAAAAGTGGCCCGTCCACCACCCCGTGACTGGCGCTCCCTTCTGCAGCTGCTTCCAGCCCATGTGGGGTGTAAGCGGCTGCAGTGCGGGGTGCTGGCCACAGGGCAGGGGAAGGGCCACTCTTCCCCTGCACTCAGCACCAGTTCGTAACCCAGCCTCACATCGGCTCCGGGCTTGCCCAATGGGGCTGCACCATGGCGGCAGCAGCTGTGGCCCCCCTGCTTGTTGTGCCAGGCAGTGTTCGCTGCTGCCGCCCGCCTGGAGCTGCCAAGCTGGACAGTCCAGAGGTGGTGGTAGCCCTTGATGCAGAGGGTCTCAAGTCGCCCTTCCTTAGTACCCATTTCAGCTTCCAAGGAGGTGTACTGCTGGGAGGATGGAGGAGAAAACTACCTGAGCCCCCAACCCCTTAAGTTAGGTGCGGGCAATTATTTCGGGCAGAGGGTTGCTTACCTGTTTTGGCAAGCTGTCGAGGGCTGTGTAGGTAGTCCCTTCCCTTGACAGGTGCCCTGCCCCCTGGTCACCATCTTGGGACCAATGTCCTAGGGCCAGTGCCGGCGGGGCCCAGAGTGGGCGCAGGCTGGCAGGGGTCTGTGCAGCTGGGCTGGGCTGCACCAGCGGGGAGCTGGCCCAGCTCCATAAAGCCGACAATCTCACGAAGTCCCTTCCAGCCCTGAACTTCTGCGAATTTTCTGTGTGCTCCTCTAGCCTTTCCCCTCCACGGGGTACCTACAAGGCAGCGGGAGCTGAGGCTTTATGGCACCCCATCCTCACCTTTCACTGGGCAGGCACAGGTGTGGCATTTCCTGCCATGGGCAGCCTTGCCACACCATCCACCCCAGCAGGGCGCAGTTCCAGGGCATGCCACAGGACCAGGAACCTCCTCCATCCCCATAGCTCCTACCCTCAACCTCCAGCTGTTCCAGGAGCTGCAGTCCGCAGGCTGACAGATGTTGCTCTTCTGGCTCCCTAGGTGTAACTGCCAGCTCTGCTCCTAGGGCCTGGGCTTATACTGAGGCTGCCCAGCCCTCTTCCAATCCAGTAATCCCCTTTCAGTCATGTGACCATCTAATTGGGCCAAACTGCACCTGCCCGCTACTCAAAGCCCGCCTGAAACCTCTTAAAGTGGCAGGCACAACCCATGCTCTGCCACCCAGGGGCTGATGGCTGGCAAGTGCATTTGGCTTGGGCAGAGACTGTTAAGAGCTCTTTGTTACACACATGCTCTTTGCACTAGCGCGTGCATAGAGAGAAGGAGGCTTTCTAGCATGCCCAGCTGTGGAACTGGTAACCTCAGGTGTAGCTCGGTTACTATTAAACATGCCCACCCCTCCCCTGCCCCCAGTGTATTATACAATGTCTGTTCATGGTTCTGGCCATGATGTGTCAGGTGATTTCCAGGTCTGAGGGAAAGGGCAGGTCACCATCCCTAGGGACCGTGAGGATGAGGACAGTGAGACTGGCCAGATAGCACAAAGAGGCAGACTGGGTGCCTCCGCTCAGCTCATTGGAAACAACATGGTAGAGGTGCTGTAACATGTGACCACGGCTGGGGCCCCAAGGATGCTCTCTGCAAGGGACCAGATGGAAGGAGACCAATGAACGGGTGGCCAGAGTGCAGAGCCTGGGTGGCATTGGCGATGTGAAGGGGGCGCATGTGGGTGCACATGCACCCCCTGCAATCGGCCTTGCACCCACTCCGGAAGCACCAACCGCGAAATGGGGAGTGTCAGCAACCAGCAGCTGGGGGACCGCCCCTCGCACTCAGCGATTTGGTGCCCCCCCCGACTCGGGAGGCACTGGTTGCTCATGCTAGGTGGAGCTGTGCAGCAAGACAGATAGCAGATGATTTGATAAAGGGAGGATGATCGGGGAGGGATGGAGCTGCGAAGAGAGAGAGGAGAAGCTTACATCGGGTGGGCTAGTACGGAGACAGAGCCGAGCAAGAGTTCCCTGGGGGGACCGGCTGTCAGAGCCTGGGAGTCAATTTAGCATCCGTGTTTTGGGTGGGTTCAGGGGGAGAGATCTGTGCACTCTCGGGAGGCCCCAAGAGACTGGTCACAGCAGGAGACAATAAGAAACATGGTTGTGGGGAGGGACAGAGAAACCGTGACTATAGCTGTTGAGGGGGACGGAGTGGCAGGATTTGGGTATGGCCTGGATGCAAGGAGAAAGGAGTCCAACACAACCCTCCGCTTGGGGGCCTGAAGGTCAGGGAGGAGGGTAATGTTGTCAGGAGAGGGAAATGGGGAAGGTTTGGGAAGAAAGATACGGCGTTCTGGTTTGCCCCTGTCTACTGTAAGCTGGTAAGATTTCCGAGTGATGGCAGAGAGAGATCAAGAGAGATGGGCGCCAACGGGATGAGACTGCTCAGAGACAGGGTGAAAAAAAGAGTCACAGACCAAACCCTTTGGTATTATCCTCACCCCCATACACCCACTATTCACTCAGCCTTAGCACCCTGAGTATCAGCGCTTCTTTCTAGGCATACAAATAGCAGCCTTCCCAATGCTGCTGCTGGAAATCTATATAAAAGGACATTGGGGGGGGGGGGGTTGGAGGGGGACATATAATCCCCCGTCCCCAGGGATGTATATTTTAAATGCAAAAAGAAAAGTTTTTGGGGGCAGGACAGAAAGAAGAAATGACAGGGTTTTACTAAATGAAGAGGGGCTTTGCCAGCCAGCAGAGATGGGATTTTAGCCCTGAGAAGCCAAACTTCTGGTAGTTTATTATGCGTGTGGGCCTTTGTTTTCTTTTCATCCCTTCCTGGTAAGAGCCCAGTGTCTCTGACGGACGCCTGCTTTACAGCGCAAGGGCTCTTTCCTTCCATGTGTGAGCACTTCCCTTCCATGTGTGAGCACATATGGACCGTGCCTTTAAAACCCTAGTGTTAAAAGAAAGATCCCATATCCAGGGTAATTAACAATGTGGTTTTCCTCTTTGGGGTCAAAAAGTAATTACAGAGTTGGTTAAAAGAAAGGGAGTATCAAAGGTCTCTTGATACATGCCTTGGGCAGAACAAGGGAAATCCCAGTCGAGGCAGCCCAAGGCCTCGACCATAAAAAGCAGGGAAATGAAACACACCATATAAATACAGCGGATCTAAATATAGCTGCACTAGATATCTGTGATTAAGCATATAGACAGATGCAGACTGCCCCTTTCCCCCCCGCAACACACACTTATAAATCATCACACAGCAGAGAGAGATTTGCTCTTTGCAGGGGATTCGAAATGATAGTTAATGAATTATTAATTGACATGCTAAGACAGTTTAAGGTTCTACCTAGATAAGGAGAAATCAGCGCCATGAGATGACAGCTGTAATTCCTTCAGTAGAAAACTGCAGTACAGGGTTTAAAAGACCCAGAGTCCTGCATGGGTTTTTTCTTCCTCTTGACATTTTTAGGAATTCCATATGGATGGGAACTGTGCGAAACTGCAGCAATCAAGAGCAATAGCAACTGAGCGATAATTGAGAGGCCTTAGCCAATAGTTCAAAGAGTGCACCTTAATCTAGTTATTTTCCTCTAAAATCTAGCATCACCATGCACATAATATGTATATTTACAACTCTCCAGAAGCAGAGCTTTTCCGTTTCCAATAGGAAGCGATTTTTTAGAGTAGCAACACCACCACCTACCGGTAGGCAGAAGTGGTACGTACTTCCACTACAGCAGCTCAATTGACTTCCATAGGATTTTAAGACCAGATCTTCTAGAGAGCAGGTCAGAGGCTGCCCATGCGACTTTGTGACTGCTTTTGGGGTTTCAAAGTCCTTTTTGTTGCTGTTACTCTGCAATTAAAAAAACCCAAACAAAATAAAAAACCCCAAACAAATACCCAAACTCTAAAACCTGGCCATGAAAAAAGTTCTTTAGATCTAAAAAGGGCATTTTTTTCCTCCCTTTTTTGTCATTGAAATAAAAGCTAAGAGGGACTGAACATGCTCTCCTAGGGACTGCACACTGCTGCCGTAGAAAGGAAGCCCCCAGCCGGCAGAGCCTTTGAGCAGATTTCTTCCTCTGCGGGCAGCACATGGCTGTGACACCCTGGGACGAAGCCCGTGTCTCATGCTTCCCACTACCACCAGTTACTCCTAAGTGCTAGCAGTTCTGGCACAAAGGTCCAACCCTGCCAGTGGCCCACTGTGGGGGGAGATTAATATGGCCCCACAGGAACAAACATCTAGTTTGCAGCTTGCTTTAATTCGAAGTAGGAAGTGACATTGCAACCCATCCTGTGCACTGAACCAAACCAGACCCCAATGGGAAAAAAAAAAAAGAAAGTTAATAACTAGATCAGAAAGCATTGCCAGTGGGGGCCAAAGTCAAACTCCACTGGCCACCTTTGTTTTGACTTCTAACTTTTAAGCATTTGACTTTGAAGGACCTAGTAATGTTCGCAGTGGAATCAGGTATCAATACACCTATATGTCAGTACAGCACTAATGGTTTTTACCTAGGGCAATGGCTTTCAACCTTTTTTCATTTCATCCTTACCCAACCTGCTAGGTATTCAGACCCCTACAAAAATGTTAACGGAGGTGCAGACCTCTTTGAATTGTAAGTGTGAGCATTCGTATACTTTTGAGTGATCACCGTCATCTTCCGCGAACTCTTAGACAGTCTGTGGGCCCCCAGGGTCCACAGACCACGGGCTGAAAACCACGGACCGAGACGATGCAAAGTTGCAAGCAGCCAGCAGGGGGCACGGGAGGAAGAGATTTCTCCGTAAGGCCAACGGTGTGTGAAGAGCAATGAAAACAGCAGAGAGGGAAGAATTTGCAGGGCAGCGTCGTGTGCAACAAAGACAGCGTTCAAAGGCAAGTGAAAAAGGAAGACTCGGGGACTTTCACTGTTCAAATATCGTATAGGCTGATCTTGAATGGAAGGCCACTTTCTAATGCCTTCCCTCTACTCTGGTTCGACTGGACTAAATCAACAGAGGGTCAAGAGACAGAGACATATTCGCTATTACAAAAATAGAGGATTTCACAAGTATAAAATGATCCTTTTTATTCCCTAGTTGCTATGGTGACTGGGTCTCTACAGACACCGGGGTGATTTCAGACAGTTGGTGCCCCTCAGCCTAACTCTTGTTTCATCATGGCAAAAAGAGGAGGGGGAAAAATCCCACTGTAATTGTTGCTTCATGACTTAACACTGTTTTCTCACCCAGAGAAGTGGTCCTTGTGGGTCAGGAGATGAGGGATGCTGGAGGAACAGGTTAGCCCTAGTCAATCCAGAGAAGGAGCAGTAGACAGGGCTGCAGTTTGCTGCTGGACCCAATGATTTCATAGACATTAGGGCTAGAAGGGACCTTGGAAGATCATCAAGTCCAGCCCCCCGCCCCAGGAGCAGGAAGTCAGCTGGGGTCATAGGATCCCAGCAAGATAAATGTGCAAATTTCTCTTGAAGGTGTTCAGCGTAGGCACTTGAACCACCTCCGATGGCAGGCTGTTCCAGACCTTGGAGGCTCGGACAATAAAGAAATTCTTTCTCATGTCCAGCCTGAAATGGTCTTGCAGGAGTTTATAACTGTTTGACCTTGTCATCCCTTGGGGTGCTCTGGTGAACAAACGTTTCCCCAGATACTGGTGGTCACCCTCGATAAACTTATAGGTGGTCACCACATCACCCCTGAGCCTGTGCTTTTCCAGGCTGAAGAGCCCCATGGCTCTCAGCCTGTCATCGTAGGGTCTGTTTTCCTGACCTCTGATCATGCGCGTGTCTCTTCTCTGCACTCTCTCAAGCTTCTCCACAACCTTTTTGAATTGTGGGGTCCAAAACTGGATGCAGTACTCCAGCTGTGGCCCCACCAAGGCCAAGAACGAGGGGAGAATGATGTCCCAGCATTTGCTTGAGAAGCATCTATGGATGCAAGCCAGCATTTTGGTCACTTTACTAGCTGCAGCATCGCATTGAAGGTTCATGTTCATCTTGTGGTCAATGATGGCACCCAAGACTCTTTCTTCTGTAGTGCTAGCCAGCGTAGCACTGCCAAGCCTATAAGGATGCTGCAGGTTTTTCCTCCCAAGGTGGAGACCCTGGCATTTTTCAGTGTTAAACACCATCAGGTTCTCGTCCGTCCATCTGCTGAGCCTGTCAAGGTCATCCTGGATCACCCCCTTGTCCTCAGGTGTGGACACTTTACCCCAAAGTTGGTATCATCAGCGAACTTGGCCAGTGCGCTTCTGACTCCAATGTCCACATCATTAATGAAGATGTTGAACAATACAGGTCCAACGAAAAAGCCTTGGGGGACCCCACTGGTGACAGGGCACCATGATGATTGACTTCCATCAACCACCATCCTCTGGGTCTGACCATGGAGCCAATTCCCCAGCCAGAGGATTGTGGTGGATCTGAGGCCACAGTTGGCCAGCTTCACCAAGAGGTGATCATGGGATACTAGATCGAAGGCTGTTTTGAAGTCAAGATATATGACATCAATCTCTTCTCCCTTGTCCAGGTGATAGGTCACCTGGTCATAGAAGGAAATGAGATTGGTCAAGCAAGACCTACGACCTTCCCCTGATAGAAGTCAGGCTGATGGGCCTGTAGTTTGCCGGATCCACTTTCCTCCCTTTCTTGAAGATCAGCACCACATTGGTCTTCTTCCAGTCTTCAGGCACTTCACCAGAGTGCCAGGAGCTCTCGAAGATCCGTGCCAAGGGCTGGGCTATGAGGCTCGCCAGCTCCGTGAGTGCCCTGGGGTCCAGATTGTCAGGGCCGGCAATCTCGCGAGGCCCTTCCAGCCCTAAACATCTCTAAATATGTGAGATGTAAGGCTGGTCTCCTGCTAGGCATTCACCGCTGCTGACCTCCACCATGTGCTGCCAGGGGCCTTTGCCCTCATGAAGAGGAAGAGGCAGGGTCAGGGCTCCACTGACCCCCACACAGCAGCCCACTCAACCGCTACGTGTGCCAGGAAGGGACATCCCCTTCTGTGACCTACTGTCTCTCTTCTAGCATGGTTCTTGCATGGGACATTGTCCTTACCCACCAGCGCACATGAAGGGCACAAGCAGACTTCCAGTTATCAGCTCTCCCAATTTTATCACAGATCCCACAGTCCTCAGCACCCACGCCCGGGATCCTGTGAGAGTCTTGGCATTTTGAGTGGCTTTCACGGTGGCAAGAGAAAAGTTTGTATGTACTACATGAGCCCAGGGGCTCAGAAACCAGGAAAGATATAGGGGAAAAAAAATCAGATTTAAAAAACAAAACCCTCCAGATTTTTTAAGTTTCAGACCTAACTCAGGACTCCCAAAGACTGGTATTTCTGTAACTCACACCTACAGCATCAAGGGTGACCAGACCAGATGCAGAGATTGCAAATCTCATTTCTCAGGTGTGAAAGGGCTCATCGAATGCCCACGGTGCCCATATGCAGTCAGATCCAGCACAGCAGCCCAACTACTCGAATCTGTATTACTTCTCCACCCCCTTGAGGCATCAGGAAGTTCAAGCTCATGCCCAACAGCCCAGAGAGCTCAATACTCAGTTCAGCATAGACTTGTGTTTGCAGGGTAGGCTCACTGGTGCTTGCTGGCCCTGAAGGGCAAGGCCCAAGGACATCGCTTGGTCTTCTGCAGGGGAGGGGAACCCAGGCCCACCCACTGTTCAAGGCTCCAGCCCAAGTACCTCATGTTACAACAGCTCAAGGCTGGTCCTTGCACCCCCTCGCTGCTTCCTACCTTTGCTGCTTGTCAGTCTTTCTGTCTGCACTCCTCCCACAGCAGCTCTCAACCTCTGACCCTAATACTTCCTCACCTCCTGCCTCAATTCTGCCTCCATGGTGGCTTGTCATAGCAGCTGTTACTAATCAGCTGCTTGCTCACAGCTGGAGGAGCTAATTTGGTCCTTCATTAATCCCTCCTGGGTTGCTGCTATATGGGGTCCATATGGGGTCCATATATCTTATCTTATTAAGGCACTTAGGCATCCATGCACTTCTGTAAATCCCAGACAAAATTCACCCATGCACCAGCATTGAAACACACAGGGAAATGCATTTAAGATAAGTTTGGTGTCTCCTTCACTCCCCATCTGTCTTCCAATACAAAAGGGGTTGTCATAATGAGGGTGGCAACCAACAATTCTGTGTGTGCAGGGGACAGGACAAGAAGTAATGGGCTTAAATTACACCAAGGGATTTTAGATTAGCTATGAGGAAGATGTATCTAACTCTGGGGATGATTAAGCACCGGAACAGGTTACCTAGGGAGGTTGTGGGATCTTCATCATGGAGGCTTTTAAATAGAAGTTACTTGGGGATGGTTTGGACAGGGATTGTAGGCAGGTAGGGCTGGAAGGGTCCCCACAAGGTCATCTAGTCTAGCCCTCTGCTCAAGGAAGGATCATCCCTGTCTAAGCCAGCCCAGCCAAGTGTCTGTCCAACCTGCTCTGACCATTTCCAAGGATGGAGATTCCACGGTTTCTCTAAGTATCCTGGTCCTGTGCTTGTCCCGGGCCGCGAGTAGGGGGAAAAACATGATTTCCTGATGTTCTTTCCAACCCCGTGTTTCCACGGATCTCCATTAGCAAGTGCAAAACTCGCTCCTCTGTACTGAGCTGGTTAACTGTACAAAGAATAACCACTGCAGACGTAACCACTAACTTAAGTATACAGCACACATCATTGCACTCATTCTCAGAAACACGTCCTGTTGCACGTATACCCATTCTCTCTTAATTATTAGTTTAGCCTAGAAGCATTCAGCAGCCTGTAATTCTATGATATAGTTATAGACATTGTGCAATTCAAGTGGTTGAAAGGACCTGAGATGAGGAAAGAGGGTCAATTCAGGCTAAATACAATGCTGAGCGATTCATGAGCTCTTTTTTCATCTGGCAAGAAAGGCAGGCAACTGTTCCAGGCACTGAGTCCAGAGTAGCAAGCCAGCGGCGAGTTTCGGAAGTGATAGGGTGCAAGTCTGAGACGCCCATGGTAAGCAACTGAAGCAGGCACTGATTTACGCCGTGGCCCACGGTTTGCAGCTGAAGTTATGCTGTGCGCTGTCCGTCCTCTTTTATAGATATAAGATGTGACCATATCTACTGTGTGATGTTCTGCAACTGCTCTGGACATAGGTTGAAGCTTGAAAGTTTCTTTTGTGGGATTGGCGTTTCACCATTGATTAGACTATTGATTCCCACTGTGGAATCTCTATCTGGAAGTTTTCCAAAGCAGGTTAGACAAACACTTGCCTGCAATGGTTTAGACAGCCTACCTGGAGCAAAGGGTGGGATCAGATGACCTCCTGAGGTCCCTGCTTTTCTATGATTCTGTGTTTTTCGGGGACAACGGTATTCGCTCACAATTCTTTCCTGCGTGCCTCAAGATTAAAGAAGGATACTTAAGAGAATTAGGTGGATTTCAAAATGCCGGGTAAGGTAGAAAGAAGACACCAGGGGTTTCTTTGTGACCTGCTAAAATCAAGTTGACCATGGTTTGATTGGACCTGTGAGGTGTGTGCATTTGTCTGTGGATTTGGGGTGGGGATGTGTGTCCCACTGTGGGCAGCCACTCAGTAAGGGTTGGCTTTAATGTTCAGGTTTGATTTTCATTATTGTACCGTTCGGATGCCCATCCAGAGCTCGGGCAAAATTTCTGCTTGCTCAGACGAGCGCGTGCTATTCAGTGGCTGGGTATACCAGGGCTAGAATCACTAGTTGAAATGTGTACCCGATGGGAAATGTATGCCCACAAGGTTTTGGGTAAGACTAGTCCTTGCTTTGTTTTCTTTTTGCGCCTCTTCTCCAGATGAGTTTTGCAGATCAAAGATCTTTCTAAAGTCGCATCAGACAGCTTCAGATAGGGCTCCCTTTGGACCTGTTGAAGGTAATGCTCTTCAGCAGCCATTCTGGTTTGGTGAAAGCGTGCTCCCAAGGCTGCAGACGTAGTGCGAGAGAGCATCCAATACTCTGCCATTATCTTAAGGTTGAGGGAGAGGGTGTTGCTGACAGCGATGAGGTTTTTTGTCTCGACTCGCAAGAGCAGTGTCAGCAGGATAAATGAGCTTACACAGGACTGTGTCTGGTAAGTCACGTGTGTTGGTGTTCAGTGATCAAGGAGTCAGCACGGGCCCTTGTAGTCGACCACAGCTGAGGGTGCAGGCTTTGCTGATCTGCTGATTCAAAGGGATGTGTAATCCCAGGCTGCTCCGCATTGTAGCTAGGGGTTACAAAATGCAGTGGCAGCTCATGAGCCTCGATGATACGAGCAGTAGCCTGTAACTCCATGCTGTATCACATGCGACAGGTAAATCTACCAGCTCAGCCAAGCTTTGAGAATCCACTTTTGCTGGTTTCCCATATTTGCGGACTACGGCCTTACACCAGTTCTTTCTGAGATCCTCCTTGACAAAGGCATGACAGTGACCAGGTGCCAACCAGGGCCACTTTGTCCCCAGAGTCTTGGGGAAGCTGAGACAAATGCCATCCTTGTCAAGAGCTTGTCTATTCTTCAGGAGCAAATGAGGGTCTTATTTGCTTCCAGTGTAGCAAAGTTTCTCCAACCTGGGTATGCAACGACCTTCTAAGGGTGGGAAGGATGAAAGAATGGGAAAGCAGAAGAAAGGGATGAGGAAATATGGAGGGAACAAACTTGAGAACAACTCTGCGTTACTGTGTGGCCCCTCTAATGACTCAAAGTGGTATTTTTGTTGTCCATTGCACAAGAGTTGCAGGTTGCGCAGCAGTACAACATCCAAAGGGCTGACCTGACCCAGAAAGGGTTTGAGAGGCACCGATCTCAGGCGTGTAGGCAGACGCAGTGACTCCCTGGGTACGTGCGCAGGGTGCCAGGCAGTGCTGTACACAGCTAGCCTCAGCTAAAGCTGCATGTGCTGTCTGCCAGGCCAGAAAAGGCCACGCAGATTAGTGCTGTGTTGAGTACTGCATTGCTACACTGCTTTCAGTTCAGAGGCCAGCCAGCTTAAAGCTACCCAACACGTCTCCATACAACACTGTGCAAAGCGGCTAGCATTCGCTTCGGATTCGGCTGATTCAGGGGACAGCGGTTCAATTTGATGATTCGAATCACTGTCTCATCCCTATGTACCAGCTCCGAGTCCGGCTCCAGCTCCCCGTGGCGAGTGGGGACTGCCCGAATCATCAACGCTCTCTGAATCTTTTCTGAAGATTCAGCGAGCTTCGAATCAATTTGGACCTATTTATTGGTCCCCTGATTTGATTAGGATTTAGAGATTCAGCCACCGAATCAGGCCGAATCTCCTCCAAATCAAATCACCACCCGTAGCTTCGCACAGCCCTGCTGCTGCATGCAACACAGCCCTGCCTTATTAGTGCTTTAGGGCGCTTGTCCACAGAACCGGCTTGTTCCCGCTAAAGATGTTCCTGATTTTATTTTTCATTCTTCATTCACCATGACTAATGAAATAACGTGGCCATTATTTACCCCATAATGGCTTATTATGCTATAGCTATTAAAAGGCGCTAGGGGGCACGTCACAACCATTTTACCCTCCTGCTCTTGCAGTACTACTGTACTGCTGGGTGGTGTTTTAGGACAAGGTTTGATACTGTCGGTTTGTTTTCTTGGGTTGAGGTGTGGGCAGACCACCCTTCCTCAACTCCTTCAAGAGCAAGCCAGTCTCTGTCTGCCAGTGAGGACTGAAAGCCTTGAGTCAGCTGTTGCATTGCATGGCAGATGTTTGAGGGCAGGAGCACAGGGAAGCACAGCAGAAAGCATTTTTAAGTCTCAGAGAAACAGCTGCAAACAGCCAACCCTGCTTTCAAAGAGGCAAAATCATTTTCCCCTACCCCACAACATCCAGTTCCTTCTGTCATCATTAAACAGCTTCTTGTTACGAGCAAGTTCTTGGCTTTCCCTCCATTATTACGTCTTCTTTTTCTCAGCAAGCGCAAATGAAGCGCTGCTGTTTGATGTAACGCAGCACCGGCGCTAACTCTGACTGCAGCAGCAAGTCGCAGGCTGGTGTGAATAAACCCGCCGGGAAAAAATAACGCAAACCCCTTCCTACCAGCAGAATGATTGTCACGTCCCCTCAGGCCCTTGCTTGCACCCAAGGCCTGTTCTTGCACAGAGAAATCACACACGTGCACGCACACACACACATGCATTGAGCCTGCTGTGTCAGACTCAGCGCTGGTCATGATGAGTGATGAGAAGAAATCCTCTTCTCAAAGGAAACAGCCAGGGAAAGGCAAGACTTCCTGGGCTTTCAGCTCTCATTGGGGGCATCTTGGCTTCAGTCAGGTCAGTCTCAAAAATCCCATTTGGTGTAGCCAGGATTTGACGTCACACCTCTTTCCATTACCCACGGGGAAAGCATCCATGTGAATTGATATTTTTTAACAACTCCTCATGGTGCCAACCAGAACCAAGGTGCCGCTGTGCATGGCATTGAATATACCTATAAAGGGATGCCATTTCCCCCCCAAATGTTTAGAGTCTAATGAAAGGAGTGGGGGAAGGAAGCGGCACTGCCCTCATTTTACCAACAGAGAACTAAGGGACAAAGAGCTTTGCTCAAGTATCCTATAAGAAGCATGGGGATGACCTGGAAACTGAGCCCTGAGCTCCTGAGTGCTGTAACCACAAGGCCATGTAGGACAGTATGTTTGCCCAGTGTGTTGGGGTAGCGCCCAGGTGTCTGAATGGTTTTTTTATTGGTGTGACCTATTGCTATGAGGGACAGATGCGTCAAATATATTGTGGGATGCTCCTCATCTCATTTGTCTACAGAAGGAAATAAGCCAGAATCACTTCTCTATGCTTGTTTCCTGTGTGGACACTCTTACACCAAGAGTGGTTTTTCGGTCCCCTATGGAAGTGGCTTCAGCTAAACGGCAGAAAGGGGCAGACTGAATGCAGAATAAGAATGTCTACACAGGGGCCAAAGTGAGACCGGCTCCTTCCACAGGTGTAGGAGAAGAGCAGGAAGCTACCCTTGGATCTTCCTCACTCTTGAAGGACAGATGTTTTGGCATCTCCACAGCTGGCAGAGGGTACCCCACCTGGTAAAGAAAAGTTTTTTTAAAAACTCCTGTCTGCTTTTATAAGTTGTTTCGCCTTTTATTGCGAGCCACCAGTGTCTTCTGGCTGGGGAAGGGTGGCATATATGTTTCATAAATGCATAAATTATGCCATCTATGCCCATAGCAGACATTGCTGAGACCTTCCTGCAGAGGTCCTGCAAAAACTTCCTGCAGAGGTCCTGGAGAAAAACAGGGGAGATCAATTCGACATTCAAAGGGTTAAAAAAAATAGGTTAAAAAAAGCAAAAAATTAGGCATGTTTATAGAAGCAAAAAACAAACCAAGCAAACAAAAAAAGACGGAGAGAGGAGCCAAAATGGGTCATCAGCCCCATTTCTTTTAATCCTTCACAAGTCACCTTTTAAAAGCCTCTCAGTTTTGCAGCCCTTAAAAACACTTCATCTCTGTTCACCGGTTTCCTGTTTCCCTTTGAGGTGCAAAGTCCGCTACAGGTTTCTGTGTCAAAGAACAGCAGGCATTTGATAGACTACAGGCATTTGCCAGTGCTTGTTTTCATCAGCCAGCTGGAACCAAGCCCAGCGCCTCCAGATTTCCAAACCCATTGTTCAAAAAGCACAGGTACTTGAGGAGCAGAGGTGAATGGCCCGTCTGACTCCTCCTCAGTGGCCAAGTCCTTTTTGGGAATTTCTGATTAAAGCAGTGATTAACTTTGTCCTTCATCTACTGATGCTCTATCCTAAGGAAACATTTGCCTTGCTAGAAAAAAAATCATCAAAATAGGGAAGAAGCAATTAATCTAATGCAAACATTTGGAGGTCACTGACATTACTGACGGGAAAGAGGACTCAGCTGGTTATGTCAAGCAAGCCACTTCCCACGGATTTAACTACACCTTCCCCAGGCATGTGAGTCTGACCCTGACTTTGCACGCCACCTCCCCTGAAATCAGTGGACGTTGTGGCTGGACTAAGACCCGCAGTTTCCAATTCAGCAAAGCACGTACGAACACACTGAGCTCACTGAGACATCACCTTTCACTGAAAACACATCTGTGTTGCTGAACTGGGGTGGATCTAGGCCAGGGATGCGCAATTATTTTGGGCAGAGGGCCGCTTGCTGGGTTTTGGCAAGCCATCGAGGGTCACATGATAGGCAGCCAGGGGCAGATAAATACTCATTTCCTAAATTTTTAGGGGCCCCGTGGGCTGGATAGAATGGCCTGGCGGGCTACATCACATTTTGCCCACCCCTGATCTAGGCAGATGCTTCAAGCTAAGCATGTGTTGAGTGATTTGTTGAATCAGAGCCATGATGATCTTCCGCAGTCCCTTCCAACTCTAATGTCTATGAAATCTATGAAAATCCAGTGCCCTGAGCATCGCTGAGTAGGACATATGGGTAGAAGAGCCCAGCTAGAACAAAATAGGGCCTGAGCTGAGAAGAGGCACTTTTGGGGATGCTTTTAGTAGAAGAAGTGCTGCGCTGGAGATACAGAGCTCCCCGGGCGACCTCTAACCGGTGGAAGGCATGGCTGAGGGACTCAGGTGCTTGGCGCTGAGCACAGCAGACACACACAGGCACTGGTCAGCATGAGCATGACTGCAGACTCCCTTGCTCTTTAGCACACTGACCTGCCTGCAGGCTGGAGGTGCCCTGTGCTGACTCAGTCGGACGTCTACGTGCAGCGCTGGAACACGCTCCGGCTCCCTGGGACAAAACAACCAGGCAGCTGCTACCCAACAGTGAGACCAGGAAAGCGAGGAGCAGGACTCAAGGCTGTATATGTGACTGAGAGTCAGAGCAGCTGATAGGGCATCTGTGGGCCTTCAGGAAACCCAAGGCTCCACTTCCTCTCTCTTGCTTACGGAGCTACTGTGTCTCTCGTGTTTTGTGCTTATCTGTCCTCCCCCTACCTCCCAGTGCCTCTGGAGTCGTCAACAAAATTGCTCATTAATGGTGGGGCCTGGGGTGCATTCGGGGGTGCGGTGGTGCAGTTGCATTCCCTTTGATTCCTACTTCACCCAAACTTTAAAACCAACTGCCTTGGAGGTGCAGTGGCATTTCTATTTTGGCAATCCTGAGGGAATCATGGCTCATTACAGTCTACCTGATCCCCGCTACTTTTTCTTCACTCCACCAGTTTTAACGATCTTCTCCCCTTTTTACTGATCAAGCTAGTCTTTCTTCTGTAATGTTGCTGTCTGTTAGCCATTCCTGGTTCTCTCTCTCTTGTTTCACAGCCCTGCAGACTGTGTTTAGCTGTAACTAAAACCTTATCTCAGGTGAGATGAATAATAGTAACTCAGATGAATAATAATTCAGGTGTGGAAATGACTGGTCCTCAAGGCGAGATTTTCCAAATAAAAGATGCACATTTAACTATAATGACTCCAGGACTAATAGAACAATTTCTTTGAACTATTTTTTGCCTAGTTTGTTGTGTTTTTAAACGTTATATATAAGCTAACAAATCAGTTTGCATGCCTATAAAGTTATATGTGTTTTTGCTTTGATCTTAAGCTGAATAATGTGATGCTAGGTCCCTACTATATTATTAAAGCATCTAGTTT
>JAGPOW010000304.1:8262311-8284144 GCA_030014935.1 Caiman crocodilus
GGGGGACCTGGTGACCATCTATAAACTCACTAGGGGGGACCAGAAGGGTTTGGGGGAGACCTTGTTTCCCCTAGCGCCCCCCAGGATAACAAGGAATAAGGGCCACAAGTTGTTGGAGAGTAGGTTTAGATTAGACATCCGTAACAGCTACTTCACATTTAGGGCGGCTAGGATCTGGAACCAACTTCCAAGGGAAGTGGTGCTGGCTCCTACCCTGGGGGGCTTTAAGAAGTGGCTTGATGCCTACCTGGCTGGGGTCACTTGAGTCCAGTTTCCTTCCTGCCCAGGCAGGGGGTCGGACTTGAAAATCTACAAGGTCCCTTCCAACCCAACTTCTATGATTCTATGATTTTAATCACACAGCTAAAAACTTGCACAGGGCGGGTCATGGAACGGAGCTGTTGGTGGCTTGTCCGGGGCGTTGGGGGGACAGCTCCCTGCAGTTGAGTGCACCCCCAGGGGATGCATGGGGTGCATATGCCCTGTCTTGGGTGACAGACTCAGGGGGCTGGAAGCCCCTATGCCAGGGACAGAGGGGTGGCAGAAGTGTGCCAGAAGCCCTAGCAAGCGGCCCCAGGAGGGCCTCCATTTTTGGCCCTCCTGGGGCCTGCCACAGGTGCAGCACCTGCAGGTGCAGAGCAGCAGACAGCACCATTCACATGGGTTTTGAGCACTCTGCCAGTGCAGCTGAGCGGGTGGCAGTGCATGATGTTGTCAGCCGGTGCCAGAGATTGGCTACAAGAGCCAGCATGGGATGGTGAGAAAGGGGACAGTGGTGCAGCAGCTGCAGGTTCTGGGATGGCACGTCCAGGTGTGCAAACCCCTGGTTGCACAGAAGAAATGCCGGGAGGGGTGCTGCCCCCAACGTGAGGACAATGCCAACCCCAAGGAGGATGAGCTGAAGATTGGAGGACCCCAGCAAATCCAAAGGGATGTGTTAGTGGGAGGCTGGGAGCACCCTCCTGGTTTTGTTTCTTTTAATCTTCTATTTGGCTCCTCCTTTTCAAGACAGTCACCTCGCATGCCTCAAGCTGCCAAGGCAATGAGGCTGGGAGCATCCAAAGAGCCTGGAGGGGAGACCCCAACTCATAGTAAGGCCAAGTGCCAGTCCTGCCAGGCTAGGTGGTCCCGAGGAACAAACTATGGTCTAAGGGCTGACACAGTCCACATTTAGGATTTAAGTTTGTGTTTAATTTTGGTTATGGAGTACGGCCAAAGAGCCACCCTCTCCACATCTCAAGAGTCCAGTAGTTGCACAGTCAGCCAACTGGCCCCGTTCTGGGAAAGTGGTCAGCGCAGCTGGGGTCATGGAGCAGGCCTAGCAAGATACAAGCCCAGCCCAGTGGGCACACTGCTATACATCTGAAGGTTGGTATATGGAAGGGGTGTAGGAGAGGAGAAGCCCCAAGAAGGACCCATATGGAGCGTGCCTAAGGGAGTTGATGATATACAAAAAACCTCCCTCGTTTCACCCACCTCACTGCACTCCACCAAAAACCAACCTTCGAGTGCCTCCCCTGGGTGCCTCCATCTGTCCAACCCCCTTCCTGGAGCATACCTGCAAGCCTGGGGTACTCAACCACCCAGACTCAGGTCTTTGTCTGGGCCCTGTCCTGCCTCCATGTTTCTGTGTGTGTGTTTTAAAAATGTCCTCTCCCCTTTTCCTGAAGGGACCCTCTTAAATAGCCCTCCTGACGTTACTACCTGGACCCAGTCAGGGACAACTGTCATCTGATGCCGGCCAATCAAATTGAAAAACATCATAGTTACCCTTATGTTGTGAGGTCAGAGCTCAAAACAATAGAGAGGTTAAATTCACACCCTCTTACCTGACGCCAGTCACGTAGGCAGTGGCAGCAAGTTGTCTGCTTGGCAAGGGGATTGGTAGACACATGCGAGTGAGAGGGGAACAGACACCCGCAAAGGGAGAGGAGGCTGGGAGGGACTTCTTTCACAGGTCCACTGTCATCAGCATTGTCAGCATTTCCTCAATCCAAAGATGATCTCTACCATGGCTCATTGATGGGTCTTGACAGGACTTACTTAAGAGTTCAATCCTTGAGCCACAGACCCTTTACAGAAGTTGCAGGTCTTTCTGCAGGACAGAGTAGGCTGTAGGCCAGGATTTTGCTCCTTTTCCTTCCTCCACCCTCTCTTATCTGCTTTGAGGACAAGAAGCATTAACCTGAAACGGGCTGCCACTTGTTTGAGGTTGCAGCCCAACAGGATTCGGTTGACAGCTAGGTCCTCCCAGCTCTGAATGCCAGCATCTGTGTTTTTGAGGTATGCCTTCAGTATGTTCTTGTCTCGTTTCCTCTGGCCACTGTGAGCTCTCAGGCCATTACTAAGCTGAGAGTAGAGCAGTTATTTTGGAAGGCAAAAGTCCATCCACACACAACGTCCAGTCTAGTGAAGTTGGTACTTGAGGATCACTGGTCGATGCTGGTAACACTGGCTTCAGCAAGGATGCTGGCATTTTTGCAGCAATAGTCTCATCTGATGTGGAGGATTTTCTGGAGGTATCATTGGTGATACCTTTCCAGACTCTTGAGAAGATGACAGTAGGCCACCCGCATTTCATATTCGTAGAGGAGGGTGGGGATGATGACTGTATTGTTGACCTGGATCTAGGTATCTTTCTGGAGATTGCAATAAATCAAAATACACTAAAGCAATTTCCCAAAGGAGGCACTTGAACATTGGATCCTGTGCTGGATCTCCTTATCAATGTTCATTCTCTCAGAGAGGTGGCTACCAAGGTAGGGGAAGGTCTCAACTACCTCCAGGGTCTTTTCCTCGATAGTAACTTGATTGGGGGGGAGGGTCACATTCATGACCCAGGACAGGCTGATAGAGCACTTTAATCTGCTCAAGGTTGAGAGGCCCAAAGTCTGGTAGGCTTCTCTGAAAAGATTCAGTGCAGTCTGAAGGTTTTCCTCAATGTGCACAAGGATGGTGCAGTCATTGGCATATTGAAGGTCAAGGATGGTGGCGTACTTTGGTCTTTGACTGAAAACAACCCAGACCAAAAAGCCCTCCATCCATTCAGTGTCAATTGTGGAAGGAAGGCAGTCCTTAATGAGAAGCAGGATGACCGTCAAAAAATGGAAACCAGAGTTGGGGTGATGACACATCCTTGCTTGACCCCAGTTTGGATGACAAATGGATCTGGCACTGATCCACCACACACAACAGTCACAGTCATCTGGTCATAGAGTAGCCTCAAGACCTTGACATACTTTTCAGGTCGTCCAAATCTGGCCAGTACTTTCTGCAAGGCTTCGTGGTTGAAGGTCCATCAGGAGCTATTCAATAGCAACCTGCTGCTGATGACTGGGAAAGTATGACATGGATGGAGCACACTATATGCATCCTGTTTTTATATACTTCCTCTGAGGCAACCACTACTTGCTACTGTTGAATGTAGGATACTGAGATAGGCAGACCTTTGGTCTGAACTTAAATGGCATCTCATGTTCATTTAATGCACTAACACCTTATGTTCTCAGTTCAGAGGCGAGGGAAAGAAGCTGTCCAAAGCTAAGGAAAATATCCCCTTCTCCATGGTTTGGCAATTCTCCATCTCTTCCTTGGCTGATGTGGTTGATTTTTTCCAAGCTACTTTAGCCACTGGACAATACCTCTCCTTTGGTATTTCTCCAATACTGCATCCTGGCATCTTCTTTGCTTTCTTGATTTGCATCAATAAATACGGTGGAAGACTCCATGCCTTTCTGCATCTGCTTCCAGTTCTGCAAGAAGCATCTGATTTCGTGCAAATTGCACCTTTCTTTGTCCAAGTCACAAGAGAAAATACAATGCAATTAAGCTGCTTTTGTTTCATCCAGTGCAATGCTGGTTCAGAATAATTCCTGAAGGGTTATGCAGTGTTCCCCTCTCTCTACATTTTGGAATTGCTTATGTGGCATGACACTTACTACAGCCTTTTGTTCCTACAAGAGAACAGCAGACTTTTTATTTCCTTTCCTTGCCCTGGTGATCCCTGTGTAATCACATTTAGTAATTCTGCCATGCTGTGCCCTCTGGCATTGACCTGAAACCGCAATAATGATGTTCAAGAGGCTTTTAAAATGTGGATTTTAAGAAACAATAATTGAAAAATAGTTCAGCTCTCTGGCAACAGCTCAGCCTATTAAGTGCTTTTATTTGAATTTACTTTCACGGGATTCTTTTCGGGCCAAGTATGCTTGCTGGTGATGCCACAAAGCCAGACTGCATGGCCTGTTTGTTACTGTCAAATTTATCCCGTCTAGGTTTGTTAGATGGATCGCTGATGTTAACCCTCCTCCCTGCAATTAAACCAAGAGCTGCATCCAAACACCACCTTGCTTTTGAAATGCATCAGGCTTCTTTTAAACACCTGGAAACAAAAGGTGGGGGTTTCTGACTTTTAATGCAATACGCAAAGGTGAAACGACCACTTATCGTTTTAGCAGAATTTTAGTGTAAAATTCTTAAGCTTTGCAGAAAGACTCCGGTTCGCTGTTCCTACCACGCATTCATCTGGGCTATTTTCCCTTTTCCTGTGGCCGAGTGTCACTTTATATCACCGTTTTCCCTCTGTAAATGAAGTCCTTGTTCGCCACTGCCCAAGGTGCTCGTAATTTTATTGATTCTATGCTAAGAAGCTGGGGGTGCTGTGAATTCCTGCCTTGTGGCTACGAGGTTTACAAAAGTAAATACATTCCCTGAGCCAGTGAGGCCTCATGGTGCCCTGAATCCCATGTGGAATAAAACGTCTTATAGGAGGAAGCTTTGAAACCTTAGTTTTTCTAACACACGCTTCTCGGGGCAGCAAAACACAAATGTGCTTCTGTGTTGTATTTACTGGGCTTGATGGATCCAATGCATAAAAGCTGCATTGAACATTTACTGGGGGAGGGAAGATGGGGAGAAGGGGGGTCCGAGTGTGCAGCGCACACTGGAAAGGCGAGGTTTTTTGATGTTTACTAAATCCCTCCTCCCCCTCCTCGCAGGTGGCTGGCTAAAGATGGAGCACTCCGGGGGGCAGGGAGAAGCTGCCAAAACACTAACTTCCCTGGCTCCGACGCTCGCATTCGAAAAAAAAATAAAATGAAAATTAAAGACACTGCTTTGGCAGCTTGGCCCCTCTCACCCGCGCGCGCACACATACACGCACACACATTTCCTGCATGTTTCACTCAACTGCTGATCATTAAAAAGTGCTGACGGCTGCAGTATTTAGCACAGCGACCACAGCAAGATACGCTGCAGATGTATCCTCTGACACACAGCTCGCTCCTCTAAAGCGGCAACGTTCTTCGGCAGACAAGCGTCTTTGGGTAGACGTGACATCTTTTACTAGACCAGCTAAACAGTTGGAAAAATTGTTCTTGGCAAGCTTTCCGCCACAAACACCCTTCTTCAGGCCTAGGGAGAATCTCTCCCTACGTGACTCTCCCTAGGACTGAGGAAGGGTGTTTGTGCCCGAAAGCTTGCAAAGCAGTTTTTCCAACTATTTAGTTGCTTTAATAAAACACTTAGCCAAAGAACCTTGTCTGCCTATGTCCTTCGACGAACATGGCTACAACCACCAACTTCCTTCGGCAAACATACGTAGTCACTTTTCAAAGGGCCCTTTGTTCCTCGCTGATATTGTTTCCTGGGGCTCTTTTATTCATTTTCCTTCAGAGCAGAGCTTGTCCCAGACCAGAAGCATGATCTGAACCTGCTTACCTGAACCTTACCCCTGCTTAGGGAGTCAGCTGGGCACAACTTAAATCCTGACTTGGAAGGTGTTTGTCCAGTGAAAAGGCACCATCCATAGGTGTCTTGATTTCTTTTTTCTCTTGCTGTGCCATGCTGCCTCCAGTGTGGAAGGAAGCCTCAAAAAGGACTAGAAGATGCCACAAATATTTCATCAAGGTTGTTCCTCTCAAGGCAGGAGAGGAGCGAAATGGCTCGAACCCAGTCCCGTGGCCAAATGTGCTGAGATCAGTGAGGCACTTGGGCTACATCCAAGAGCTCTTGCAGAGAACAGCGGTCGGATGCACCATGCTTGGTCACTTCCAGGGCTCATCTTGACCCTCCCGGGCCAGTGGGAGATGTTTCCCATCCTACACATGGAGGGACTTGGGTACGTGGAGGGGAACCCAAGAGAGAAGATACAATGGATTTGCAGGCAAGTAACCATGCCCTCTCCCTTGTTACCCCGCTTTGAAGCCTCACACTCCTGCAAGCTGCTGTAGGTTGAAGATGAAGGGCTGCTGACAGATTGGAAAAGGGAGGGCAAGTTGCTGCTGTTCTCTCCCTTCTGCGCCCCTTGCACTTTTCCAGCAGGTTTGGCTCTACTTTGGAGCTGCACGGTGCAGTGCATCGGGTACATGAATGAGAGTCAGGAGGCCTGGGCTCTCTTCCCAGCTCTGCCAAGGCCTTGCTGAGACACCACATACCCCTACCTAGCTTGTCTGTGCCATGGAGCTAGCAGAGCTTTGCGATGTTTGCAAAGTGCTCTGAGATACAGAAGCATTTACACTGCATCTGCCTGGCTGTCTTGAACTCATGAATCCCCTTGTAACACGATACTTCCGTTTCTGGGGTACTTCCTGTTACTAAAGTACCTGAAGTGCTCACAATCCTCGATGCAGCTTGTTCCCATTTCACAGCTGGGGAACTAAGGCACAACAGCTGCAGGACATGCTCATGGTTGCAAAGAGAACTTGTGGCAGAAGACACAATTATATTCAAGGTTCCTCATTGCCATGCCCAGAGCCCTAAGCACCAGACACTCCTTCCCTTCTCTTCCCCCAAGGAGGCCTGTGCCATTCAGGTGGCTGCGGTGACCTTCCAGGCAGCTAAAGCAGGATTTGAATAGTCTTTACAGACATGTGTTCTGTGCCATCATTGGTACAGGTCTGCCCGTTCAACATCCTCTGACTTTTCCTTACTTACACCATGGCATGAAGAAGGGTCAGCACAAGCACCAATCAATCACCATATCATCTCTGACGTTACACTCAGTCAACCAGGATTTAACTGGCCATGCCATTATTGGGCACTTTCAACTGTTTTCCAACTGGACAGGTTAACGGTGCCTCAAACCTATACCAATGGGGCCTTCGCAATGACAACAAATGCCCTGGCAACCATGTCCCACATTGCTGGCTCGGGTCCATTTACAATGCTACCTGGTGGCCTTCACCCTGGCGATGACATCACCTTAAGGTGGCTGAAACACGATGCCAAAACCTTATATGCTAAATAAATTGGTCGATACAGAGTGAGGGGGCTGTTCTGACAAGTCTGACAAGTCATGCAAAAGTCATTACTACTTGACGCGCCAGTCAAGTCCTGCATGGGCTCTGGATCCTGCAGCTGTTTATAATTTCCCGGGTTGTTGGATTCACCGGTCATGCTTACACGCATACACAAAAAGCCCCATGCAGGCAGGCAGCGTAAGCAGCCCACTATTTTTTCATGGATAATGAAAGCAGTCTTGCCTCCCTGGGTTCCTAGATTGGGAATTAAATCATACATCAGCTGAAGCAGTGCTGATCAGGAGAGGCTCTAACCTGCAGAGCAAACCAAAGCCTAACTACCTGGAGAGCCTTTCACATTTGCTCCGAGTGCCTTTGTCGCGTCGCCACCACGCGCGTGCTAGGGGACCTCATTTCTTAGGTACAAACCCACTTCTAACAAGCAACAAACATGCTTCAGATCGATAGGGATATCCCAGAGGGCTGAGAACAGAGTCCCGTGACACTCGGAAAAGCAATTACTGCCATGTAGAGGGCAGTCCCTTCTCTCTGGATCCTGACACCCCCCTTGTACCTGTGGGATGGTGAAGGGTCTTCTTGACGCCTCCAGCATTATGCCTTGTAGTTGCATGTGAGATTTTGAAGTGGCCATTTTGGAGATTCCTTGGGTGAATGGTTGCTTGCAACTGCAACAGCCTAGGAGGTTCCTCCCAGGCCTGTGTTCCTATTACCATTTTAAGTAGCTAGACAAGTAAATTAAGGTTCCAGTCCCAAAGACACTAAAGCACATGCTTCATTATAAGCAGGTGAGTGCCCCCATCAGAATCAGAGACTGATAGAAATTTTGCCATTAACTTCAATAAGATCCCAGTTTTATCCTTAGGGTCTAATCAGCACTTTCCCCCATTTAAATAGCCATTTAAATAGATTTGTGAGGTGGCAATCACAAATCTCAAAAAGGCTTTTACTCAGCAAGGACACTCCTCCAGAGAGATAGATCGCACTTTTGAAAGAGCCACCCGGATACCACGTGAAGAATTGCTGCAGTATTGAAGGAAAACCTTCATGAATCGCACACCGCTGGTTATAACGTATCACCCCTCCCTGGAACCTGTACAGAAAATCCTCGCGCAATTGCAATCCGTACTAGAAGAAGACCCAATTCTTAAAGAGATCTTCCCAGAACCACCCATCCTAGCCTTCAAACAAGCACTGAACCTCACTAACCTCATCACCAGAAGCAAACTTCTTATAGACCAGAACACACTGAATGGATCCAAACCATGCCATGACAAGAAATGTAAAACCTGCCAACACATCTCCACCACCCCCACTATTACTACACCCCACAACAGAGCCATCAGCACGCCTGGATCTTACCACTGCACCTCCAGAAAGGTAATATGTCTCATTCAATGTACCAAATACTCTGATGAAAAATATGTAGGAGAGACCAAACAACAACTGCGCACCAGAATGAATGCACACAGGCAAGCTATCAAAGACAAGGATACCCAATTACCGGTGGGGGCACATTTCTCACAAGAAAGCCACTCTCTCCAATCTCTCAGTTCTAATCTAATCCTCAAAGGGAATTTACAAAATACCTTTCACAGAGGAGCCTGTGAACTTCACGTCATCAACCTACCTGAATACAAAAAATCATGGCGGCTTTCTTGCATGCATACCAGCCCCCGGCTTCTTTACTATTCATTCCATCCAGGAAGAGCACTCACCAACTGCAGATGCTTCCTCAGGCAGATGAAGGGTATTTATACCCAAGAGCTTGCAAAGAAGAATTTTTCCAACTATTTGAGTCCGGGGCAATGCGTAGGGGGTGCCTGCGGGTGCATGTGCACCCCATGAGTGTGGCGGTACACCCCCTGCAAAAAGGCACCGTCACTCACCACTCCACTGCCGACACCCCACTGCCATGACTGCACTCCCGCTGCTACCAGCGCAGCCATGACCCCCAGCCACCAGGGGCACACGCTGTTCATGAGTTGAGTTGATCTAATAAAAGATAGCAGATTTACCCGAAGAACCCTGTCTGCCTGTGTCCTTAGACCAACATGGCTAAAACCTATCCCCCTGTAACAGGGTTCTTCTAATTGTTTCAAGCACATCGCAGTTTTGAAACATTACAGATAAGATGTGCCTGGACTATTTGATGCTTTTTGAATAATGGTTAACATGTATTTTGCCACATCAGGAAGGACATTTTCTCTTCAGCCAGTGTAATTCTGCCATGGGCTCAGGAACACCCAAAGGTCACAGGAAGGAAGAGATCTTAGTTATCATCCCTCTCACATTGTTGTTGTAATAATGTCCCTGAAGAGCTTGACCACTGCAATGGTAGGATATTTCAAACAACTGCATGCCTCCTCAGGTATGACTTCAAGTCAAGGGTTGCCATTCATGCTGATATTCTCAGTAGTGTCAAATTACTACCAGGAAGCGTAGCATTACCACCTTGCAAATACAGCATGAATCAAGTTTCATGGAGATTATCAGCCTAGCCCAGCTGTCGGCCTGTTTACAGCATGCTGGAGGAAACAGAGCAATGATCCCGTTGTGATGAGCCACAATCACACATGCTCAGCAACTTGGAACCACAGGATGTGCTAGCCAGTGATTTATAGATTTTTGCAAAGAATTCCCACTGATGAGCAAGGGCAGTTGCACTAAGACACTAACTGCACAATGAAAGGGCTTTTATACACTCAAGAGCAGAAGCAGCTCTGGCTGCCAATTTTGCACAATTCACTTTCAAGCACAACAGCAGCAGAAACTGGTTTTAGATGATTTCTGAATGATGAATGGCAACTTGAAAGGCTTCCAGCACCGCATAATTATATCGCATTAATGTATGGTACACAATGGCCTATATGTATCTCAATGAGAATCTCAGTGGAGACTTGTAGGGCTCTGCTCCAAGTAACCTCCATGCTCACAAATCCCAATAGACTGAAATGCAAATAGATCTCATATTCATGGCTGAATTAGTGTGTGGAATTATATATTAGGGAATTGCAGCCACGTTCATTTGTGTAAGTCAGCATGCAATTGTATTGACTTCAGTGAATGAGATGTATGTAATTTTTTCTCATTGGTCTGCTGTATTTGCCCTTGCTAAATGTATGAGCACCTTAAGATTTAGTAACCCAGGGGCTGGCCACACTAATGAACTCCCCACAGCTTTAAACAAAGCTAGCATTTTTGATAAAAGAGTAAAAGCAACTTCTCTATCCCGAGCAAACCAGGAGAGCAGAAATACTGATCAAGCAAAGATTCCACTGCGTAATGCCAAGCCAAGCACTGTTCAGCAGCTTAGATTTTTCTAAATAAATCAGCTTCATCCAGTCCTTTAAATTTATTACAACCTTCTAGAATGATTTTCCTTCTGCCAAGGCAAACGTGGTGTTACTGCAAAGCAAAAATAAATAGGACTTTTTTTTTTCTAGCAGTCAAGCAGGAAATAGTTGCATTCAAAATTCACATAATTCTGATCCATATTTGAATGTCCAACAAATTCAGAGACTTTTAAATCTGACTTTTATGAATAGTAGGAGGCAGCTTTTCTGCACCCAGATACTATTCTGATGGGTGCATTATAAACGTGTAAGTCTTCAAACACGTGAAAGGTGATTATAAAGAAGGTGGAGATGGATTATTTTCTGTGGCCACAGGAAACGGGACTAGGAGTGATGGGTGACAGATTCGCAGAAGTTCAGGGCTGGAAGGGACCTCGTGAGATCATTGGGTCCGGCCCCGCTCTGGGCAGGAAAGACTGCTGAGGTCAGATAACCCCAGCAAGATGTGCATCCAGTCTCTTTTTGAAGATCTCCAGGGTAGGTGCCCACCCCACCCCACTGGGAGTCTATTCCAGAGTCTGGTCATACTAGCTGTGAAGAAGTTTTTCCTTATATCCAGGCTGAAACCTTCTTTTAGGAGTTTATGATGGTTGCTTTTGTTTTGCCCCTGGGGCACTTTGGTGAATAGTTGTTTGCCTAGCCCCTGATCCTCTCCCCTGCTATATTTGTAAGCTGCCACCAAATCCCCACAAATCCCCTCTTTTCTAGGCTGAACAGTCCCGTATCTGTCAGCCTTTCCTCGTGCAGCTTGCTCTCCAGGCAGCTAATCATACGCGTGGGTCTTCTCTGGAGTCTCTCAAGCTTCTCCACATCCTTCTTGACATGTGGGGCCCAGAACTGGACGCGGTACTCCAGCTGTGGCCTCACCAATGCCGAATACAGCAGGAGAATAACTTCTTTAGTTTTATTTGAGATGCATGGGTTGATGCATGCCCACGTACCGCTTGCTCTGCTAACTGTAGCATTACACTGGTAGCTCATATTCATTTTATGGTCAATTATGGCCCACAGGGCTCTTTCAGACAGGGTGCTAGCTAGCACAGCGCCACCGAGCCTGTGAGTTTGTTGCAGATTTTTTCTCCCCAGATGGAGCACTTTGCACTTCTCAGTGTTGAACAGCATCTGGCTCTGGTCTGCCCATCCAACTAATCTGTCTAGGTCCGCCTGGATCGTCAGCCTACCCTGATACATGGCTGCACTTCTCCACAGCTTAGTGTCATCGTTGAGCTTTGCCAGGGTGCTTTTCACCCCCACATTCAGCTCATTGATGTAGATATTGAAAGGCACCAGTCCAAGTACCAAACCCTGGGGGACCCCACCAGCTACCTTCTGCCAGGTCAACACAGATCCGTCTATTAATACCCTCTGGGACCAACCCCACAGCCAGTTTCCTACCCATCTGATTGTTGACTTGTTCATCCCACGGTCCCCCAGTTTTACCTTGAGAGTCTCCTGGGACACTGAGTCAAAAGCCTCAAGTTGAAGCAAAGGGAAATTTAGGTTGAAGATAAGGACACACTTTCTCTCTACAAAAGTGGTTACACATTGGAACAAGCTGGAGTGGCTGCAGAGTCTCCATCCCTGGGAATTTTTAAGACCAGGTTTGACAACCATTTGGCTTGGATGGTTTAGACAGAGATGATCCTACCTTAAGCAGGCGGTTGGATTAGATGACCTCATGAGGTCCCTTCCAGCCCTATTTTTGCTGGCTCTATGCACTGTGAGGCATAGAGCAAATCAGATCTTGCTCCAGATTTCAAGCCTCTCTCCAAAGTTCAGTGCCATTTGAAACAAGAGATTTCTATGCACTTAATTCTAATTTACAGCGAGGCAGGTATACTTGATATATACCAGTGTGGTGTTTTTAATCTTCGTGTCACAATGCCCTGCTACAATTCTCATGTTAAAGGAAGCAGACACTCTTGTTAAAGTATAAATAATCTTCACGTGCCTACGTATGAATATAGGAGGCACTGCACTACTGCAGTATATCACTCTGTATTCTTTTCATTCCAGGTCTTATTTGCCATTTCAACTTTTTCTCGCTGGTTAGCACAGTCCCACTCTGCCTATAAAATTGGATGGAAAAAAATAGAAGTTGGTGGAAAGCCAGGGCATATGAAAGAAAATCCCTAATTGCAGTCAGTAAGGTCTTTTCCTCAAGGGCAAGGGTTTATAACAGATGGGATGAACTGCAGGGGAAAAAAAACCCTCTCTGATATTTTTAAGACTATTCTGTGCCACCCTCTTTCCCTTTTCAGTTTTGTAGTGCTCCCTGTCTGAATGCAGAGGAGCAAGGTTTGTTTGGTAAAATCTTTTGTCGGACCTTATCTAGACACTTGTTCCAAGAAGAGACATTATCAAACCAGGCTCTCTTCCCACATAGCCCCTGGACCATTGTGGCTGCAGCCCTATGACCCTACTACCAAATGCACTAAAGCAGGATTTAAGTATCTCTCTTAGTGGATCAGCTTTCTAGTTGGAAGAGATGTGAGATAAACTTCAGAGATAACACCTGCCCTTCTCAAGACTCAAGGAAAGGTATTTTGTGCCCAAAAGCTTGTCTGGTAACTCTCCCAGCTAAAAGGTTGGTCCCATAAAAGAGATTATTAAGTGTATCTTGTTCCTTGAATTTGCCCCAAACCATCATGACTGCAACAACACTACAGGACTACTGAATGTGCAGAGCTAAAGCAACGATGGCTGTAAAAGCCTTCTTAAAGAGCCCAGGAAGAAAGGCGACATAATGATGCAGATAGATCAGCTTCAGGTTCAGGAAGTTCTTCACAGCAGTTCAGATAATGTCTGGATCTACCTAAGTTACAGTGGGTTACTCTTCTGGGGGCTAAACTTGGGATCGAGCGAGACTTGAAAACTCAAAGACCCAAGAGAAGGGACGAGGCGGGTGTGGGCTGCGAGAAGCTGGCCAGGGTACGTCGGTGAAAAATCTGTCCTTTAGAGACAGGCAGGGCTGAAGGCCAGCCACGCACATTGCTCCTCCCAACTCAGAGATGGAGAATAAGCCGGACCAACCTGAGCTAGAAGGAGAGGAGTTAAGCTTAGGTAAGGGAGTGCAGGAGTAGGGTACATTTTTGCTTCATAACGTGTCCCGGCGTGCTTTGTACCTGGTGGTGAAAGAGCAAATGGTGCTTTGCTCTGGAGACGTTGTTTCTGAGTCACATGCATCAGCTGCTGTCGCCAGCCCCCAAAGTCACCCCTGCCAGACCAGGCTGTCGGCAGCCAGGCGTAATGGGTAGGCCTGCAACTGGAATCCGGTGCCACAAGTCAGGACAAGGCTGCTACCGCCAAAGTCACGGTCAGGAAGAGGTCAGAGTCTGGGAGCCGGAGGGGTGGTCAGGAATCAGACCCAGGACTCACAATCAAGCAGCTGTGGGTCAAGCCATCCTCAGGAGCTGAAAGACAGGCCTACAGCCAGGAGCAACCCAGGTGTGGACACCAGGAGCAGACCTGGATGCAATTTTCTGTTCCGCTACTGACTTTCTGAGTGCCCGTTGGCCTCCCTCTGCCTCAGTTTCCTCCTGCGTAAAATGCAGGTAATAGCACTTCCCGCCCTCATGCAGGTGTTGCAGAAATAAATAAAGTTCCTCCTTGTTGAACCAATTTTTAGCCAAAATGTGGACTCCTACAACTTGTTTCCATTAGTATAAATAGTTGATGGAGTCAGTCATCTGCGATGCAGTCCCGTTGATTTACTAGCAATCTATAATGCCATGCGTCGCTGAACACAGAAGGACTCTGCCAGCTGGAGATGGTTTCTTTGTACAGAGCTCCCAGCTTCTACCAGACAATACTTGGCCCAAAAGGTGCTCTTCTAGGCTTTCTTCAGGTTTGGATTAGCAGTGCTTGCTCAGTCTGCATCCCTGGCTTTCTCCTTCTACTCCTTTGTCTGTGTTTCTGGTGGTCCTCATTACTTCTCTCCCTTCAGTAGACACCTCTCTACTAAACCAATATCTAATGCAACCCCTTGCCCACATGCCTTTGGCTTGAGTGTTATTTCAGAGAGTTGGTGGAAGCTACTTTGGCGACTTTTTGGAACCAGCTGTCTGAAATGAAGAGCAGTGCCTATGTCCTGCCAGAGACTGCGAGTTGATCAAACCCTACAGTAAGGTTGACTTTTGTCCACCTTTACGTTCCCATGTGTAGTCATTTTAGAGGCAACCTGGTCTTTAGTAAACCCCAGAAAAAATCCAGTTTGGGGTTTCAAGGGTCTACTCTCAGAGGCTCAGGACATTCTTTCAAATCCCATACTCAGTCCAGTTGCATAACCCTCAGGTAGCCTAAATATTATTTTTGTAACTTTTCCACTGAATAACTATGAGAGCAAAGTATCTTCAGGGCAGGTAGCATCCCAGCAACCTCTGCAAAAGCCTGCTTCTTCTCACCAGCAGTGTGAGAGCCAGTGCCAAATCTTACTTTTCTGGGTCACCCAAATAGTCCTTGCTTGTTTGCATAGGCAAGCAGGGAGCAGCCTTTGGCTAGTAACAAAAATTATTACTGCTCCCAAAGACAAGACGGTTTCCAATTGCATTCGCTGCTCCACTTTTTATTCACAATAATCTCTGTAAGCACTTCTTTTCCGTTCCCATTCAAAATTACACCCCTGAGACACTGGCTGGAATCAAAATGCTCTAAATATGTTAACTAGTCAATGGAATGAATGCAAATTAAGGTGGATTTAAAAAAAAGTTGTTTCCAAATGTAGTGCCTGAATACACAACGTTTACGCCGGCATAAACAAGGAACTAATGGACTATGGAAAACCCTAAAAGAGGGTAACTCACCCCATCTGGTACAGAATTACCATTTGAAAACCAGGGATAAATTATACCTGTGTAGTGTTCATGTGGCCAGAGCTTACAGCAGGGTAGCCATTGTTCCAAGAGGCTAGCACCAGCTTGCCCACTACATGGAGCAGCACAGGAGAGTCTGCTACACTGAAATAAGCTGACCCTCTATAGCTCTGGATCCCAGCGGGCACATCTACACGTGCTATTAATGCACAGTACAGTTACTGCACATTACAAAAAGGTGCAGTAGGCTGCCCCCAGGAAAGGGTCTACATGTGTGCCAGCTTGGGAGCAAATTTGCTCTCCACTGGAGCTATTTAGACCAGGGATGTTCCTGCCCACCTGCCCTGCCCTGCTCTGCTCTGCTCTGGTGCAGCAGCCATGGGGAGCTCTGGGCTCCTCCAGGTGCCAGCCCAGAGCTGCTCCCAATCCCTACGTTGTGGGGCGAGCTGTCCCGGCAGCCAGGACTGCTGTATCCCAGCCACATGAGGATCAGCCCCAATCCTCACATGGCCAAGAGGGGTGTCCCTGTCTGCCAGGGACAGTCACATAGGGATCAGGACCTTCCCAATCCCCATGTGGCTGGCAGAGGCATCCCTGCCTAGTGGGGACAGCCACATGGGGACGGAGAGGTTCCTGATCCCTACATGGCTGCCAAGCAGTGTCCCTGCCAGGTAGAGATGCCTCTCTAGGTCACATGGGGACTGGGTCCCTCCCAATCCCCCAATGGCACCTCTCCCAGCCATGTAGGGATCAGGATTAGCAGTAGCTAATATGCAGTTAATCCGCTACCTTTATTTTAGCTAGTAGATAACTGCACCCTAGCCTATGTTACCGCGCACTAGCCTACCCTACGGTTAAACAGTGATGTTTTACAGAACAGGCAATGTGAATGTTTTGGTCAACATTTCTTCTCTCAATTAAATAGCATCTAGCGACCAAGGCTGTGAACAACTTCTGAGTATATAACGACTACCACATTACTGTAGAAAGTCACTGTGTTTAACTCATTGCTTTACAAAGTGCTTCAGAAAAGAAGGTGGGCTTTAATATTAAGTCACTGGGCTGGTGTGTAGGGGGTCTCAGCTCAGCTCCAGATTCGGCCACAGACTTCCTGGGTGACTGCAAGCAAATCACCTCATCTCTCCATGCCTCATCTCCCCTCTATAAAACAGGGATGGTGACAGTGTCTTGCTCCTACCCTTTGGTGCTCTTTTCTACTTAAACTGTAAGCTCTAGAGGGGCTGTGGCTGTCTCTTGCTGCGTGGAGGTTCAGAACTGCAATGATAATGCAACGGGAGCCCTGTAGGCATTGCCTGGGGCTTTCAGAGCTATTAATAATACTATCAATAATAATAATCTTGATAATAATAACAACAATAATAATATCAAACTATCAATAATGTGACAAGCCTAAAAGAAGATGTATAGTGTTCTTATAATGTGCATTGAGTGAATTAACATAAGCCACCAGGATATGTCCTTACCCATATTATACACAAGACCTTGCCCCTGCACTTTTGAAAAAAGCTTTGAAAATTTATTCCTTCCTATAAATAAAATCTGCTCTTTGCCAACTGACACAGTTCTGTGGCAGGCTCATTAATAAGTACATTTCTGGATAAAACTGCAAATTCCAGCGCTTCCCGAAGAATGGAGAATTTATGATATTGGCAATGCACTATTCTCAGACACCACAATATTATTTTTTTACTCCATTCCCAGTCCCTATAATAATCCAGGTCAATCAGAGCCAAAGATTGTTTTAATCTATTAGATGCTTGGGAGCCTCAGACTATTTTCCTGTGGATAAGCGTTACCTGCATTTCAGAAAAAAAGGGTCAGTAGAAAGGCCAAGGATTAAACAGGTTTAGAGACCAACATACTTCTGCTAATGGTCCTGCTAGGGCCTGATCAAGGCACAGTGACAGAGTAATGACCAACAGAAATTGTTTCCCTATAGATTATCCTTGTTCTGTGGATGTCAAGAGAACAGAAGAATTTAAATACTAGTGTGATCAATCTGGTACCTCTTACTACCACACAGCCCAGGTCTTACACAGGCTAATTAGCACTGTGATCATGGCCTCACAAGGCTCATCAACCCAAAATAAGGGTGGCAAAACCTGGCATTAATTTTAAACACAATACCCACCTAAATGCCACAGGACTGTCACACTGCTAAAAACGTGTCTTCACTTCTAAAAAGAAAGAAAGAGAGGGATGCTGGGGGAGGTGGCTGATGTGACTGCAGGGCCATTGGCCATCATCTTTGAAAACTCTTGGTGATCAGGAGAGGCCCTGGATGACTGGAAAGGGGCAAACATAGCGAGACGAGGTGATTAGGAGCAGTCAGAGGGGATTCACCAAGGGCAAGCCACATCTGACCAAACTGACTGACTTCTATGATGAGGTGACTGGCTCTGTGGATGCGGGGAGACTGGTGGATGCGGTACCTTGATTTGAGCAAAGTTTTTGATACAGTCTCTCACAGCATTCTTGCAGGCAAGCTAAGGAAGAACAGGCTGGATGAATGGACTATAAGGTAGATAGAAAACTGGCTGGAGCATCGGGCTCCAAGAGTAGTAATCAATGGCTTGATGTCTAGCTGGCAGCTGGTATCAAGTGGAGTGCCCCAGGGGTCAGTCCTGGGCCCAGTTTTGTTCAATGTCTTCATCACCGACCTGGGAAGATGGCATAGAGAGCACCCTCAGCAAGTCTACAGAAGACACCAAGAAGCAGATACACTGGAGGGTAGGCCTGGGATTCAGAGTGACCTAGGCAAATTGGAGGACTGGACCAAAAGAAATCTCATGAGGTTCAACAAGGACAAGTGCAAAGTCCTGCACTTAGGACAGAGCAATCCCGTGCACCGGGACAGGCTGTGTGCTGGCTGGCTGGGCAATAGTGGACAATAAGCTGGAGATGAGCCACCAGTGTGCCCTTGTTGCCAAGAAAGCTAACAACATCCTGGCCTGCATTGGTAGGTGTGCTGCCAGTAGGTCAAGGGAAGTGATTCTTCCCCTCTATTCAGCACTGGTGCGGCCACATCTGGAGTCCTGTGCCCAGTTCTGGGCCCCCCACTACAGAAAGGATGTGGACACATTGGAGAGCCCAGCAGAGGGCAACAAAAATGGTTCAAGGGCTGGGGGACATGACTTACGAGGAGAGGCTGAGAGAACTGGGCTCATTTAGTCTGGAGAAGAGAAGACTCAGCAGGATTGAATAGCAGCCTTCAACTCCCTGAAGGGTAGCATCAAAGAGGATGGAGCTGGACTGGTCTCAGTGGGGGCAGATGACAGAACAAGGAGCAATGGGCTCAAGTTGCAGCAAGGGAAGTTGAGGTTGGATATTTGGAAGAATTTTCTCACTAGGAGGATACTAAAACACTGGAACAGGTCACCCAGAGAGGTGGTAGAGTCTCTGTCCTTGGAGGTTTTTAAGACTCGGCTAGACAAAGCCTTGGCTGGGATGACGTAGTTGGGGCTGGTCCTGCTTTGAGCAGGGGTTGGACTAGATGTGACCTCCTGAGGTCCCTTCAACCCTCGTTTTCTACGATTCTATAATTTTACCTCGGGGTAACTGAAAGGCATCAGTTTTTCTGTGGTGAAAGGGTGTCGCCACTAGGTTTTACCTCCGGATATCCGAAGCGTCAGAAACCCCCACGCTTAAGAAAAAAGCTTTTCAGCAGTGACAACAAACACAAATTGTCCTCTACAAGATTAGACAATCCATACAGAAGTGGAGCAGCTGCTGCTTTGGAAAGTCTGCCAACAACGCCTATGTGTTTTCTTCCTACTGCCCGGAAGCAAGCCAAAACCCTTGCATTCATGAGATTTACATTTCGTTCTCTAGAAAACAATACCCCAGAAAACATACAGTGCTGAAGGTGTGTGGATACTGTTCTATATATGTTAGTAATGCTTTCCAGAGAAGGACTATGGAAGAGGACACTTACATAAAGCCATGCCATGAATCACGTTATTAGATAAAATATTTAGAGATCCTGCTTCCCGCCAAAAGACCAAACACAAAAAAGAAAACACAACCTTGCATTCGGGGCCAGAAGCAATTAATATGAAAGCACTCACTGTTTGCAGAATGACTCCATGCTTCATTATCTGTAATTACACAACTGTCTCTATCTCGTCTAAGGAGTCTTTCTCCAGCATAATCACTATGCATTTAAAGTCATTAACTATTCTTACCTGTGCCTCCGCACACACGGTTTTATTTAGCAAACAACTGGTTCATAAACTAAATTAAAACCTCTAGGTCAAATTCTGCTCTGAGTTGCACTGCTGTCAAATCCAAAATAACCCCATTGACTTGCATGTAATAAATCAGGATTTATATACCAATGCAGATGAGCATAGTTCGATACTCTTCTTCAACAACAACCCACAAAATGGAGAAGAAGTTCAGGCTGGTACTCCACCACTTTTGTTGGCTTGTTTCTAATAAGACAGGCAAGCTGGGCAGAGTTATTATGTTTTAGAAGTTTTCCCTACTTTTTAAAAAAAACCCAAACATATCAGAAAGATCACGCGTTATCTCGATGGAGGGCTTGTTACAGATGGGGAGTTTTCTTAGCCTTTAACCTTACCTATGGTACTGAAGTCTGAGTTAAGAGTTTCTGCTCAGTTGGTCTTGGTGTTAAGAAGTCAAACGGTCTGAATTCAAGTCGTTTTGTCTTGCTTGGTTTTGTGTGCCTGGTATGTCTCATATAATAAAATTCTAGCACCCTACGGCCCCTAGCAGACGATCAATTAGAGGTGCAAAGGGATCCGATGTGCGATCTCCAGAAGCGTACTTCTTGCCAGGCCATGCATGCATAGCAGGAGGCACAATTGTGGGGTCCTGGGCTCCCCTTGCACCGGCAAACAGCAAGCTCTCAAGGCTGGGAGCCATCAGATGGCTCAGGCTCCCGGCCTCGGGGGTGCATTGGAGTCCTTGACTCTGATGACTAGCCTGGCCGCATGTTCAATTAATGGCATGAGTGGAACCAGCTGTCAAATCACACATATTTTGTGTAATAACTTTGTGGCTTATTCCTTGCTTTACCATGCTATTAACTGCATTAATATGTGGCTGGGTAACTACTTAAGACGTTAAGTAGTAACGTAAGTTAATCATATCTTAAGTGTAACATGGGCCTTAGTATCTGTACAGGCTTCCAAGCAGCACAGTGTAGAAAAGCTCCCAAATCTCATTAAAAATACAGTCAGGAGAAATACAAACACCAGATCCTCAATTGGTATAAACTGGTGTAGCTCATCTGAAAATAATAAGCCATTATGATTTATATCATGTGAAGATCTAGCCTCCCTCTTCCCACCTCCCTCCATTTGGCCCCCCAGGCCTTCTATGTGCATCATCAAAAGACAAGCAGAAATGACTCGAGCCCATCGTTTTAACTTGCTGATGACATTTAACATCTCATTAGTGCCATGTTCACTGCCCATCTGCTCACTAAAGAGGCTGTGTTACTTGTCCAAAGTCATTTTCAACTTTATTTCACATGAAGGCTCCAATTTATCAGAGAAATATGCCCACAGGCTTTAAGAAACCAACTTCTCAGAGACTGCTGCCTTGAGGACGGTGCCTTTACCCATATAAATTATTTTCTGAATCAAGCTGTAAATTATGATTTTGCAGGTCCACAAACTCCCTGGAGCTCTAGGAAAGATCAGTCACGTCTCTCTGATTGACACAGTTTCAAGTTTGGGCCCTAGAACATGGATTAGAGCAGTAACTTTTGATATACAATATTAGATCTGCTCCGGCAACAAGATCTCTCCCCAGTAAGACTGTCTGCTGAAAACTCAGACCACCCACTCTTGGTGTAGGCATGGCCTGTTCAACCTGAGGCAACTGGGATCAGAGGGCTACCTGCCGGCACCAACCCCCTGGCATCTTTGGCTTCCTTCAGAAATGCCCAGCCCGTATCTGATGACATTGCTTATGCTGCCCAGGGCCGTCCAAAGGCAGGTAAGAGAGAGCTCTGCTCCGCCAGCGTTTGAAGCAGTCTGCTCTTCGGCTCCGCACACTGAGCATGTGCAGGATGTGCAAACGCATTTTGAATTTCACACGCATTCCACCCAACTCCCTAAAGTCCAGAAAGCTTTCATCTCGTCATTTCAGTACATGTGTATTTTGTTCTAAAATAATTACCCTGTGTTGCTTCTCTTTCCTTGTATCCAGTTGGCAGGGCTTTCAGCTGTCTACACAAAAGCCAGAATAATCTCCTATTAGCTACGGTTTCGCCAAGTAGTCTAGGGGTCTTTGAGTAATGTTCAATAAAGCTTCCAGACAAGACTAGTGGTAACCTTCTCGGGCAATTAACTAGGTACTTCAAGGACGTCAGAATGGGCTGAACTGCAGCACATTAGTATATCGAGTGCATCTCTTAA
>JAGPOW010000304.1:8290308-8306642 GCA_030014935.1 Caiman crocodilus
CTCTCTTTTTGCTCCCCACATATTTGAAAAAGGACTTCCTGTTGTCCTTGATCCTAGTCGCCAGGCGGAGCTCTACTCCCACCTTGGCCTTCCTAATAGTCCTCCTGCACTCCTGAGCACAAGAGGAGTACTCCTTCTTGGAGACTGCTCCTACTCTTCCAAAGGTTGTATGCCTCCCACTTAGCCCTCAGGGACCCCCGAATAAGCCATGGGGGCTTCCGGGCACTTTTGCCCATCTTGCATCAGGCAGGAACAGTCGTCCCTTGGGCTTGGAGGATTGTCTCCTTAAGGAACATCCACCCTTTGTGGACACCCATGTCCTCCACCCTACAGTCCTGCCGCGTCTTTTCAACTAGCCTCCTGATCTTCCTGAAGTTGACCCTTTTGAAATCTGGGACCCTAGTCCTAGTGTGGGCCCTAGCTGCACTGCGCCAGACAGCAAATTCTATCAGGTGATGATCGCTATCTCCCAGGGAGTCCCATACCTGGAGACCTCTAACTTGATCATCTCCCGAAGCCAGGACCAGATCCAGCAGCGCATCCCCCCCCAATGGGGCCATGCACCTCCTGGACCAAGTGGAGGTCCTGCAGCTCCACCAGGAACCCTCGGACTTGGCCAACTGCTCCTCCCAGCAGATGTCCAGGTAAAAGCCTACACGCCCAACGTGGGGCTCGAACCCACGACCCTGGGATTAAGAGTCCCATGCTCTACCGACTGAGCTAGCCAGGCAATATACTAAAGGATTTCTGAGAAAATAGTTTACTGCCTCCCCAACTTGTCCTGTGCATCCTAAATATAGCATATTCATTATTTTCATCTCTATTTCTAGAGCCATAGGCTGTTTCTTATGTCTAAGTCTGTGTTCTATTGGACATCTCGTTTTGTTTCATATTAATGACATTAGGGAATATAGCATGATATAGCAAGCAATGTCCAAACAGCTGACAAGCGTGACTTCAAACAGAAGAACTCCCATGAGAAGTAATGGGGTTTGATTACCCCCATTTACTGAAGGAGGACTGGGGCACACAGCAAGTCTGTGGCAGAGCCAGGATAGACAACGTAGCCTCCTGGAGCTAGTGTAGCGCCTTAATCATAAGAGATCCTCTCTCTCTTCTTGCTTATCGCTCAGTTTAAAAAGGAAAGGCAGGCAGAAATTAGATGCTCATTCTAGCTCGATCATTGGTCAGCCAGCCCCGCTGAGAAGGAAGCTCCCAGTCATTACAATCACTGCACCAATAAAAGGAAACCTTGCATACAAGCACATGTAGCCTGGTATTGCAAGGCACCAGGTAAGAGGGGACCTTTACTCTGTGTGCAGCTGAATCATTATCAGAAGAAGCACAGATTAAAAAACCGTGGAAGTAGCTGTTACCGCTACAGGAACCTACTTCGGCACACGAGTTGCACTTGCAAAGAGAGATTTCTTTGAGGCGCAGCTTCCCCTCTGCTTCAGATCTTTCGCTCACGCCGAACATAATCTGCATTTCACATCCTGACTGCCTGTGGCTTCTTTTTCTACCTGACTAACTACTTCATGCTCCCCATGAAAAGCTGCATATTGTATATGTAAATGTAACAAAATACACATCAGTGTGTGGTGATGAACTGGCTGACTGGAAGACTAGGGGCAGCACTGAAGGTTATTGCATATTTAACCCATTTATTTTCTAAAGCTTTGCATATTTTCAATAGCTGTTCAGCCACATCCTTACCTTTAACACAGAGCTTCTTTGAGCAGCTGTAGGGGGGAAAAAAATCAAATATTATTTCTGAGGGAGTTCTTTCACTTGGCTCCAGATCAACCCTGCTTTTACTAAATATTTAACAAGCTTTCTAAGGTTGCCCATCCTGGCTGTGCCAAACCCAACAATGCACAATGATGGCCACTACTTCAGATGGAGCAAAGACTATGGAAAGGCTGTTATCAGATGGGAACAGAGACCCTCAACCAAGGCCAAATTGAGACGAACAGAAGTGCTGAATGCAAGACACGGAGGCAATATACCACTCTACTCAACACGTGTCAAGCCCCAACAGTGCACAAGGATGGTCATTACTTCAGATGGAGCAAAGACTATGGCAATGCAGGTATCGGATAGAAACAGAGAGACTTTACCTAAGCCAAACCGAGACTAGCAGAAGTATTGTAAGTGAGACAAGGAGGCGACGACTAATACATTGATCAGGCCTCAGCTGGAGTACTGTGTCCAGTTCTGGGCAAAATGTTTTAAGACAATGGGAAAATCCAGAAATGAGAGATAATGGTACTGAAACGTAAGCTGTAGGAGAAAAGGTTGAAAGAACTGGGTAAGTTTAGTTTAGAGAAAAGGCGTGTTCTTCAAATATTTGAAAGGCCCCACAAAGCAGAAGAAAGAACAACTGCTCCTCCTTTCCACCAAGGGGAAGGCCTGAAGCAAAGCAGAGTCGACCGCAGGCAAACAGAGTTCGATTACATTTTAGAGAAAACTTCCTAACTGTGAGAGTTGTAAGACCATGGCATCAACTACCTAGAGAAACTGCAACATCTCCTTCATTGAAAGTTTCCAAGAGGAGGCTCGAATGGCATCTGTCTGAAATGGCTTAGAAATAACCAATTCTATCTATATCTGTGCAGGGGGCTGAAGTAGATGATCCTTGAGCTCCCCCTTAGCCCTACAACACAGCTGGCTGTGAACTATGCTCCAAGTGTAATTATCAGTGACCGCCCCCGAAAGGATCAGACTGGAAGGATGAAGTCATGAAGGGGCCCGTCTTTGGTCTGGTACCATTCAATATTTTCATTGATGACTTGAATGATGGACTAAATGGTGGACTTATTAAATATGCAGTTGAAGACAACCTGGGAGGCTTGGCAAGCCTGCTAGAAAACAGGATTAGAAACCAAAATGGTCTTGATAAAATGAAGAGATGGTATGAAATATATTGAATTTCAATAAGGATGAAGGGCAACGAAAATGCAGAATGATTGGCCAGACAGCCATTCTGCAGAGGAGGTGGTAGGTGTTACAGTAGACCATAAACTGAGCACGTGTCAGCCATGTCATGCTGTTGTGAAAAAAGCCAGAACTTTCTGGGGGTGTAGAAAGGGAGAGTAGCTTGGGTGTACTCGGGTATGTACTCCCTTCTCCAACTGAAGGGGACCATTAGCAGGGCAGGTGCGCAGTGGGCAAAACTGCAGGCTGAGCACAGTTTCCCTCTGTTCCCTATAAAGCCACGCCAAGACGATCTGAAAATTAACTATATACAAATGTATTACTATATGCAGATAAAAAAGATAAATACAAATATAAACATGGAGCTATAGAAAAATCTTATTCTCTCCATATGTGATCTTCTACCACCACCGGAGAAGCAGGTAAGCAAAGGGAAAGGGTCCCAACCAAGGTCTCAATAAGGTCATGTAATAATAAACTCTATCATCAGTTAAACTCACAAATCGAGAAATTAGGTTGAACAAAATATGAGGCGCTGTTTCATATAATATAAGGTGCATGAACATAAATCATAACTTCACTTTTAAGGAGGGACACCCCAAACCCCAGCTGTCCTGGAGCTGTGGCAATGCCTCAAAAGAGAGTCGGGGGGAAGATCCCCAGTGCTCCTCAGGCCCTCCCCAGCCTGGCAGGGATGCTGTCTCAAAGAAGGCCCACCCTGAGAGCCTGTCCCAGGCGTTCCCTCCCTTGTGGAAAACACTTTCTCCAGTAATTCAAGACTCTGGGGTGTCCGGTGAATAGCCTTTGTCCCTTCAGACAAGTCTTCTCCTTGCTAGTGGGGAGTTGGAGCATCTGGCTTCTTCTGGGCCACCTGCCCACTCGAAGCTCTGTACACCATCGCATGCATCGAGGGCTCTAACTTCTGTGGCTCCAAGGCTGAGGACCCTGCTTGAGACCAGCCGTGCACTGCCCACGCATTGAGTTTCTGTCTGCATGCCAGGGATGAAGGACCCAAGCCACCTTGAGCAGCTCCCAGGGCCTCGGTCCTTGCCTGGGACCCACCATGTAGTGCCTCCTGCATTAAGCTCCTGGTCTCGTGCCAGGAGTAGAGAACCTGAGCTGCCTCAGGTGGTTCCCAAGGTCTCGGTCCCTGCCTGGGACTTACCATGCAGCACCTCCTCCACCAAGTTCCCTGGCCACTTGCCAGGGGTGGTGGACCCGAGACGCCTCGTGCAGGTCCCCAGAGTCTCGGTCCACTCCTGGACTGCTCCATGCACTGGGTTGTGCACCATCGCCGCACTCCTCAGCAGTGGGGCTGGGGACACGGCTGCTTGCCGCTCCCATCAGACAAAGAGGTCTTCAGGATCTTTGGGGCAACAGCTCTGCCTCATTGGCCGGTTCTTGCCAGCTCTTCTTTCTCCTGTCCTCTTCTCTGTTCCTCAATACAGCCGCCCGTGTGCCAGGTACACTGCTCTTTTATTCCCTCCAGAGGCTCCTCCCCCGGATTGTGAACACACCAATCAGGTAGAGAGTATGTGCAGTCCTCAACCAGGTCAGGATCTTTGCCTCACCCCAGGGTAGGGGGAGGGCAAACTCCTCCCTTGCCATCACCTGATTGGTGGGAACCCCCACCAATTCTTTGAAGCTCTTTCTGAGCTAGCAGTGGGGCGGCTGTCAGCAAGCCCGCCACAGGAGAAACCTTTAAACAAGGGTGTTGTATGCAAGACGTGCCAAAATGTCCTTCCATTCTGATGAGCACCGATAAGAGCTCAGCTAGTGTTGTATCCAGTTATGGGCACCCCACTTCTAGAAAACATGACCTATGAAGGAAGACTGGAAAGAGTGCCTTTGTTTAGTCTAGGGAAAAGAAAACTGAGGGGAGACATGATAACAATCTTCAAATATGTTAAAGGTTACCGCAAAGAGAAAGGTTATAAGTTGTTCAGATCCACTGGGGATAAGACAAGAAGTAATGGGCTTAAAGTGCTGCAGGGGGATTTAGGCTGAATACCATGAAAATATCAATGTTGTAAATGTAGGGATAGTGAAATATGAGAATACATTGCCCAGGAAGGTTGGGGAATCTCCATCACAAGAGAATTTTAGGAGCAGGTTAGACAAATACGTGGCACAAATGGTTTAGACGAGAGTTGGTCCTTTGTCGGCACAAGGGAACAGACTAGAATTCAAGGGTTTCCTAAGTATGGTCCACAGACCAAACTCTGCCTGCGAACCCTGTAGATGCAGCCACCACCCAGGCTTGCTGTTTGCAATGGCCCTTCAGAGGTAGAAGCTTTTGGAAGCCCTTGTTTTAGCCGCCTGCAGAGGGTTTGGGATTAAGAGTATGGTCAAGGGTAGAAAGGTAAGAAAGGTTTATTGACTTAACAAAAACACAACGATGCGTAGTAACAAGACAAACAATGACAGACAAAAGCAATTCGCGTCAGCAACTTATCGGCAGTCCCCTCTGATGTCTGATACACAGCAAGCTTCTCTTTCCACAAAGTTCAGCAAAGTCGGGTGTTCCCGATCAGCGCTGTCTAAGGGGTGCTGGGAAGGACACCGGAATGCAGTTTTTGGGCTCCTCGAGGTCCATGGGCCCACCGATCCAGGCAACAGCTAACTAATCCTTTTCACAGAGCTGTATCTTCCTCCTGAATGGCTTCCAGATATTTCAGCTAATTTGTAGCTTCTGAAGGGCACTGATAACATGCGACCACTCATATTCCCTTTGCTTCAACTGTCCTTAGACTGACCAATAGCAGTACAAGCCTTGCATTCCTTTGATAAGGTAATTTTAACTGCGTCACAGGGCCTTGTTACTTCTAGACTTTGCTAAATTTACTAGGCCTTACTTTATACAAGGCCTCACTACATCTTAAATTTTAATTAGGTTTTTAGCAACAACCTATAGCTTAATAGCTAAACAAATACAAGAAAATACTTGGTCTAATCTTCCTAGAGCCTTCAGCAAGCACCTTTATCACACAGGCACACTTTTCAGCTGTCACAGCCCTGAACAAGATGAACCACCCAAGTCCTTTCCATCCCTATTTTTGACGAGTCTATGAACATAAAGCATTAAAAAAGGTTATGAAAAACTGTTAATATCATTCACCTCACAATAGAAATGGTTGCCCATTTTCTAGTAAAAAAGGAAAATAATTAAATGCCACCCTTCTAAAGCATATTTCTTGCTCGGTTGAGATTCCCCAGTGTGATTTTTCTTCTCCTCTACTAAATTATCACCTCTTTATCTTCAGCCACAAGAAAAATTAACCTGACAAATGAAGGCGTTTTTAGCATTTTCATAGACTGCAGCACAGTGACAAACAAATTCACCTGCCAGCCTCGGTCCACACGTGAAGCTACTTAACTCACCAGAACACAGAAGCCAGAGACAAAGCCATTGGAAAAACTGCTTTTCCAACAGTACCCAGGTGCATTAAACATTGCTACAACACCCCACACGCCGCGTTTTGTCTGGCATGTCACCCTTTCTTTTTTTTAAACAAAGCGATAATTTATCACCTCACCGCTTCGTTACATTAGTAGCCATCGATGCACCCAAGAAACGCTTCTTTAAGAGAATGTTTCAGGGGTAATTAAAGCAAAATAATGGGCCTGCTTGCATTTGCAGCAGGGAACGCCATGTCAATCTGCTGTTTTATTAATCTGAAAATGCACCCAGCATAATGCGACAATGACAGCAATCATTTCTGCAAAAGCGTCACCGAGCGCAAGCCAAATTCAGGGGCCTGCTTGAGGCATAAGCTTTTTAATCTCGCACTGCCTGGATAGTTACGTCCCCGGAGGGACAAGGTGGCTACAGCCTCATCAGAGCCATCTATTTGTTACTAACTGGAAGAACTCCCTTCTCGCAGAGACTTGAACAAGGTCATTGTTCTGCGCCTGTAATGCATGAATGCACAGCAGCTCCGTCAGACAGCTCATTAGTATTCTGTGCGTTACCCTGGCTAAATTTGCCGTTTCATCTAGAACACCGCTGTTTGCATTTCCTCCCTCCTCCTTCCTTATCGGAGGCCTCATCAGAAAAGTAGGTGCTACTGTTAAAGAGCTGACGGACACTTCAACGTACTCTGCGGTGCGTCCACAGTTAACAACAGAAACCGCCTCTTATGAAAAAACTAACCTTTCAACAAACTGCTTATTTGATATATATGGAAAAAGGTAAACAGTTGGTTTGAAACTGAGGCTGCAAAGGCTTGTGGGAGAGTAGAAGATCAGGAATAAAAGCATGCACGCACACACACAAAACCTTGCTGTATGCACAAAATGGAAATAGCAGCTTTCGAGCCAGACCAAGTTGGATGTCCTGACCTATATGAACGAACGCCAATATCTAATTCAACAGGGCCTCACCAACGCTTATGGAAGATATCTGAAGATATATGCACACCAACAAGTCAGTGCAAGGCAAGGCAAAGTGTGAACTTCCGGCATGCCGGCTACTCCACAGAAACGACCCATGCACATACACTTGCCCCATGGTAAATAAGATGTAGCTTGCCTGTCAATGCAAGTGGGGTCTGCTATTTCATATCTACTATGGGAAAAGAGTGTGCACATGGGCAGTTACCATGGAGCAGCTGATTGGTGACATTTTCTACCAAGGTGCTTGAATGACCCACTCAAGTGTTGAGATGGACGGGCATTAGGCGGCCTATACCTCCCTCTGTTGCCCAGCTGTTGCCCCCACCACCAAATGCCATTGAAATCATGGCTCTTTGAACCGGATCCAAAGGCTCTTGGCCCAGATTTGGCCTTTGAGCCAGAGGTTGCTGACCCCTGATCTCTTCTCTGGCAATCCCTCGAAGATGAATGCCTTATCTGTAGGTTCAAAGACGGATAATGAGGCTGACCCAGGATCGACAGACTCTGCTAAAGCTGTTTTCATAGAAGACTCCTGCCCATGATTTCTTTTATCGTGGAGAAGCTGCTGCACATTGGCGGCCACGTGGTTCTTGACAGAACGGGACCTTAATCCAATGGCAAGGAGGCCAAGGCAATTGGAGATCTGGGTCCGCTGCAACCTTCATCCAACTGCACAGCCATGCAGGTTCTAGCCTGTTCTTCCGCCTGCTCCACCTTTGAGGACTTTTATACCCAAGACTGGGGGTGGGGCAGGCTTATTATAGTACTGACCTGTACACACCATGTCACAGCATGGTCAGAAGATCTACATGGCTTTTCAGGAGGGAGAACATTGCCGTGTGCTGTCCCCACCACATCCTGCCATTGCTTGGTCCGTGAATGCTTATTCAGAGTTACCCCTGCTCCTTTCACCACTAACCTTCCCTGGAAGTCATTCCTCTATTTGCCACCTGTGAATACACTGGGTAGCTGTACAGCTCCGCTCCCTGAGCCCTGGTCTAGCCTAATTTATAGTACCTTTTTGTGTGCTAATTCATCAGCGCTCCGATTTAGCAAGTATCTGCTTAAATCTACCCTTATTTTGCAAAAATCTCAAATCTGCGCTTAATTTCTGCCATGACCGTGTGACTGTGGGTTCAGTGAAAGAGCCGCAGTCAGCTTTTAGAAACAGGTTATCCTTTATTATTATGATAACTGAAAGAGAGGAATGCAACTGGGAGGCAGCTCTTCAGTACCGCTGTCTGGAGGCCCTGCTCCTAACCAACCGCCCACAGCCAGCTCTACTCAACAAAGAAGGCTAAATTTGTACAAGCCTCTTAAGAGGGTCAGTGTCCTCACAATGATCTCGATGAGAACAGAATCAATGCTTTAGATCCCAATTAGCAAAAAAAGGTGAGCACGTGTGAAAATCTGAACCTGCACCTATCCTAGCTCAACCAAACAAATGTGCATGTCCTTTAGTCAGTGGTTCTCAACCTTTTAGATGTCAAGGCACCTCTTGATAGACCCGAGGCATGCCTAGCTAGAATCAAGGTGCCCTTTGGAAAATGTCATCTCTTATATGTCTACACAAAAATAATAGAGCAATTCATCTGTTGCAAGGAACTCCAAAAGAACTCCACAGAATGGTTTTAACGCTATGGATTCCTGTTTGAAACTCCAGGTGTATCTTACGAAGCATGTTTGCACACCAAACATTGTGTAGCAACTCTGAAAAGGGTGTCACAGCACCCTAGCCTAGGAGGTGGGTTCTCATCCCACTTGTATCTATGGCAATATTCATCTTGATTTCAAGATCCAACACTATTCTTTCATTGTAGCTCCTTGGAGAGTTCTCCATGATTATTGAGCTTTATATTGTTAATATCTAATTCTCATAGGATCAGATCTATCTCGTTACGGAGCCAGACAAACTGTATTGGACAATTAGACTGTTTTGCTCTCATTTCTAAAATCCATTCTCTATTTATATAAAACCAATCTCTTAAATTCACAGGCGGTTGTAATAACTCAGAAAAAATTCTCTATCACAGATATATTGGTGTTATAATTACCCATTGATAAGCATGGTTTTAGCATGAGGTTGCTTTCTGGTCTTTAAAAAATTGAGTGAAGACATACATTCTTATTCCAGCAAGGAAAAAAAAGGGAGAGAGAGAAAGTCCCAAAGTCTCCATCTCTCTGAACGTTGCTCACAAGAAACCCCATTAAAATCATTCTGTGAAAATAAAGGAAACCCGACTAATAACACTTTTCCACATAAATAATGTAGATTGAAACTGGCCTTTGGAGGAGCATGAGTTCAACAGAGGTCTCTTTGTAATGTTGAGCACTGATTGCATATTGTACATCATTTTGAACATGATAGCTTTTTACAGCACAGCACCTGAGCTTTACTTACAGCTAGTAAGCTGTTGTGTCCAACAGGGGCTGCCTTGTTTCCAGCAAATTTGCCCTGTGGCGGAAGCAGAAGGGGAATCAATCCCCCAAACCAAATGAATCTCTGAAAGATGCTTCTGCTCTGGTCCTTGCCTCTCTTGGATCACAACCCAGGGCCTTCCCTGGATGTCCCCCATCTCCATTAGTCCATGTCGCTACGCATCAGCTACAAGGAATAGGGTGATACTCTCTAATGAATGAGTTTCTTTTGGAGTCTAGTTGGTACTGAAGCCCCTTCCTAGTCTCACCCCTAATATTTCCCCACTTTGCTTTATTGCACCACAGCAAAAAAATAATGCAATTGCAAAGAAGTAATTTCCCAGCCTCTCAAGAAAGGTGCCATTTACAACATACACATAGTCTCTGCACTTTGGTGGGATATTTATCCACAAGACAAGAAGCAAGCCAAGGTGATGCTCCTGGAAGACCCTGGACACAACATCAGACAATGTCTAATCAGAGCCCAGTCCTGGGAGGTGTGGAGAGTCCTGTCCACCTTTTAAGTGGCCAGTGTCTGTGCACCACCTGGGCTGCACACCACGCAAGCTACGGCTACCGCTGGACTGCAAGCCATGCTGTCCCCCTCCCTCTCTCCTGGTGAAGCTGGAGTGATAGGGGAAGGGCAGCTGGGTAGGCAATTAAAGACTCAGTCTCAGCAAGTTCCTATTCTCCGGAGTCCTTCTCACCTATAACATTTAACTTCAGCTCTTTCACTGTGTCAGGACCTACTGTCCTCTTCATTCATAACAACAGACGTATTAGAGAAGGAAGCAGGTACTTTGAGCCTTTTGGGTCGTCATCTTCAAAATTCTGGGGCAGCATCATAAGAGGCAGAGCTTACGGCCCCTCCTTTCTTCTGGCTATAAATAGAGGCCTTTTCTCTCCCAACACTTAAGTTTAAGGTTTCAGGACTCGTGAACCAAACATAAGACTTCTTCCTGTACACGCCAAGTCCAAGATGTGGAGCAACAGTTATAGAGAATAAGGTGCCAGAGCCATGCCTTACTTCAGGCACTTGAATAATCCTGCTGATCTTAATAAGACTATGGCCATGGGCAGGCATTCATTTCTACCAATAAGAATTTCTCTCCAGTTCTTAACAGTAAAAAAAAATAACCCGGGAGCTCAAGCGTGCACACGTTCCAGCCCCTTGGCTGGAGAGCTTCCTAGCCAGGGGGTATTAGATGGCTGTTAACTGGGCCACCCCCACCCTCCAAGGTGCCCATTACTTGACAGTCCAGCCTGGAAAAGGGGCAGGCTGGCAATTGGCAGCTGCTGAAAGGCAAGCGCTGCCACGGGGCCCAGGGAGGGTTCCTGCCCCCCACCTTGCCAATCAGCTGATTGCTGGGATGGGCTGGGGGGCATTCTCCTGTGGTGGCAACCTTCCCGGTTCTCCCTGGAGGAAAACAGCCCCCACTCGGTGCACACCCCCGAGCAAACCTGGAGCAATGCAGGGGCCTTCTGCCGCAGCGACGAGGTTCTCTGAGCCCTGGGCAGCCTTAGAGCCGTCTCCCGCCCCTGCACACCTCCAAGTGTACCATGCGGGGGTCTTCTCCCATAGAAGGAGCCCTCCCGGAGCGGTGGGAATGCTCCTTCCTCGGGAGAATGGCCCTGACCCTCCTGCCAACCACCTGAGTGGTAGGACAGGGTCCCCACTGGCCTCTCTGACAGCTCTCCCCTGGACAGGCCATCAGGGAGCCAGGTCTCTCCTTCCATCCCTCTTTCTTTGAGGAAGGGAGGGACAACAGAGGACTGTGGGATGCTCGGTATCCTCAGGACCCAGGAGAAGCATGCAGCCATTCAAGTTAGTGCGGGAGGAGAGAGCTACCTGAGTCGGTGAGGCAGAACTTGCTTGCAGAAGAGGCAGTCTTCTTCCGCAAGAAAGCCCTGGAATGGCTGTATAATGCTCTTTTTGTGCCAGATGAAAGGATTGATTCCTAGCACAAATGTAATGCCTGGACATGGCTTAAGGCTTGTCTCCTCAAAGGCATTTTGGTGCTTAATTCCTATTGAAGCATCTTACTCCCCTAAATGCTAATCTGGGGGCTAGTCCAGGAAGGAGACACATAAATGTTTTTATGGATTGGTAGCTGATATTTAAAATACCCCCCAAAATTCTTGCTTATGATCTCCTGTTCACGCTAAAGTCTGAAAATTACCCTTGGCTCCAGCCAGAAAAAAATCAAGTCTCTAACTGTCTGTTGAGCCCTGTATTAAGAGGTTGTAGCTGCGAAAAGCTCCAGGATGTAAGGTAAGAGCCAGCAGCACACCTACGGGCTGGGGGAACTCCCTTCTCATCAGGGCAGAGGCAGAAAGGGACCTTGGAGTCATTATTGATGCCAAAATGAACATGGGCCGACAGTGTGGGGACGCGGTCAGGAAGGCCAATTGTACCTTGTCATGCATCCACAGATGCATCTCGAGCAGGTCCAAGGAGGTGATCCGCCCCCTCTATATGACACCAATTAGGCCACAGCTGGAGAACTGCGTCCAGTTCTGGGCGCTGCACTTCAGGAGAGATGTGGCCAGCATGGAGAGGGTCCAGAGGAGGGCCACTCGCATAGTCAGGGATCACCAGGGCAGGCCCTGCGAGGAGAGGCTACGGGACCTGAACCTGCTCAGCCTCCACAAGAGAAGACTGGGGGGATCTACAAGCTGGCCAAGGGAGACCAGCGGATATTGGGAGATCCCCTGTTCCCCTGAGCACTACCAGGAGTAACAAGAAATAACAGTCATAAGCTGACCAAAATTAGATTTAGACTAGACATCAGGAGGCACTACTTCACTGTCAGGGTGGCCAGGATCTGGAACCAACTTCCAAGGGAAGTGGTGCCGGCTCCTACCCTGGGGGTCTTCAAAAGGAGGCTAGATAATCACCTTGCTGGGGTCGTTTGACCCCAGTACTTTTTCCTGCCCATGGCAGGGGGTTGGACTTGAGGATCTGCTCAGGTCCCTTCCGACCCTACCAACTAGGAAACTATTTTAAAAGCAACTTGAACATTAAAAGAAAGGATGTCATTGTTTCTTTGCGGAAACAGGTATTTTCAAAAGCCTTGTTTTTCTACAATCAATATTCAAAGTGTGTCAGTAAGAGGCCCGGGTTTGTTATTTGCTATCTCCCAGTGATAAAATCAGTTCCTTTTCGTGCAAATGTCATTATACTTCTAAACACTCATCTGAAGAGCTGGTAATTTGATTAAAAAGCGTACCCAGTAGGGCAAACAAATTCAGAGGTGATGATATTTGCTAATGCAACAAGCACGTCGCTGAGAGTAATGCAAACTAAGAAGGGCTTGGTTTGCCTTTTCTAGGCTTTCTGGATTGGTGAAACCTTTGCAAAACCAGCCAAACTTGGGCTGAAATTAAACTATGCTTGACTTGTAAACATGAGCTGTACATGCCATTTGCTGCATTACATCCATAGTGAAAAATCCTGTTCTTGAATTTGATCCAAAATGCATTACGCTTTGGGGACTGGTGAGGAGCTTGAGGTTTCTAGTTGTGATAAGCTTTCCCTCCAAGTGCTGATTTTCTACCTTTTCCCATAGTCATTTCAGTCACCCTTCAGCTGTTGTCCTCATTGGTTTGCCTACCTGGCATGACTATAACCTTCTCTGCTCCATACAAAGTGGAAAAAACTGTCTCTGGGTAACCTTGAAGACTGCTCATGTGGCAGAAAAATAAGATTGAGAATAACTAGGCGCAATGAGGAGAATGCCTGACAGGGTTGAGAACATCCTTCCAATATGACTTTGGCCTCTTGTTCGATCTTCGTAACATAGTAATGTCCTTGTAACTTGTTACCGGTGTTGCATGGAGTCTTTCAAACCAGTCTCTGAGCTGATGGCAGGACAAAACTGCCAGCTATCCCACCCAGGTCATGATGAGGCCTTTCAAGAAATGGGAATTGAAAGACAACGTCTGCTTCATTGGTAATTGTTTGGCCTGGCTGATTGCTTGCTGGATGGTCCTGGGCGGGTTTACTGAAGTGTGGTAGTTCATTCTGACTTGTGTCCTTTTGAAAAGTCCAGAAGTGTAGAAATGTAAGAAAAATCTCTCAGGCAGCACTGGAACGACGGGAGGGATGGAGGGGCGGGAGAGCGCAGAAGCCCCTGGCACCACATTTGGGGGGGGGGTAGAAAAACAGCTGCAGCTGGCAACTGGCCATGCCATGGCTGCCCACAGCTGGCACTGCCCTATGCCCCGCTGCTACCCAGGACACAGAGCCACCCTCTTACACCTCTGCCTCAATCTGCAAAGCCTCACAGACTTTCTGCTATCTTACTTGGCTGGTGCTCCCACCTTGAGAGGTAACTCGTTGTACTTTGCTTGCTGCCCATCTTCCCAGACACCCGACTTTTTTATTTTATTTAAAGAAATGGGTAAGTTTTTCTGGTGATGAGTTTGGGGATGTCTGTGGTTAACAACTGCCTGCGAACCAGAGGACTGGACTCCATGGCCCGGGAGGAGCCTCCTGGTCTTGTATTCCCAAATCATGCACTTCCCAGGCTGTCTTTAGCTCTGCAGTCTCACGTCTTCTCACAGTTTCCACATGCTGAGCAACCCCCTTGCAATACAGGATGTCAGCTTCATCTAAATATTCAGAGCTCATCCCAGAGCTCCCCCAGACGCAGCTGGGGAAGTGGCATTTGTCAGCCTGTTATCATTTCAGGCACAGTTTTAGCCGCCAAATGACTGTGCAAACTGCCAAAGTTGCACTGACTTCGCTGCAGTCGGTTCATTCACATTCACGCAGGCAGAGAATTCATCCCTTGGATCCCCAGGGCGTTGCAAGGCTTATCAGCTGATGAGCATCCTGACTCACAAACCCGCGGGGATTATTTTGATCAGGGATAGTAAACTACAAATTTCCCCAGGCGTTTCTTACTGCCCGAGCACAACATTACAGTTTAACTTCCTGCAATCAATACCCCGTCAGTCCTTTCTCTATGCACTTTCCATGCCACTGGGGAAGCAGCTTGGGAATGCATCATCCTGTAAAAAAAAAAATCTTGGGTATAGCTTTGCGCCATCTAAGGTAGGCATGAAGGGAAGGGGGAGGATATCTGCTGGTTTCATGCCTGTCCTCAGATTTGGGGCACACCAAGGTCTGATTCATCCTCAGCAAATGCAACGTATTCTTCTTGAAGGATTCTGCACCTTTCCCCGATGGTCCAGAGTCGCACAACCCCATGACTTCCTGGCAATGCCCAGACACCTCTGGCATAAAAAGGTTGGACAAATTCCTCCAAATAAAATGGTGATAAGGTGATTTTTTTTACCTGGCACAGCAGGCACAGCCATACTCTTCCCTATACAGAACAGACTAGACCTCATTTCTTTAAAGAGATTCTCTCTCAGCCCCAGTCCCTTTCAAATACAGAATCCTCCATTCTTCCACCGCAGCAGGGCTGGGGCAGAAAGCTTTTCACTTACAAAAGGGACTTACAAAATGGAGATCCATAATTAATTGCACGTGTATATAAATTGATTCTGAAGCGATCGATTTTATAGTGCTATTGATGCTGCCGGCTAATCTATGAAGAGGTTGAGAGGAGCATCACATGCCAATGAACTTCTTACAATGAACCATCTCAGTATGGAGAGGAAAGCTGAAAGCGGCAATCAAAGGCCCCCTTTCCAATCTCACTTGCCCCAGCACAACTCCATTAATTCATGGGATAACTCCCAGTTGCCAATGGTGTAGCATCAGGAGGCCCAACCTCCTCTGTGGCATGATTGCTTCTGAATTGAAAAGTGACCGGTAAAAGCCATTCTGCTTTTAGTTCAGTAAACTATTTTAAGGAATGTCTTAATTTTCTATGTCTCTATTCATAGGGCCCCTCTTCCCCCACCCTCATCAGCTGGAGTGGAGAAAACCAAAATCAATAACATTGATTTAACAGCAGAATCACTAATAGGATACGCAGCCAGGAGCTAATGGCTGATATTAGGAAAATGCGATCATCTTATGCACGCTTATTAACAGGCTCCGACATCCCACCTTTGTAAGGGGGAATAAGATGGTAGAAGTCATAGAAAGGAAAAGAAATGACATCTGTCTGCGAATTATCACCAATTTTCATTCTGACATGGCGACAAACATAGGCTTGATAAACCTGCCTCAACTCACCTGACTCTGGCCGTTTTCATGGCAGGTTGAGAAGAAGTTATGTTGAATAACAATATTTTATATCAGTGGTCTATTCAGTCTGAGGAGTTTTAATACACTGCACACACATCAAAGGGTTGTAGGGAACTATAGCCATTCCCCTTCTACGGGGAGAGCAGAGCACGGGGAAATTAAGAGGAGGTTTTTTAAAAAGTGTCCCCTCCTGTTTGGTGCCTCCATATTTTGATGACTATTTTGGACCTGATTTTTCAAAGATGTGCAAATTCTAGGTGATGCCAAAGAGACCTGTGGGTCCTCAGCAGTGCTGATAATCAGGCCTGACATGTTTGTATTTGGCCATCGTTGCAAAGAAGTGCCTTTGACTCTGCCCCCAGCCATTCAGGGTGTCTGAGACAGCTGGAGAGAGAGGCTCACTTTCCTTCTCTGCACC
>JAGPOW010000304.1:8319553-8357273 GCA_030014935.1 Caiman crocodilus
AGGAGAATGAATGTAGCTGGTAGATCGTGGAGAGGTGCCCAGGGAGTCAGATGTTGGGCAGGTTATAATGTGTTATAAAACCAACGTCTATATTTAGTCCACGATTTTTTGTGTCTAGTAGGTTGATGAAGTGAAGTTCGTAGGCTCATCTGTGAAAGGTGTTTTGTAAATTCCCTTTGTGAATTAGAACTGAGAGATTGGAAAGAGAGTGGTTTTCTTGTGAGAAATGTGCTCCCATGGGTAATTGGGTATCCCTGTCTTTGGTAGATTTTGGGTGTGCATTCATTCTGGTGCGCAGTTGGTGTTAGGTTTCTCCTATGTATTTTCCATCAGGGCATTTGGTGCATTGGATGAAATGTATTACATTTCCGGAGGTGCAGCATATTAAGGGGAGTCTTCAGACTAGTTGTTAGTCTCACACAAGTCATTCAGTGAAACTTCATACGCACCAGTATCGATTACATAAATGCTGACAAGAAGGGGTTAAAAAATTATTTCCAGTTTCCTCAATCTCTCAACTCTATACTGGAATCAGAAACAATCATGCTTTCTAGCTGGAAATCACTGCCACAGAAGGTCACCAAGACCGAGCACCAACCACAGTTCAAAAACGGTGTTTGAACATTTACATTGACCTTACGGATACCTAGAGTTACCGTAATTAATGGTAAACATCCTGGAAGGGATTTTACACCTCACGTTTCAGCGTTTAAACTGATTTCTACAGAGAAGAGGATGAAATCTAAATCAAGGATGATCTTGGTTTATCTTACCTCTCATGTAAAGCATGTGAAGCATCTGTTGCTGGCCTCTGTCATAGTGTATGACATCGTCTATTGTCGCTATGTTTCCCTGTCTTATTGGTTTGGCTTGATGTGTCTTTGGTTGGAAAGGAATGGTGAGTTAGGTTTGGCTTTCTTATCTTCACACACTCCCTTAGCCCCTGGTGCAACCTCCCTGAGCTCATCCAAACGGCTCTTTCCATCTCCGAGTTCAAGGCTCTCTTCAAGACTCCTACATGGCTTACTGCAAAGTGAGCTAACCGATATGGAAAAGTTACCTATAGTTGTTTTCCCCCTTTCCCTCTTCCTGCACCAACCTCTGTCTACTGATCTATTTGTCCAGATTATAAACTCCCTGGGGCACAGAACATCCTATTCTTCTTCGCTGTCTGCAAAGCACCTGGTACTGCAGTTGATGCCGCTAAGTAATAAATAATGTCATCATAACAACACCATTCAGACATTTAAAAACCTAAATAACAGCGTGTCAGTTTGGGTGTCTCAAGGCTTAACCGCACAATTAGATATGCTTTCCTGCCCTTATCGATTCCAGAATCCATTGTGCTCTGTTTTTCATTCCTTAAATACAATTGCACGGTGTCTCTTAATTGCCATCTTTTTTGATTGAGTTGCCAAAGGATGTAAGCAAATTATATGGTTTAACAATTCTGTCTGAGGCAGACAGACTTGTGTGGCCAGCTTTCCGAAGACACTGAAAACATTACCTTTCACTGGAAGTGTAAACTCAATAAACCCCCAGGAGGGCAATAAAAATGCAGTAGCCAGCAGATTTAACAAGGACATGCTCAGTGCACAGTGTAATCTTATTATGTGCTTAATGCCCAGTGGAATTTGCAGGAATTTGATTTAGCAACATCAGATCTCAGTTTCTCAAAATGTACTGACTGCTTATAAATTAAGGGTATGATTTGGGCTAATTGCTTTCTATACGCACTGATTAAAACCATACTTTATCTTTTATTCTTAGGGCATCCTTTGCATTTTTCACATGTTGAAGGGTGCAGCTCTTGGGTCATAAGCTGTAATGATGGAAAGTTTTCTTCAGCTACCATGGTGCAATGCTACCATGGTGCAATGCTTTTCCATTACACCTAGGCAAGTGTTCTAGTCCAGTAATCTTTATATGCTCAAGACACGTATTTTTTAGCTTCCCAAACTGGCTGAATACATGAATGAATTAACACATTTCTGGTGAAGACACCGCTTTTCCCCCATCCATTTCAGTGAAGATGGTGGCTTTTGAAAGCCAGTGATCTGCAAATGTGATATGAAGTACTGGTGGTACTAATTAGTGTCCTATTGATCTCAGCCTTGTCTAACTCTTTCTCCTCAATGACTCATTTCAATCATCCTGCAGTATGCAAATAGACTGGAAAGGACCAAGCAGGGATAGGTTGAATTATGACTGGAGTCACAAAGTGCCACCACTTAAAGCTGATCTGAGTGACTGACAGGACAGCAGCTGACTACAAAGCAAAGTGGATGGGGGAGAGTGAAGAAAAGTACTGGAGCGCAGAGGAGAAAAGATGGACAAAGCAGGCCAGCAGCAGGGGAAGACAGAAAAGAGTGACTCTATCGCAACTTAACTGAGGAAGGGGAAGTGAAGGAGAAGTAGATAGGAGGAAAGGCAAGGGGCAGTGGGTATCTCCAACATAGGATGGATTCCCAGGACTCTATATGATCATTGCCTTTGAGTCTGACAACGAGTTTCCATGGAACAATTCAGACCCTTACACCCTGATTTGGATGGGGAAAAACATATAACCTGTGGAAGGCACAAAGAGCTCTTGTTTTTCTAGCCAAGTCAACTGGCGGCCTGGGAACTCCTAGTCCATCAAATAATTCTGCCTTCTCTACTCCTTTCCCCTTCCCACCTCCGGCTTTATGGGCAAACTCATTTCATTTAAACCAACAGAACTGCATGATGTGAATACATTGAGGGAGGAGCAATTTACATCTAATATTACAGGACAGGAGGAGAAAGGTAAGGTTAGATGACTCTTTCACCCAGCAAACAAAGGTTAACAACATCAAAAAGGAGACGATGGCTGGAAGTTGCAGATAGACAGTGTAGACTGTAAAAATACACTCAATTTGAACAGTCAGGATAGCTGATTTACCAACAGCAGTAGTAGATTCACCATGCCCAAACAGATGGGCTAGGGACAGACATTCAAAAAGCCTGAGCCTGAATTGATTCAATCTCTGCAGTTTAGTCTAATCTGGCTAGGCTAAACTGGTTTGTAACTGCACAGACATCCCGAAAATGCTGGCACATGCCTGCAGTGACTCAGGCTAGAAGCCAGGTGGTGCTAGAGCAGCCTTCCCTTCCCTTCCATAATGCTGAGCTGAGGGGGGCATGGCCAGGCCCCAGCAAGAGACTGTGATTAGGGAAGGGTTCCCCCTGCTCCTGAGCAGCCCAGCAGGGAATTGAAAACAGTGTTTATCACCCTTAACTCAGTGCTTGTCACCCCATCAGGAAACAAAGCCTCTCTCCATTAGTTCAAGTTGCTCTTAAACAGCTTTTCCAAGGAAGAAACTGGTCTTCCACAGCATGGACCATAGCCAACATGAGGTCTGCTAGCTAATGCCATTCGTCTGTGTAAGGCAGAGGGGATGGGATCCCTGCTTAGGAGGGAGCGGGGAGGGGGAGGGTGAAAGCCAGGGAGAAGTCTCTGCTGGAGCTGCAGCCAGGGAGCAGAGGGGAGGGGCCAGCCCTGCTGTGGAGCAGAGAGTCCTACCCAGCACCAAGAGCATGCCAGGATGTTGGGGGAGTTGGATTTAACTTAAACCAGCAAGGGGTCTGGGACAGACAGACATTGCATAAACCGGTGCAACTCAAATCAATTAAGCCTGATACTACCTTCAACCAGGTTTAGCTCAAACCAGCTTCAGCCATTTTCAAACTGGTTTATGTGCACTGAACTTCTGTTCTGTTACAGGTTTAAACCAGTTTCTGATCTCTTATACTGGTTTATGTGCAATGTTTGTCCCTAGCCCTGGGAGTTAAGATTGGGTGTTTTATTAAAAGATGTTCAAGTTGAAATGGAATTGAATTCAGGGAAGTCCGGTGACCTGTGTTAAGCCCACAAGTCAAACTAGATGACCACCATGGCTCTGCCTGGCATTGCAACCCCTGGGTGCTGACAGACGTGGAAAACAAAAACAATAGCAAACACAGTGCTTTAACCAAAGAGGATGCACACGCATCCGTTTGACCACACATTTCAGTGGGGCTTTTTGGCACTTTTATCTAATAGCTGATAAAAACACCAAAAAGCCTTGCTGAAGCATGCCAGCTAATATAGACACTGGGTGAACTGGGTCAAATTGATGTGATCCCTCTTTAGGGCATGCGCTGCGGTGTGAGGGCAGGCTGAGCTGAAAGCAAAGTGCTGGAGTTTTTTCCATGTCTGTAAGCACCCTATGTGTCTATGTAATGCTGCTTCTCTCATTCCTAACTTTACACCACTTGTCTTTACGTGGATAGTTGCACACTTACAATATTTAGATATGAATCAGAAAGATCAAGAACATATCGAAGCCAAGCAGACTAGTACTGTGGGCTGCAAAGGACATGCCAGCTTCTGCAATCAATGGACTAGACAGTGCTGTGGCCAACATCATATCTAGCCACCCAGGACTCCCAAACATGAATCACCAGATACCCATTTACAGCAGGGTTGGCTTGGAGAGTTTTTGGTACAAGTCTGGAATGAGGCTTGAACTCATGTCTCTGGTGATGTTGTAAAGGGATTAGCTGCTGCTAAGCATAGAGTCCTTACAGATATCTGTCAATGAATGCCTACATAGAGACCATTTGTCCCCAAAAAGAGGTCACCAGTGAGGTCTGCACCTAGGCTCTTTAGCACAAGCACTCTCTAGCTCACTCCATTAACTGGTACCACCAACGGCCTCATAACCACTAGCAGGAGACATAAAACATTTGTCCTGACAAAGCTAAGAAAACAAATAAAATAGCTAATAAAGATCTATCTACACAACGAGACATTATGAATGTGTCGCTGTGTCATCCTCTTAGCAGCAACACCGCCACTGTAAGAGACAAAATACTGATCTATGGTCTGACCCTGTCTGGCATTACTTATTTTCTTATGAATATGTGGGGTTATAACTTCTGGCAAATGAGACAAAACATGGTTATTTCATGCCTGGAGGACAAAAAGAAACAAGTAACTTCAAATGTATTAAACACGAAACACAGGATTGCCTAGTATAGAAATAGTATAACATTATTTATAGAGTTTCTATACATGAAAACCAACGTTAGCAATGAATATATTTCCTCTCTATTCGAAACAGAAAAAAAGGTTAATTTATTAAGGTGCATTCAAAGCATACCGTATAACCATGATTCCCGAGGAAAATCATATACATTCGGGGATTTAAAGACTTGCCTGCTGTAAAGTCGTTAATAAATTATCACAGTTTGATCGAAAACAAATCATATTGTTACCTTATTAAGTCCAGTGGATTTTATTAAAGACATTTTGTACAGTAGGGCAATAAAATGCAACTAAAATTGGCAAGCACATCAAGAGCTTGTTAAACTGGAACACTTTTTCCATTTACTACCCACATAATAGATGAATCAAACAGCTCTAGCCCAAAGCTGGGGCAAGGATCCTGTCTGAAAAGTTCTACAATGCGCCATGGACATTTCCTGTGCTCAAAAAGTACCATTCTTGTTCCAAGTTCTGGGCCTGTGCCTATGCCATAAAGCTGGACCACGGCAGTACCTTCGGGCTCACGTTTCAAAGCGCTGTGTGGCACGTCACATACAGATACGCCAGAGGTTATAGTTGGAGAAGTGGAATATTAAACCCCCTGGAGCAGGTTGGAATATTTCATGTGTAAGTTTTTATGTGCTTGGCCACCACGTATTTACCAGGGGGCTCTCCAGACGTTCAGGAAAGAAGAAAAAAATGCAGATTATTCTAATAAAGCATCCTCTCATTTCTGCTCTGTGCACCGCAGCCGGCTGTCAGCAATAGGATTGGGACACGAGGTCTAAAGCAGCATTTCTCAACCCGTGGGTCACGACCCAAAAGAGAACCCAAGACTATATGAAAGGGTTGTGAATAAACTTTAAAAATGGATTCTCCTTTAAAGGAGAAAACCGTGGGAAACAGTGGCTTTTCCCTGGCAGGCTGGCAGAGGTCTAGCCTGCAAGGGGCTGCTTGTCCCCCTCCCCGCTTCCGCACTGTGCCCCACACACAAGGGCGCTGGGGCCTGCAGGTGGGGGACAGCGGGTGAGGAATTCAGGGCACTGGGTCAGGACTGGCTACTGGTGTTTATAAATAGCACAAAAAAAATTGAGAACCACTGCTCTAAAGCCCAAACCTCTGCCACGGAAACTAATGCAATAAGTCCATTTGCCAGGAGCAGTATTAGGCTGTTATTTTCCAGGGGACCAGGCACTAACGGGGATGTACCCAGCATGTTTTACATGCACTGGTGCAGGAGCTCCAATGGACTCTACTTAAGGGGTATCACTTGCTGCCACGTGATAGGTACTACACAAGGAGAGGATGAGGGGGAAAGAAATTGTAGTTGATCAACTCTTGGCTCTTGCCAAAAGGGGATTACGTCCAGAGAGGCTTTGCTTGCATTTATCTTTACAAGGAACATCACATTTTGAGCAGATTTCTGCTCAAGCTCCCTTTTGACTCACCAGCCTTCGCAAGAAAAACCCACGCTCTGAACCCATGCCACGAGAAACTATCATTAAAAGTCATATGGCTTCACTGCAGTTGTTTCAATGCTCAGGCTAAAGCAACTGCTCACTGCTTCCTGATAGCTAAAACCTGGAATACCCATAATAGCATTTTTTCCATTAAATCTGCCCTAGCTTCCAGAAGGATTATGGCTGCAGCTCAGTTTCTGGCTGTAATTGCCATACACTTTTAATATGCCTCATCTGCACTTTGGTATGTGCTGTTTTAGCCCGCTTTTTTTTCCAATAGCTCGCTTGACAGATTTATGGGCTTCTAGTCCATACTACCCTGCTGCACGGTCAACTTAACCTTCATTAAGGCATTTCAATAATTGAATAAATGATGCACCAGACGTGCAGCTGAATTTTAGAATATAATGAGACCGGGGACAAAGCTACCCAAAGCCTTGAAATTATACCACCATAAATATCATTAAACAGTATCACACAAAACACCTGCCCTCAACAATGAAAAAACCAAGAGGAGCAGGGAGAATGTAACACCATGTATTATATAGCATTTTAACGCAATTACATGAGCGTGGCTCCTGCTTCAATAATCTACCAGGTAACACTATCAGGGCCTGCATTTGATCCAATCCACCTATTATTAAAAAATGAAGCTCTCACCAATTCAGCCATTAATATTGTGGCATCTAACAAAGTCTGAGGAGGCTGAAATATCACAGGCCTCCATTTACTGGAATAACTCCCTGAGCAAGCAATACAATTGGGAAATTACTGATACAGAGCAAGGGCTATCAGCAACGGCCTTTTGCAAAGCAACAAAAGCTTTAACCGCACAACATTTTCCTATAGATTATAATGCTCTTGCATCCAGATTCGATTTCATGCAATTTGGGGCACCTACGTGGGATTATCTGCCTTTTGGTGAGTCCAACCATAAGGGTCAGATGATGGCTTGTTACAAAAGTAGAGGCATTTGTGGACTTTCAAGGATAGGATAGAATCACTTCGTATACCTAAGTTCACTTAGAGGCCTAATATGTGGGCAAGAATCTGGCCTTTAGTTATTATAAAAGCCTGCTCCAATGCCCACAGACTTCAGCAGGCGCCTCTCTGCTTGCTTCAATGGGTTTTACCTAGGTGTCAGGTCCCAAAGGTGCAGGGAGAACCTCTACCGGCTCCGATGAAAGACCCCTGCACAACTTCAACAGAAAAAGTTTCCTGTTTAAGTGGCACGTTTCTAAATGACATTGCACAGAAATGGTTCATTTTGATTGAAATGGATAACCTGATTTGCAAATAAAAGACGGACAGGCAGACTGGCTGACTTCGAAGCAAAATGAAATTTTGCTCTTTGTTGCTGGAAAAAACAAAAATTCCGGTGAGAATTATTGTTCGAAAATCGTGCGAGGAAAGCAAATGGAGGAAGGGAGATGTAAATTAATTCTACACGGGACACTTTTCTGAGTGTGGTTGAACCTGTATGCTGACATTTAACAATGTCTAGTATTTCCTCATCCCAGTCAAGTTTGCCTAAGAGAAATTCCAGATGGAAGGTGTTAAAATGAGTCTTAGCCGTTCCAGTTGGCAACAAGGTTTTGGAATCGCTTCTGCTGAACTGCTAATTGCTTCGGCTAGCGGTCCTGGAGAGGAAACCAGCGCAGGCCAGTAGACTCCGGCTGAGGGACTAGGGTGGAAACCACTATCGGTGAAGTCCTAGTTCCACTGAAACCATTGGCAAAACTCCCATCTTTTTCAGGAGGGGAAGGATTTAAATACCACATGCCTGATTCGGCAGGGTGAGGAATGTCTACTGTCAAGCGATCGGGGAAACTACATGCACACAACGCCTGGGTCTCATTCTACCTATACATACGGAGACAGAAGCGCCCCGATCGCTTGACAGTAAATGTTCTTCACCCTCCAGAATCAGGCACGTGGTATCCTATTACACCCCATTCAAGTCTCTGAAAAATCATTAATGCGTCTACTTTTGTAACATGCTATCATCTCAGCCTGACAACTAAGTCACAAAGAAGCAGAGGGGGGAGGAGAACCCAGCCACCTTTTGCAATAAGCGTTTTTCAAGCACTCAACCAGGGTGGAACGGGATCACACTTAGGAGCCTAAGTCCTTTTACAGGCCTAAGAGGAATAAAATTTGGCCCAGCATATGCATGTCAGCTAATCCTTTCCTCTCTGAAGATCTAGTTACTGACTGAACTCATTAGAAATTGGAAGAGAGACTTGTAGACCCCCAAAATCTTCTCATTGATTGCTGCTCACGGCTGAAACAGGCTGAGAGTCGGGCTGCGAGGAGACTGGCTTGTTCCATTATTTCCTGAAAGGAAGGTCTTTAGTAATGTGGTTGAATTAAAGAGGAAACTAATCCCTTATTCTCCATTTCTCCAAGGAACCCGAACATGAGGATCAGATTAAAGAAAACAAGCAATAAAGTTGCAAGAGCAACCAGTAAAAGGGTGCATGAAAGCATGTTTCCCCCATTGTGCCCCACTCCACATCAACACCATAGCCAAAGCCTATTTGTGCCCTCTCCAATGCTACTGCATGGAAAGCACGTTCTCACTGGTGGCCTCTTCCCTTATCACCGCATCACTAATCCCAGACCCATGACCTGGGCCTCAAAGTATCAGAAGATTGGCTTTGAAAAAAGTCACCAAAAGCTCTAAAGTAGCACACATGAGGGAATTTTATAATTCGTTTTGGTTTCTGGGGCATTAGGCTGATGCTTCCTGTCCTCAGAGGGAGCATGAAACATTACAAGTCAACATCCAGCCCTAAATACACTTGCACAGAAATGTGTCGTTCCTGCTTGGGTGTCCCAAAGGGACACACTCACCCCTCCAGTCTCTGCCAGGTGAAAGGCTGCTACTGGACCTGCTCCCACTCCCGCCCCCGTCTCTAGCATCCAAAATAGTCCCCGGACCCTTTCCCGTGCCCTATCCCCCTCCTCCCTGTTACATCTATCTTCAGCCCCTCCATACCCTGTTCTCTTTTCTTCTTCGACCTTTATTCTTCCAGCAATAACCACAGAGGCCTTTTTCCATCTACAGCCCCCAAAGCGCGGAGTGAGGGAAGCCATGCCTCCCCCCCTACTGCTGCCCTGGTCCATGAACCTTGCTGCTCAGTGTTCTTCCTTTCGCTCCTAATCATGCTGGGCCAAGTCCCGGAGTCCCTCCTCAGGTGATTTTGCCATTCGCTTCAGTGGGCGTTTTGCCCAGGTAAGAACAGACAGGACCAGAGCGTGGCCGTCATGCAGTCATCTATGCATATTTTCAACATGAAGGTATGTGACGGGTTTTGAGAGTTTTATTCCTTGGCCCAACTGGATTTCATTTGCTTTGCAACTGCAGCGCAAGGATATGGGTCCCAGAACATCCCTCCTTCCAGCAACAAGATCAGAGGAAAACCAGCCCCGGTATGGTAAGCAGCAACATTTAATCATCAAAGTCTGTATTTCTCAACACGTTTGTGGTGTGGTTACACACACACCCATAGCAGATCTATTCAGCTGGCACTAGAGGCCGGTTGCCTTTTTCAGCACACAAGGGGCCCTCTGTTTTTGAGCCAAATATCTGCAACTAGAATAAAATATACTGATACGTAATGTGTTAGTAATGTGCTCCTAATACACGCCAGCCAGATTCATTGTTGACAATGTAAGGATTTCAGCAAAACATGCTATCAATTTTTAAAGAACCTGCCTGACTGAGCAGTATCACGTCAGGTTTATTAGCTCTTTCCACAGCGGAAAATTAAGTGGCACTTACAGGACGAGGGGGTAAAAACATGTTGGCCTTCGTTGCCTTTCAAAGGCCAGATTCTGCCCTCTGTCCTACCTGGAGGAGCTAACGTTCACTCTATGCAAGATACACCAACTTTGCAGAGCCGTTCGGCTTGGAGAGCTTTTTAAAGCACTTTTGGAGGCTGCAATGAGAACAGGAGGAATGAAGGAGCTTGCGTCTGTATTGCTAACTGAGGAGGAATATCTGCTCTTTGTTGTTTGCTTGCCACCTAGCCATCTTCTTGGGTACCCTGCTGTTGTTGAAGGTTAGCAACTCTTGCTAATACTCTTTCCCCCGACCTGCATTTGGCGAGAGGTCAGGACCCTTCTCTTTGGGTACAGGTATTGTATCCGTCACATCAAGAACAGGCAAAGCTAACACACCTTAAAGCTATTTGGAAACCATAGCTGATGCAGCAGTACTTGCTAAGCCCTAAGGCCGTGGTTCTAAACCTTTAGGCACAAGCTCCTCCTTGATAGGATCGAGGGACCTCTCAGAAAATGCCCGCTCTTAGTTTTCACCCATTTTTTTGGACTACAGAAAAATACTACAGCAATTCTTCTGTTGCAAGGGACTCAGAAAGACCACAACAGGTCGAACTTTTTTGAGCACACTGGATTCCTGTTTGAAATCCCTGGGCTTATCTTGCGAATCATGTTTGCACACCTCACAGTGCTAACCTTGCATGGCACCCCCTGGCACCACTGAAAGGATTTCAAGGCACCCCAGAGTGCCATGAAACCCTGGTTGAGAATCACCAGTCCAAGGAGCCCACCATCCGTAACAGATGTAAGTTAATGTCTGAGTGAATCTCAAGTATTAATTACGACCTACGGGTCCTAAATGCTTTCACTCTGGCCGACTTGGAGACTTCAACCATTGCGACAGGCTGAGGCTTTTAAGCTAATAGGCCTCCGGTTTCTGAAGGGGCAGTCCTTGATACGGAAACTCAGACTTGCGACATTATCTGTGCTTGGCAACCCACTGCAAGGCTTCCCATGCCCTCGGCGTTTTCAGGAGTAGTGGGCTGGCAGGATTGAAGGGAACAGCCACTGAGGGTTTTGCAAGGACAGGTGGAAATCGTCTTCCTATAGAGAACTGAACATTGAGTCCCAATTTCTTAGGGTGTTTTGAAAGGGCACTTTTCTACATTCGCAGAAATACAACAGCACCGTGATTGTGAAAGTGGGCACCTCCCACATGGCCCGGACATCAGAACCTGCTTTGCTCGGGTTTCACACCAGCATTGGGGTTATTCGATTTTTAACTATCCCATATGAATTCCAGCTGGACAACAGAGGTGAAAGTCCTTCCACTTCATGTCTCCCTCAAAGTATGGCATATCTACTGGAGGAGGTTTCCACCACCAATGTAGACATACGCTTTGCTATCATAATACAAACAAAGTCGGTGCAACGCCCAGTCGGCTCCTGCATTCCCAAACAGCAATAAAGACACATCCACAACACCCCTCCTTTCTTCACCATAGACCATTTGATCTGGATTAGCTCTTCAGAGCTTTGACGAAAGGGGTTCCCTCTGTTGACTGACCTATTGACACTCAGCAGGAATAACCCCTTGTTCGGCATGAGGCTATATTGCTTCTTAAGGCCTCCCTCCATTAAATATTAGCTAACAGCTTGGTGGGAAATGCTTCAACTGGGTGTTTGTCTCACTTCATAAGCAAAAGCAACTTGCAAAAATGATTTATTTAGTCCTGGATAACAAATGGATACCACACCTTCATCAGCTCTTTCTTCTTCTAGTTGGTTACCAGCAAGGCTCTTGTAGGGCACAATTCTAGACACCCCTCCCCTCCCATTTCATTTGATATCTTAATGCCTCCATATCTAAAAATAAGCACTGGTGACTTTTTAAAATTCGAGTCAGTCAGTAACTAAGGAGGATCCCTGCATCCTAAAACTATCATTTCTGATTAATGGGTCTGCACAGATTACACCCTTTTGTTAATATTACAAAATGGTAAATCTTAAGGGGTTTAAAAATACAACAGTCACTTAACGTTATCTCTCGTTCCTTCTCTAAAAAGAAGACTCACAGAGTGCAAAGTGCCTCCATGGCACAGGTCTCTGCTCATGTCCACGGGGACATAGCTGTAACAGTATAATTGCTGTTATCCAAATACGATGCAGATGTCCATAAGCCTGTGGGCTGCTGATGGATTTTACTCAAGACAGAGTCCTTGGCCAACTGATAACATCATAGCATGAACAGGATAATCATTTCTGATTGCTACAAGGCACCGCAACAAAAGCCGTCTCTAGGCTCCTGCTTAGTCTTGGCAGCTATTCTGTGCAGTATTACTCATCATCCCATAGAGAGCTATCACACGTTTCAGTGGGGAAGCTCAAAACACATTTGTAGACTTTCTGCATATCACTCTGCATGATGAGTAATACTTGAGGGGCAAACATTTGTCTGCCCTCCACATCCCATTCAGCCCCAGCCCATTGCACTCAATGTATTTATCCTACTCAGATTACACTTGCAAGGATTGAGTGTGGTGGAGCCTGAGATACACACCCTTTCAAAAAGCTAATGCATACTGAACAGCAGAGACAGTCAAGCTTGGAGGGATGTAGCATTCTCAGCAAGACCTCATTAAATCCTAAACATCAAATAAATAAACCCTATATGGAAACAATATGACAAAAAACATGTCCTATATTCTTAGACCTCTTAATTGAAATCAGACTTGGCCTTGGACGTCCTTTGTGGCTCAGGTGGAAGTGCCTTATTTTAAGAAAGCAAAGTGGACGTACACCAAGGGCTTTCTTCAGTTGTGCAAACCCCATGCAGGATCAGAGCAACCTTCCTGGTTTGAGAGCTTTTCTCCTCTTGTTATACAACACAGGGAAAGGAAGCAGAAATTGTTATTGCTATAACGAGCTAGGGTTTATGATAACGTTAAAACTGTTTGGGTTGGATCTGAAGCCTGACTTTCTCAAAAGCCACATGGTGCTTAAACAATGTTGCTGCCTTGAGAGTCCGCAGGATGGAAACCATAGCCAAATTCCACAATATCAGTAAAATTACCAAAGCTGTGAATTTAATGAAGAAAGAAGAGTTTAAGGAAGTTCTGGCTTGGTTGGCAAAGGTCCAACTGAACATGGGCATATCCAGGGGGCAGAGGAAAACCTACCTGCGATAAATTAGAGGAACAATCTCAAGTATGGGTTTCACTGTCAGCTTCAAGGAATGAATATACTTGAGAAAATGAAAAGCCCGTGAAGCTTAATGCGACTGAACACATAAACAAGGCTGTTGTGATAAAGCACCTTTCAAGTCTTCTTTCCTAATGATCTAACATGTATTTTCCCCCTCTTCACATGGTTGCACAGCATTGGATGCACCAGGGGCCAGACTTTCAGTTGACATAAAACAGGAGAGTACCAAAGCCTACGTGCACCAGTTTTCATCAGCAGAGGAAGGTCACTTAGACGCAGCTGTTTGGGGGATGAAAGGCTGGCATTTAAAATGCACATCTGGCACTGCAGAATGTGCCTTGGCATCCCATAAGGAAGGATTCTAGATCAATGTAAAATCATATTATAAAGTATGAAGGAACGTTATGCACTTGTAGCCTGGAAGCATTCTTCATAAGAGCAGGAATAATCAATCCAGGCTTCCTGAACGTTAATGAGAACCATGGAAGTATTGTTTTTCCTCCAACGTGCGCAGGATCATACATTATATTTATCCCACATCAAGGACCTCCCCGCCACCCCCATCCTTTTTTTAAGCAAGCAAAGATGTTTAAAGGCTTTTTTAAAAAAGTCTGTCTCTCTTAAAGTTTCTTGTATGCGTGTCTCAGGAAAGGCAGGACTCCTGGAACGTATAGAGTGCTATGGGCAAAGTTCAACTACAGACCCGGGGCTGGGCTGGCTGCTAAACCCTTTGCCATCCATGTTTCTACCGCCAGAACAAACTCGAGGAGAATCTGATCACAGAGAATAGGACATACTATCAGGCCCTGAACCATCAACAGGATTCAGATGAGCCCAAGCTCATCCCAATTCACAACCAATATCATTAAACAGCCCTGCATACCCTGTGGCCAAAACAGTGCCCCAAAGTAAGCATTCCTATCCTTCAGGAAATGCATATGAAAGCCTTGGATTGGATCACTGGCAGGCGTAAATCATTGTGACCCCATCAGTCAATGGCACTGGGCCAACCAACACAGGCTGCGGATATGGCTGTCTATCACACACAAGATAAACCACTCATTCACAAATTGCCAGGAATCTCACGTTTCAAGCAGACTCTTCTGGAGTGCCTCTCCCGGCCTCACACACAGGCAATTTTTATTTCATGAATGTCTGAGACAATAAAGAAATACAACGGTTCCAAATACTGGGGCAAGCTTCCAGTCCGAGTGTTGGAAGGAACTAACTGTCTTTCGTGGTTGGAGCAAGCGCTTCATTGTGTCATCTGCGAAACCCGGAGAGTGGCGATTTCCCCTGGGTCTCTGCAATCTCTCTCCTAGGTACTTTATCATCATGTGGAAGTAGTAGTATCAGACAGTAATAATAGTGCTGAACCTCCAGCAGGCTAACGTTTGCGCGGCAGGCAGGAGCAGTAGCCTGCCACAGGAAAACGAACCTGGGAAGGAAAACGCTTGCAGCAGAGCAGGTTTTCCACTTGCCCAACTCATCAGAACTCCATTGACTCTGCCAGCTTACACCAGGCGAGACGCTGGCCCAAATCCTACGAAATCAGTGCCCAATTCCAGTCTGTGCCTTTCGCCGCCACTCTAAGGGCACTGGCAACGTCACTGATTTAAGTTGCCAGGCAATGTTGGCTTCTAAATGGCAATTAAAAGTTTATTTTTTCTGGACTCTCAGCCCTTGTTCAACGTGTTGCACAAAGTGATTCAACAGACGTTTGGCGAGAATTTTACCGGCTGTCGACAGCAAGGAGATGCCCTGATGGTTGCTGCAGGACTGTCTTTTGTCTTTATGCTTGTACAAGTGGACGATGGGTATATCCTTGTACTCCTAGGGGTATAGTACCTTGAGTCCACATTGACAGGAAGAAGTCAGGCACTTTCAAAGCCATGTACGAGCCTCCGACAATGTATGAGCCCCAGCCTGTGAGTCAGACGTGAGGGGTCCCAGCAATGTGCATTGTGCAAATTGTACAGTGAAGAATGTCACCTGGGAGCAATGGAGGGCCACAGGTTGATACTGCTGATAATGTTTTCCTGTTGACGTTGACTTGTGTCATTAAAATTAAGACTGTTGAGCTCCCTTACCTTGTAGCATGTAATAACTACGCTGGGGCCAAAATACTTGTGTGTTTTCTGCTTAAACTATTTACTGGGTAGGGACTGGCCATCAATGTTTACAAATGGGTCCAGGTACAAAAAAGGTTGAGAACCACTGACTTAAATGCTTATCTTCAGCCTCCAACTTTTAGGTATAATAATCTGCCACCAAACTCCTACTTAACACTCTGTAACACCAGCCATTTTTAAGGACACCCACTCTTTTAAGTACTGATGGAGAAGAGCTCTTCAGGTATTTCAAGCCTACAGTTCAGCAACTAACCCAGACAGGCACCTACCTAACCAAGGTTTAACATTCACGGGGGCTGAGCCAAAGCAGTTGCCACTACCCTCCAGTGAGCTTTCTACATGCCCAGCACTTTGGAAAACCAGACTACTTTTATACTGGGTGTTACGCACCTCATCTCTAGACGCCTAGGTTTGACATCACTGGCATCATTCTTCAGCCGTTGCTCCCTTTCAGCTTTATAAACCATCACATGACAGCTTCTTCTGGTCATTCCAGTGCTCTTGCACCGCAGTGCTTCATTTCCCCTTCGTCTCAGAGCACCAGTGAGATCCGTAGCAGACAAGACACATCCTTCCATCAGTCCATTTTCTATGAACCGGGTGGTACAAGCACCACTGAAGGTCCCCTCATCCTTTTACATAGTCACCCCTTGATTACAGGTCAACCTCAGCTGTAGCACAAGATTTTCTCAGGGCAAGTCTGCAAGGGAGTAGGGCCACCATGGGGAAACCAAGCCCCGGCTCCATGCAGTTTGGACGCAGACCCTTGGCGAGAAGGAAGTTGTGCTATGAAGGAATGACTCTCCATTGGCTAACAATAGTGGATACCGCCCTCGGCCTCGTCTGGAGCGAGTGTTGGGGCTCACTCAAGAAGTCCACCTTCACGTTTTCGAGTTGCATTCAAGGACCTGGGGCGGGAAAGGGGACTCCAGTTTCTCTTGTCCTGTCCAGTAGCCAACTGACTTCCTCCAGGCTGAGCCCACATGGTGCAGAGCGGGGAGGTATTTGACTACGAGTCTCTTTTACAAAATAAATTGGTTAATAACCTGCTAATTAAAATCTGGTAGGAACATACATTCAAATGACCGTTAATGCTGCCGTCATTCTGGGTTTGTTAGTCTTTCCATGCTAAACTCTCTCTCTGTGGGCTAAATTAGTCAAAATTCAGCCGTAAAAATGCAAGGCTGAGCTACAACTCTAGAGATAGAACAAAAATAGCCTAGAGCCTTTATCTGGGTGGAGAGAGATTTGGAAAGGTGCAAAAGAGAGACAGACTTAAAGTCTCCTCCTTGGGTGTTGACAGCACTTCTACCTTAAAATGGAGATTTTTATTAGCTAATTTTGCATAATATGTTCAAATGGCTTCTGAGATAGCAGAGCAAAAAATTAAAATACTGAGGATGAAAAACCAGTTACTACAGGGAAAGAAAAATGCCTATTTTTCCCACTTTTGTTTTAAACATATGAATTTAACAGGCTAAATCCATCCTTCATGTGACTCCAGTGAACCAATGTCTACACAGCTGTAAGCAACCACTTGAAAACAATAGGCCTCAGTGACAGACTGCAGCAAGGCAGTAAATACAAGGAGCTATTATGATCTAGCAGGCAAAAACTTGCATGGTAATACAGATGTAAGCCACATTCAAAGTTACATTAAAGGCAAGATAAAACAAAGGAGTCTAGATATGCATTTATCCCATGGAGACTGGAATGATTCAGCTGGACTTTTTTCCTTAAAATAAAGGAAATGAAATACAAAATTTAACCTCAGATAGCAAGTTTAATGTGAAATAGCCAAAGCAATTGGCTAGACACTACATGGGATTTTCTTTCTGTTGTGTAGCTCAGCCTGCATTTGCCCCTTTCTTAGCCCTATAGAAAGGCAGTTGATGCACAAAGACTTGTCCAACAGTTCTCCAAGCTATACCATTAGTCCAATGAATCCCCCAAATCCTTGCCGCTAGAAACTAGGGCTGAAACCTCCATATCATATACCTTTGACCAATTATTCAAAGCCTGAAGAGCCAAGGTGGGCCTTGCCTTCACCGTGGAGTTCTAGCAGCGTAGCCATGCTGGGTAGGGATGTGAACAGACTGCAGACCTCAGCTGATGCATCTCTGCCAGCAAAGTTTCCTTCATTCAGTGGAGTTGGTGTGACTGGCAGTAAAAAAAACCCAAACAAAACTCCAGCACGAGTTGGGGTTTTGATTCCGACAGCTAGCGCACAGAAAAGCAAGTACAGGCAGTCCTCGACTTACGTTTCGAGTTACAACGTTTTGCACTTACAATTCTAAATTGACACTTTTTCAACTTTCTAACATCAGTTTCAACTTTGCAACGCTTGATCTGACGCGGCACCATGTCAGCGAACAAGTTCGCTAGGTTGCTCATCTCCCTGGAGAACGTCTGTCCAAACTTCCTTGGACACTTTCTTTAAGAAAGCAGACGAGACTCCAGGAAAACCTGCAGCCAGGACTCCTGAGAAGACGCCAGCCAGGAGCCCTTTAAAAAGTCCAGCAAAGTCACCTCAAAGAAGTCCTTCCAAATCAATATGATTTATATTTACAATATAAATAAGTTCATGTAGCCATATTACTCATCTATAATTGATTGAGTACAAAATTCTGGGTTATTTTTGGTGAAAATAGGGTATTGGGCCTTGGTTCAGGAACCAATCCCCATTTATAACATTATTTCCTATGGGAAAAACGGTTCCAAGTTTCAATGTTTCGATTTAAGACACAGTTTTCAGGAACCGACTGTGTCGTAAGTCCAAGGACTGCATGTACATTGAAATAGTTTAACCAAGTGGGCTCTGTGCTGGGGAGAGGAGAAAATGTGCAAAAACATAGCAACTCAATGCCACTGAATTTTTTCAGTAGAAGACTGCGCCCATCTACACTGCATGCCAAGCCAATTGCTGCACTAGTTAAACTGTGTTAGCTTAATGTTTCTGCGATACACTGCCTTTTCGCCACCAGACGTTCCCGTTTGATTCCTGCAGTGTGTTCAATGTCCCAAGCAGGCCTGACACCCCAGAACATTAAAGACATTGACCCTTTGCTCCGTCCATACGAAGAACCTGGGAGCAGCTGCCCCGTGTAAGGGATAGCTCTCCTGGCTCCTTCCAGCGGTGGCAGTGGGGTGTGACATCATGCTTCTTGGCTTCAAGGATGCTGTTTCTGGAAACACGATGCTTCTGGAAATTATGCTTCACCGGAGGGGTGTGCAAGAGTGAGATGGCATTATTAACACCACTGACAAGGAAAAATGCTGCAACGGCGCAAGCTTTAAAAAGTCCCATTTCACGTGCCACTGGAGAGCTGTATAACAGGGCACCGAGCCCTCTGCTTACATCAGAGCCAGGAAACTGGACAGTGAAACAACTTTAGGCACAAAAATCATTTTTGCCTGGTTGCCGCAATGGCTGAAGCTAAAATCCCTGGCGTTCTCCTATCCCTCGTTACCAACACAATCACACTCGTGCAGGCAACTCCCTCCTAACACTTGCTTCTCCCACAACCTCCAGTAATGTCAGTGCACCTTGCAAAAGGTATTGCCACAACCCAGTTGCAATGAACAAGGAACCCTTTGCAACACTGAAGATCCTGAGACGTCACATCTAAAACACTTCTCTCTAGACTGTCAGCTCCCTGGGGTCTGGGATTATGATCGTGCATGTCTTAGATAGCGCCAGGCACAGCATTGAAGGAACATAATTAAGAATATAGTATCATAGTAGCTAGGGTCAGGAGGGACCTGAACAGATCATCTAACCTGACCCTGCCACAGGCAGGAATGAATATGGTGGCCTCAGGGGCCTCGGGCAGGGAGTTGGACAATATGTGCGCTTGTACACATGACGGGGGTTTAATCCTCCAGGGTTTCATCCTGTGCACCCTAAATTGAAATGGTAAGTTTTCTTTTTTCCATCACTGCGTATATGTCAGTGGTCATAAACCATAGCACAGCTCCAAAGTGCAACACACCCTCAAGCACATGTTCAGCCTCGTGGCTGGTCTTTGAAGCTCTCCTCATCCTTTGTGAGGAAAAGAAATGGTTTTGCAGCCTATGATTTTCATTACCGTTAGGATTAGCCCTGCAGACTCGCTCCTTCTAAGCAAATGAGGCCAAACCTTGAGCAGATACTCACATACTTACCTAGCTGTGGCTCCCAGAAGCATGCTTCAGTGTACTCTGCAGGATGCCTCTTGAACAGGCAGTAGGGTAGCTGCATCAGGGCAGCGTGGGAATAAGCTAATTGGCACTGTGACCGTGAGCCATGCTCATTAACCCACCCACAGCAACACATGGAAGCAGCTACACCACTTCTGGCTCAGGAGATAGCCTGGATGGGGCAGCTCGGCATCTTTGAGGGCACCCACGCAAGCATCATAGGTTTGCGGTCTGCATATGGCCTCAAGTCTCCCTGTGGACACCATAGCTGGTAACACCATGCCCGCTGGGAGCAGAATGCTTAGCTGCCCTTTGCAAGGGGAGTAACTATATAAACAAGGCTCAGTCAAAAAAGAAACCCAACTAGGGTGCAAGGACTTCATTTTTCATTGATGCACTGCAGCAGTATCGCAGGGCCAACCTGGTTTAGAAAGCGTTGCACAGGGTACTGCACAAACCCAAAGCAAATGGCACGTCCTTACACACTTGCAATGCTTTGTGATGCCCACAAGAAGTGATCTTGAAAATAATTATATTGGGGAAAACTCAGCTATTCCCCAGGGCAACCTATTTCTACGGCTGTGACCACTCCAGGGTTTAACAAAGTAACAGCACACCGCTGCCATACTTGATTTGGGAGTTTCAAGCGTCTTTATGACCCTACTATGCCACCATAGGAGGACCACACAATCTGTCCCAGTGACAGAGAAAATGAAAGATAGTATGAAGTTCAGTGCTGACACATGCAACAGCTCAGGAGGAATCATCAAAAATACAAATACAGAACGGGTGACACCTGGCTAGATGGCCGCACTAGGGAAAAGGATCTAGGAGTCCTGGCAGATCACAGATTCAGTACAAGGTTACATTCAGTGTCATGTAGCTGCACAAAAGGCAAATGTGGTTTTGGGATGGATCGGTAGAAGCGTTACGTGCAAGACACAGGAGCTGAGCACCGGTTAGGCGTCAACTACATGGCTGCAATTCTGGATTCCACATTTTTAAAGGGATGCGAGGAAATTACAGGGGGGCCAGAGGCAGGTGACAAAAATGATAAGGGCTCAGAAAACAAATCATATGAGGAGAGACTGAAGGAACTGGGCATGTTCAGCTTGCAAAAAAGGCACGAAAGGGGGGGCGCGCGTGCAGTCTTCAAATGTTTGAAGGGCTGCCATGAAGTGGGAAAGCACCTTTTCTCCCTTGCTGCAGAGAGGAGGATGTGGATCAATGGCCTGAGGTTATTGCAAAGTAGGTTTATACTGGATATCAGGGAAACCTCCTTCACTGTTAGAATAGTGCGGCCGTGGACTAGACTGCCAAGGCAGGTCGTTGAATCTCCATCACGGGAAGGAGGACAGGCTTTGGGCAGGGATGAATTAGGCATAGCTATGCCTATGTTCTACTACGGGGATTTTCCATGCTTCTAAGGTTTGCTGGTTGCCACATGGGGTTGGGAAGGAAATTTTTCCCTCCTGGTGATATATATAATGACAAGGAGCTTTTCTTGCCTTCCTTAGCAGCATTGGATGTTGGCTCGGATGCGCCAATACTGCAGCTAGGACTAAAACCCAGAGGTTCAGAGTTCATAGTCTTGCCCCTCTATTCAGGGTTAAACCATTCACCAGATCTTCCAACCAGGCAGGAATTTTATCCTATGGTAAAGACTGTGGGGTGAGGGGTTGCCTTCCTCTGCAGCAGGGGCCCAGCCCTCTCACGCTTGTTTTAACAAGCCATGAAGATGTTGGTCACCGTTGTCCCCTGCTTTACCTGTGGGAGGTTAGAGTATTATGGCTTGTGGCTGTGTGACGGGGTTGCCAGTGTAGGTTTAGCGGTAGGTTAGACAGGATTTGCTTGGGACGGTTTGGAGAGGGATGATCCTTCCTTAGGCAGGGGGTTGGACGACACACCAGCTGGGGGTTTAATCCTCCAGGGTTTTATTCTATGTCCCCTACAATGAAATGGTGGGTTTTATTTTTCCTGTCACTGCGTACACATCAGCGGTCTTAAATCTCATAAAGTAATCTGTGCATTATTCACCATAAATTACGGCAGGGGGCATCGTATAATAATCCACCCCGCTGATCTCCTCGTACTGAATTACAGCGGGGGGGTGCTGTACACCGCTAATCTCTGCTACAGACGGGTAATGTCTCTATTTAATCAGGTGTCGTTGTGTCATTTTGTTTTCATTCAATAATTTAATATATGTGTAAAAATACATTTACTCACATTTTTAATTTTGTTTTACACAAATATTTTTTAAATTTTCTTATTGTTATTTCATTGTTATTCTTCTCATTCCCGTCTTACTTTTTATTCTTATCTGATTTTTTATTTGCCTATTTCAACGTCATCAAGTAAACTTTATGTCATGGTCACATCCACTTTTCTTCTTATTTCACTCAAGCAACCACCCCTACAAGCAGGGTGCTGCAATTCTCCTACCGCTTTACAACACGTTCACAAATCTGCAGCCTGCGAATTTCTTATATATCTCTTCGCATGCGGCGCTGTGCTGGTTGGAACAATGGTAATGCGTCCCCTGCATTATCTCACAGGGGTCCCAATCCCCAGGCAGAGGATGCGGGGTCCGATCTGAGATGGTTCCTGCGTGCAGCGGCCGCACAGCAGCGCTAGGCTGCACTCGGGATGGCCGGTGGAAGGGAGGAGGGAGCAGGGAGGTGGTGGCTGGGGGCGCGTCTAGAGGAAACAAATGCCCAGTCCCTTAACATGGGGCAGGGGGTGGGGGGCCTCATGGAAAGGAGAAGGACCATGTGCAGAGAGGACAGCCTCGGGAGCGTCCAAGGGCTGGCTCCTTCTCCTCCCCCCGCCGTTTCCCCACTCTGCCCCAGCCCAAGCAGTTCATATGCAAGATGCAATGGGGTGTGAGCCTGGGGGCAGGCGGGGGGTAGTCTTTGAACACTGCCTTAGCAGGATGACAACTTTTAAACGTTGAAAACTTTCCTGCTGGTCTTATAGCAGAAGCGATGCTCTTCTGTGCATATTGGACATCAAGTTAATGTGACCAGTGCTAGTTAATGAGTTTTAATGTCCTTGCCGCATTTCACGCCCCCCACACACACACCAAAGGAAAATCTTTAGGCTTCAGCCCTCTCTGGCTCCTCCTTCCCGCCCCACCATCACCGCAGCCCACCCGCCCACTAGAGACAATGTACTTCTGAGACGGACAGAAGTGTTGCAACACAATTTTTAATACTCTGTATTGAAACACTCACTGGTAACTGCTGAATGGTTTAGCATTCAGCGCTGACCGATCGGGGGTCTACCGAGCACCCTCACCACCTGCAGCAGCCGGAGCGTGGGCAGCCAGGCAATGCCACACGACGGCTCCCTGGCCAGCGTTTGCACGCCGACCGTAGCAGGCACCATGCCCTGCCTGCCCACGTCTGCCTGCAGCCTCCCTTGCTTCCTCAGACCAGGAGTCGCTGAAAACCTTCCCCCGGTCCTGCATATACTGTGGAGCACGTGGGCTGCCACATCTTGAGCCTATAGTTCAGTGACTTCCACCATGCTTTCAGATGGCCAAAGGCGCATTCAACGCTCTTCCAGCATTTGCTGAGATAGTCGTCGAATACAGTCGTTTGCTGGTCAGTAACTTGTCTTCCATATGGCCTCAAGACCGCTGGAGGTCCGTCCCAGCCCTCGTTCTCGATGGGTCTATGAGAAGCCCATTTCTGAGGCCAGCACAAGCCATACGAACTCCAGTTTCGGGTGGCAAACCACCTCGTGCTGCTTCGAGCATGTAGCCCTTCACCTCCCTGTTGTCCGAGGTGCTCCCCGTCTCATATACACACAGTTGTAGCCTGTGTGGTGCACTGCAGTATTTTAAGGGCTGGAATGCACTTTATCAGCACTTTGAAACACTGCAGCTTTATTAGAAGCGTCTGAAAATGTAGTCGCCATTCCAGACTACACACAGATGTGCCTTAGTAGAGGAGCCCGATGTTTTTCTTCTCCTCTTGTGACCCTGTGATGTCCGAGAGGGCTCTCATTCTTCCTCATGCCACCAGATGCTGGAGAAATTCTCCCCGCAAGGCAGCAGCTATGAAAAATTTGGCTGGCATTAAAGTGGCTCCCTCGCTTTTTTTTTTTAACTTCTCTGAGGATTTTATACCAGTGCAACAAAGATGGCTTTATTGAAGACTGCCCTCCAACTCCCCTCTCCCCCAACACCAAGCAACCTTGCTACAATTCATAATCCTTGACAATTACATCATATGAATGTCCATTTATTTATAGGGTTTTGCTTCTGAAGTGCAAAGCCAACGTGCTGTTTGTAGCCATGGCACTACTGATCAAGTGACAAGCTTCATGGCTCTCTTTGGACACCTTAACCCAGGCTCATTTGACATCTCTTTTGGGTCAACCCCGAACGGCAGATGAACAAAGCAGAGCTAGACCCTAGAAGCAGGCACGGGAGGGTTGGATTGTCGCCGAACACAAAAGGGTCCATATAGAAAAGGTGATGAACAGAGAAGCAACAATTCTTGCATCAGCTCAGTTGTTTCTAGCTAACCTTTTCCTTCCTGAAGGAAGAGACACTCTGTAACGTGAAAGCAGAGAAAGGCAAAGGACGTCCCTTGGGAAATGCAAGACTATATGAGAGGCACAAGTCCAGCGATGGCTATTGGAGTGGGTAGTTGTTCTGTGAAAGAAAAATCGTTTCCCAAGTTCTTCTCTATACATCTCAGCCGGTGCTGCTTAACCCCTGGCCCATAGGCTGAATCTGGTGCATGAAGCCACATCATTGAGCCCAGGGCAGGTCCAGAAATTTGGCAGCAAGGGAGCAGTGGTGGCACTCACTGCCATGGTGTTGGAAGTGGCTCTGGAAGCCATGACAATTAATGGTCTCTCATCACTCCCTTGCCCTCAAATTTCTGGACCCCTGGGGAGCCCTACGGGCTGGATGACACTGCCTTGAGCACTGGATTGTGCTGGCACAAGAAGTTGCACTGCAGCCAGATCTGGGGCTTGGGGCCAGGTAACCTGCAGATGACCCGCGTGCCAACCCCTGCACTGGATCTGGCCTGTGGACCAACGCCACTGTTGGATTAGACCTGCAGATTAGTCGCATGCCACTCATCCAGCCTGTGGGGCCAGGATGTTGAGCACTGCTGCTCTAAACCAGTTGTCTTATTTACTGGCTTCGCAGGACCTTCTAATTATTCTGCAAAAGGAACTGCAAGGAGCACCCATGGCAATGGCTTACTTCAATGCGGGTCTCTTTTAGCTGACATTCATATTCCCTGACCAATAATGTCCAGACTCTCCAGCAATGAAATGAAAGGGCAACTCCATAACTTTCATAACCTTCACAATGCTAGCAAGAGCATCCTTTTCCCAGCTAGGCTTTAAATTCTTAAAATGACGGCACCAGTCATAACTGCAGAAATGATGGTCATGTTCATCATTTGATTCACCTGCTGTCATCATAATGACCTCATTTTTTAATCTTATGTCCTCCAAGCACTTTTCGCAGATGACTTAATGGTGATGCACCTTCATTTAGCGAGGACAAGATAACACAGAACCATAAGGTGATAGCGCCTCTTTACTCAGTACTGGTTAGGCTTCATCTAGACTACTCAGTGCAGTTTTGAGCTCCACATTTTAAAAAGAACATGAAGAAGTTAGAGGAGGGTCCAAAGGCAGGTGACAACAATGACAAAGGGACTGAAAGGCAAGTCATATGAGGAGAGGCCAAAGGAAATAGGCATGTTCACCTTGTGAAAAAGGCACTTAAGAGAGGACATGATAGCAGTCTTCCAGTATCTGAAGGGCAATGTAGGTTTAGTTTGGATACCTGAAAAAACCTTCTTCACTGTTAGTGCAGTAAGGCAGTGGAGTAGACGCTGAGGGAAGTTATGGACTCCATCGCTGGAGGTGTGAAGTTGGACAAGCGCAGGTCAGGGATGATCTAGGTGTAGTTATACCCATGTTCTACTTTGGGTATTTCCCATGCTTCTGGGCTTTACTGGCTTCCACATGGGGCCGAGAAAGCATGTTTTTTCCCTACTGCTGCTACATGCATCAGGGTTTTGCTTTTCATTTCCTCCGAAGCATTGCGTGTTGTCTGCAGTCAAGACTGGGGTTTTGACTAGAGTGTGTCAGTGGTCCTGCAAAGGATTGAAACCTGGCTGGAGAAATCTTGCCTTGCACTCAGGATCAGATCAATCACTATAGTTGGGATCAGGAAGACATTTTATCCCATGGTTAGATTGGTACAGATTTTGAGGGAGGCTGAAGGGAGTTGCTCTCCTCTGTAGCAGTAGGGCATGGCCCCATTTTCCTTAGCTTTCAAGTGTATTTTAACAACCCTCACAGCAGTAGCAGTCATTGTCTCTCTGTAGTAGGTTAGGCTGTAGGTCTCACGGTTGTAGCAGGTTAACTATGTAATATTGCTCAGATAATCAATGGATTTGTATAGAATGGTTTGGCTAGGAATGATCCTGCCTTAGGTAGGGGGCTGGATTAAAGGTTGTCTGGAGGTCCCTTCCAGCCCTACTTTCCTATTATCTTAAAAATCATAGAAAAGTAGGGCTGGAAGGGAATGCACAAGGTCATCTAGTCCAACCTGCTGCTCACAGAAGGATCATCCTTGACTAAACTGTCCCAGCCAAGCGTCTGTCCAACCTGCTCTTGATAGCTTCCAGGCATGGAGAATCCACAATTTCTCTAGGCACTCTGTTTCAATGCTTAGCAACCATGATAGTCAGGAAGTTCCTCCTAAGCTCTGTCCAAACTTCCTCTTCTGTATCATGAAGCCATTGCTCTGAGACCCGTCCCCTCCAGCCACAGAGAAAAGCCCATCTCTGTCCTCTCTATAATCACCCTTCAAGTATTTGAAGACTTATCAAATCCCCCCACCTCAGTCTTCTCTTCTCCAAACTAAATAACGTTAGCTCCTTCAGCTTTTCCTCACAAGTCTTGCTTCCCAGGCCCCTAATAATTTTTGTCACTCTGTGCTGAACTCGGCCCAATCTGTCCACATCCTTCTTGAAGTGTGGGGCCCAAAACTGGACACATTACTTTACTCCAGGTGAGGCATCACCAGTACCATATGGTGTGAAGGGTCTAGTCTTTTATGTCTAATATGAAAACTCTTAACTAAGAACTCCGCGCCAAACACTTTACCCATTCCAGTAATCATTCTCCTCTTAACGTAGTCCTACTAAAAAATAATAATCAATGGCATTGGTTACATAGTGAGATCCTAACTATTCAAATTAAATATGGGTATTGCTATCTGACCCTACAAGAACTCAGTTCTAACCTTGGAAATGTGGTCATCTCTGGCCACGTGTCCCATACAATCACTTATTAATATGTAAATAGCTGAGTACTTCCATATGCAACATGGAAATAAATGCAAAACTCTAGAACTCTTGGTTCAAAGATGATACCTTTTATTAGACCAACAAAGACCAGCTAATTAGACCAACTAAAACTCTTAGTTGGTCTAATAAAAGATATCATCTCTGAACTGAAGAGTTCTAGCATTTTGCATGTCTTTTAGTCTCAGACCAACATGGCTACTAGCTACATCCCTTACGCAGTTCAGCACAAGAGGACATGCCTGGTCACCTCACGCTCAAATGACAAGTACTGAGATAAGCTCCGCAGCATAGACCGATCCAATAAAAGGAGGGCGCTCGTTCCTGTACAGAACATCTGCAGAAGACCCTCTAGGCACTTTAACCCTTCAGACTGGACACAACTGCTATTTAAGCTAACAGAAATCTTTCCATCAACTTCAGTAGAGCTGCATGGGGCCTGAAGTGAATTTTATCCAAAATGATTGTTCCTTGGTCTGATAAACCGGCTTTCCCTTTGCTCCCTCTTAAGCAGCCTCGCACAAACTCGGGCTCAGAACCAAGCCTCCATTTTGGAAGTTAAAGCATAGAGCGGAAAGTCAGGAAATAAGATCAATTGGAAGCAACAGTTTTGACAAGAAAAACATTTATTCTATTGCCATTGGCAGTAGCTTCAAATGATCAGCTGGGCTGTGCCTCGCCAAAGTGTACATTCCTGTTCAATAAAAGTGTTGATGTTATACCCCTCTCAGTTTCTAAACTGGGAGCTTTATAAATCTTCTGATGATTATTTTCTCCCCCTCCCCTATAAAAACAACATTTCATCTTGGAGCACTGGTGGCAGCTCAGACTAACAGAGAATTGGAAATGAAGACCAAAACTTCTCTGCCGCCAAAGGATGGATGGGAAAAAACAAGCCATAATAACTATGGAAACCAAAATACCAAAACCTTCCTTACTAGGAAAATGGTTCATAATTAGCAAGGCTTCAAATGCCTCCGAGGAGGGTCAAATGAAGCAATAATTCGGTGGCTCCAAGAGCACAAAGAAAGTGCCACGGCCAAAGGGATTAGAAGAGGAGGTGGGTCAAGAAGGTGGGTCAACCACCACCTTTGAAGCATTCCCAGTATGAAAAAAGTAGGGCAACCTGCGATCTCAGTTTTACTTTCCAAGGCTGCTTGGATTATCTGCATTGTCCCTACTCTTAGCAAGCACTGCTCATATGTTCCTATGGTGCAGCATTTCTTTGCTAAGAAGATAACTTGGGTGAATTTACACAAAACTTAATTTCTCCTAAACCACCACCAATAGTTTCAAAGTTGGTAGGGTCAGAAGGGACCTGGGCAGATCATCAAGTCCAACCTCCTGCCATGAGCAGGAAAGGATGCTGGGGTCAAATGATCACAGCTAGGTGATTATCTAGCCTCCTTTTGAAGACACCCAGGGTAGGAGTGAGCACCACTTCCCTTGGAAGTTGTTTCCCAGGGATACCCAGGGATTACTGCAGTAAAAGGGGTTAAAATCAGATATCAGCTTCCAAACCAGTCCCCATTACATCTTCACAGCTCTAGCATAAGCTTCCAGTGTCTTTTAAATGCAGCTTATCCATCGCAACATTTGGTTGCATGCTGTGGGCATAGAGGAAATACCTTGAATATAAAGCTACATGTAGGCACTGTGGAAACCTAGCATAAAGTTGGGCAAAACTGATCTTTAAATGGATAACGTAATGTGTGCAGCATGTTTATGAGAGAGAGAAACCACAGAAGCCTGCAGTGCACTTGGAAGAAGACTCAGACAGGCCTAGGATCCAGTAGATTTAACTTTCTCGTTTTATTTGGTATGTGGATACAACCCCTGTATGCCAACTGGAGAATGAAGCACGCTATGGAAATGAGTATCTGAAACACAGTGATAGGACTTAATCCTTCTGGCAACACATTACAGAAGCTTTCAACTCCAACCCAGGCCCTACAGCTTCATTTGAGAAAGTATTTATCATGGTTTGGTTTATAGAGATTTGAGTTTCTTTATGAGTTTCATATTGGCTAATAATGGCCTAGAGTTCGTGTGTTCCCGGGCTTGACAGATTCCACATTTATGAGGTTGAAAGCTTGACTCCTGGAAAAGATTTTCAGTCTGGAGCCACGCAGTCTGGCTGACCTATAATTTTACAATAAGAGTCACGACAGGGAACATGTCAGGCTGGGATATCACTGGACCTTGAGTTCATAGTTCAGCACAAGGCCAGGGGCAAAGTGCTTATGCCATTCGGAAAGGGATGGCATCGCACGTGCTCCAGTAGGTCACATGCTGCTGGGAAGATGGCATGACCTGTTTAAAATGAAAATTCCTCAGAAGTAAAAAAATGCCATAAGAGGGAAAACACATTGTTTTACCAAATTCTACTATCATCTCCAGTAAAGAGTGGTAAAGCTCTTCTACAATGCGTGCGTTTTCCTAAGCTGGAAATATTGGCGATGGGCACCAACCGCCCCTTGGACAGTCAGGAGTATTCGGGAATTCCTCGATACGCCTCTTCAAGGGCGGAACGCTGCGAACCAACCAGCATTTCTGCCGACAGTATAATGCTTCTAAATTATGATTCATTGGCTGAACATATTATCTGGAGGAGTTTTTCCCAAAACACGTCTCAACTTGCTCGCTGCAAATTCTCTCTCTCTCTCCCTTGATCGTGCTGTCAAATTGCTCTCCGTCTTAAGATGATTTGCATATCTTAGCTTATTTCTAGCTCTCCTAGTCTGACCCCAACCAATTGTAGATTGGTGCACATCGTCTGCAAACAGCAGTGCATTGCCTCTATACAAGGGGGTTTTTAGTGGGTGCAATACACAGTGCGCTCTCTCTCTCTCGTGTTTCTTTACCTGGTCCTATCCCCCTTTTTGGGGGGTAGTTTTAACACAAAGGAAAAAATTATTCAGACTGAAGACATGTGGCTTGCTCATTGTGCGTAGGAAAACATAATACCTATTGTTAGAAAGAGTGAAATAGTCTGAAGCACTTCGGTTCTGACTCGGCAACAAGTCCAGCCGTTCAAAGTGGAGCGGATTTGATAGTCCTGATGACACGGGGACATAAAGATATCCAAGATGCTGCTATGGCCTGCTCAACTTTCTTAACTGTGCAATACTGCCTGGGTAAGAAATTTCTTTTTTTTGGGGGGGGAATAAACAAGACCACAAAAGGCATTGTTATGGCATTTGGTTTGCTTTGCTTTGCTTTGGCTTTTTGTAAAACCATGGAAGAGAAACATAGCAGCAAAGATTTCATTTTGATTTAATGTGGCAGGAAAGACCACTGGAGAAAACCACTTTTGTTTCAGAAATTGTCTGAGTTTTAGCTTGCAGGCACCAGTTAAGTGCCGAGTATATTAGGAGCAATTCTCTTTTCCAGCTAGATTTCTAAAAAATGGTTCAGACTCTGGCTTGTATTTGAAGCTCTCTCAAAAATAAGTCGAAGAACCTTTGTTTCCTCATAAGCAAAGCAGAAAAGGATCCTACAAATGCACAGCACAGCCATGTCACCTGAGAGTCAAGTTCCTGAGGTAAGAGGGGAATTTCTTTTTATTCGCAGGGGAAGACAACAGGTCCAAAGAATCTGAACAGAAGGGGAGTTCGAATCAGCACTCCGACATTATACCAGGCACCCAGAATGGACAGAAAGGCTGAAGTGAGCATGTCAGGGCAGCAGCAGTCACCTGTATCCTATGGGACGGTGAAGACAGTCATGGCATCGTTGTGAGGAAGCAGTGGGCACCTGCTGAAGCCTAGAACAGGAGGCTGGGCAAAGCCACATTACTAGTCTCAGGGGTGTAGGTTGTAGCCGTGTTGGTCTAAGGATACAGGCAGACAAGGTACTTTGGGTGAATCTGATATCTTTTATTAGACCAACTCACATATTTTTTCCAACTGTTTGAGCTGGTCTAATGAAAGGTATCAAAAATACCCAAAGAACCTCATCTGCCTAAGTTACTAGTCTGTAACATCATCCTCAACTGGGCAGAGCGCAGGACTCAGGCTTTTAGCTCTGTATGAAGAAGCCGAGCACCTCCAAGCACTTTGCTCTTCCAGGGGTGGTTGCACCTGAGCCTCTCCCCTCCCCATGCTGCAGACGGAGCCACACTCAATGACACATCTCCTCCCAGGGCAGCCACCCCTCATCCGTGAGGATGGAAATGCTGAGAAAGAACGTGACCTTGCCCAGACTCGCATGGTCCTCCTAACCCAGAAGGGGAGCTGGGGAAAACTGATTCACAAACTAACATCAAAAGGTCAAAGGACAAGAAGGTCAGAAATGTATTTAACCGACATTATTGCCCAACTAGTGTTGACTCATAATAAAACTTGTTTCAAAATAAGGAGCAAGTACCCTACAGGAACGTGACAGGTTCCTCCTAACTCGCGCCCGTTCCATTCGCCATTACCAACCCCGCTGCAGATGCACCTTTCAGCCATCACGCGCCGACATCACCGAGCTTCAGGTTTCCTCCGCGAAATGCTCTAGACCCCAAAGACCGCAGTTATCACTGCAGCACGCATGTCTGGCACCACGGGAACAAGCTGCTAGAATGAATCCTTGACGCAATCTTCAATCTTCTTTTGGCCAGTTAGCACGGCCTGGGGACAGCCTTGGAAAAACGGCTCGTTTGGAGGAGTAGACTGAATTTGTCCATCAACGAGCTCAACTGACTGTACGGGGAGTTGAGATGAGCTGGACTGAAGCAGTGCCCTGGCCCCAACACCATATCCCACACCAGGGACTGCAAGGGCATGTGACACACAGTTGTTATGCCAAGCTCGATATGCAGCCTCCACATGGGCAAACTCCCGTGGCCAGGACCACTGCACGTGCTCCAGCAGCCTCAAAAGACAGGCCCAGTTAGCTAATCGGTTGGTGTGCTTGATGTTAAACAAAGACAACTTCCCCCATCTTCTGGATGCCACCCTTGTGTCTGCCCACCTGTCCTCGTACCAGCGAAGAATCCTCAAGCCCGCGGAAGCAGGAAATCCACCCACCACACAAGATCATTGCTGCAATGCAATTGGCTTTTTACCATGGCAAAAACCCAAGCCAACCTCTTGCTTTTGTCATCAATATTAGCACAGAACATGTCTTCCTCTACCTTCTATATCACCCATGGGTGACTGGTGCCTCCCGAGTCTTGGGCGGCACCAGATCGCTGATGGAGGGGGTCCCCCAGTGGTCGATCACCAAGCCAGCGGTGAAACTGGAAGTGCACATCTGGTTTTGCAGCTGGCGTTTGCAGAGGATGCACAGCTGATCTCAGGGGGTGCACGTGCCAATGATATCAATCACACTGCAGAAACACTGTACTCTTGTTGTAGCTGTGATGGTCAAGGGAACAGGCAAAATACAAGATTTATTTCATCATAACTTTTATTGGATTAACTACTGAGTTGGGAAAGATATTATACAAGCTTTCAGGCACAAAACAGCATTGCTCAAGTCTGGAACCAATAAAAGCAATTGGTCTACCTGGTACTTAGATTAGGCCATATCTGCCTTTCCCAGACCTGAGAAAGGGCACTTGGGCCTGACAGCTTGCCTAATATCTCTCCTACTGTATAGTTTGTCTAATAAAAGGTATTACCAACAAATCTTGTTTCTTCCATATTAGCTACAAAGAGTAGGTGGATAGAGTTCAAATCCAAGCCATGTATAGATAAGCAACACAGAAAAAGAAAAACCTTGGAAACCCAGAGACTGAAAACAAATTGATGTTATTGATTCAAAAAATAAAAATAAAACTCAATATGTTCAATCTCTGTCCGTCACTTAAGGACTTCCACTTAATAGCACAGTACCTGGCCATGCTTCCCTTTCACCAACAGATACTATTCAATGCTAATCCTTTTGAGATTTCTCGCTTCAAAGGTACAAGATATCACTCGGAGATAAGATTAACCCATCTCACTAGACCTTGCCTTGATCAGGACACTTAAAGAAAGTGGAATGGCTTTCTTTGGAAAGGGATGACAGAGCAACTTGCCTAAGCACTGCGTGTGCTGGCCGGGGATGTACCTTCAAATAACCGAGCCTGGACGCAAGACCAATGGACCGTAGGAGCAGTCTGTGGACCCTCTTTCCATAAAGATAAATAATGGCACCTCGAGTGCAAAACATTTTTTTGAATATTAAGGAAAGCAAAAGTTTTATGAGCTCACGCTTGAGAACAAATTTGAAATACATTTAAAATTTACAAGCAGAGAGAGTAAGATTTGCCTTATGCACTGATTACCCTATGGTCTCCTACTTCCACGCTTAAGTTAATAACACGATGGCACTATTACTAATTGCACTCCATCAATGCCATTTTTATATGCATAAATTTCAGTGAGAGACATGTCACCATTCTGCATTTCAATGGGGAACTTGCAACACAAAATGTCAATTCTGTCACATAATTAACCATTCAAAAGCAGCTTTAACAACCTGGAAACTTACCTCCTAGCCCATTCAATTCTTCTGTCAGCCTCATGCGTTTGCCAGCTTTCCAGGAAACTTCATGCTCCCTTTGCTGTATCCAGCACTGTAATAAAGAGAAGAAGCACTCTATCAAAATCCTTTAGGGAAGAATAGGTAGCTGCTCCCTGCTTGTAGATTTAAGCTTTTAATAACTGAATAACCTTCTTAAGGAGACTAAGAGCCCACAGCTCTCCTCAATCTCCTACTCTCTCTTCTCCCAAATGATAGAGGTATTAGCACAAGAGTTCTGCTACATCAGCCTAAAACTGGAGACATGGAAGGAGGATCAGACAAATGCTATTAGCTTCTCTCACTCACTGCACCCTGCAGTTGGTGCAGTTTCTCTTCTCAGTTAGTTACACCAGCCTAACTCCCTTGCCTTACTTTTGATTTACCTTGGTGTAAAGAGCAGGGCAGGTCCAAGGCCTGACTTCCATTAACAGAGCGGTCGCTGCTTACCACTGTAACTATCAAGGGGCTTTGGTGTGGAAGTAAGGGCACTTCATGCTGTCAGATCAGAATAGGAGGGCTCAAATGTAATGGAGAATGAGAGGCCCAGTCTTTCCTCCCGTCACAGAGTGCAACGAGGAAACAGCACTCAAACAGGCCTCACATTCCTTCACCGCTAATTCTGGTTGTACTCTACATTTTCTTGAATCTAAGACAACCCCGAATTTAAGACGACCCCCCCCCACATAAATAGATTCTATAGATGGAAAATGTATAATTTTGTTATATTTTTCCAGGTATAGAATTTATGTATTGGAGGGTGGCCTTAAATTCACCGCCCCCCACCTCTCCCTGCCCCACTACAGCAGGGAAAACAATGGCTGGAGGGTTAGGTGGCTGGGGGGCGGGGAGGGGAGCAGCTTCCTTACCCTCTGCCCCTACCCCCTCCTTGCAGCTTTCCTTCCCCGCCCCCACCTTCACCCCTCCCACCCCCAGCTCCCCACAGCCTCTGCCCTTTCCCCTCCTCTCCCCCCAGTCTCTGCCCCTTCTCCCCATGCTAAACCTCCCTTACTGTCAGACACTGCTCATGCCTTTTTCCCTTCCCGGAGCACAGAGCGTCGACGCGCAGCCCCTGCACACGGCACAGCTGCACACCGGCAGGGGACGCAGCTCCACGTGCTCTGTGCCCGGAGGGAATCCAGCGCGAGCTGGCGTCGAGCAGCACCTGACAGTAAGGAGGGGATGGGACAGGGAGAGGAGAGCAGAAGCTGCAGAGGGGAAGTCAAGAGGCAGGGCAGGTGACTGCTCTGGGTCTGACTCTGGTCCCAACCTGGCCTCGAGACTAATCAAAACCACAGGAGCTGCCTGCCCGCCCCCCACACCCCTTCCTGGCTTCCACTTTGTATGCAAATCTAAGACAAGGCTTTTTTCCCTATGCTGATTGGGGATAAGGGGTGGGCGGGGACTCTCGTCTTAGATTTGAGTAAATATGGTATTTGTCTTAATAACAATCTGCCCACTGGTGCACGTCACCAACTGGGGAGATATTTGTTACAGCACTTAAGAGCAAAGAGTCAAGTCCTGGCACCTCCAGGGATTGAACAGGAAGGACCAATATCAGAATATTGTTTCTTTCAGTGACTCAGGGGCTTTCTGAAGCAAGTATTTACGGACACCACCTAGACAACAAATATTCTCTAGTCAATCAGCACTGCTCTGCTATTAGGGAAGTTACAGGTTTGCTGCCGTAGTGTGCTAAAGAGAACTCTGATCCAAATGACAGAGGAGGCGGCACGACTTCAGAAGACCCAGGGCCATTTCCATCTCTAGTGCGGGTTCTCCTCCTGGATGTGGGGATATCGCTTAGATCAGATGTGTCAAACTCACTCCAGGCCCCAGGCTAGATACAGACCACAGAACCACCAGCAACTCCAGCAGGCCCACTGGTGGCACTGCAAGTCCAGTGGGTTCAGGGCAAGCAAGAGCTGTCTCAGCACAGCCCTTGCTCAGCCCCCTGCCTCTGATGGCTATGTCCATCAGGACCCAGGCCAGGGCCCACCCCATGGTCCGGCCTGCCCACATTTCCAGTAGCCTGGCAGACTGGACAGGATAACTCTACCGGCTGTGTCTTTCACACCCCTGGCTTAGATCATCTATTCCTCACTTTCTCCACCTGTAAAATGGACATAGTAACACTATCCACACAACCTGAATCCTTCATCAAAAGCTTAGGAGTGGCAGGCCTTTTGATATGCCATTTAGGACAGTGGGCCAAAGCGCACCAAGTAGAAGTATAAGCCCCTCTTGGTGATGGGGGCCACTAGGGGCACATCACTGATTACTTGGGACAACAGAGAAATGAAACAGGGACAGAAGTGAGGGTTGTAGGTTCACAACGAGTGCCCCAAGGGGGCACACCAAGAAGAGCACACTGGAGGGTGTACACTGGCCCTCGAATGAGTCCAAGGAGCCCGTGGACACTGCCCTGTGAAACTCTGCCCAAAGGTGTGAGTGGACAAGGGACAGGAAAGTGGCCCCCACCGTCCCCAAGGGTCTTTCCAGCCAGTCTCCTTCCTGGTCAGGATAGATGGCCAGCTTGGCTAGGCAGGAGATTAAGTAGGAGGCCTCAGGACTTGGTGAGGCCACTGATGAAAGCTGCATAGATGAAAAGGTGCAGGGAGTCAGCAGGAGGTTCTGGGGGAGATGGTGAAGGGGCTGCAGCCTGGCACAATCCAGGTAGGTCTATTTACGATTTGAAAGAAGGGCAGGACATACACATCCAAGACACCATTTTGAGAGTTTTAAGAAGCCTGGCAAAGCCAAGTGTCAGTCACATCCCTGTTCTCAGTACTTATACAATTGTAGAAAAATAGGGCTGGAAGTGCAGCAATGGAGGCTGCACCCACAACTACCACCAGGCAGGCTGAGAGGCAACAGAGCAACTGGAGGAGAAGATGCTGGGTAATCGTAGTAGGCAACTGCCTGCTGAGAGGAATGGAGGGAGACATCTGCTGCCTGGATCCCATGGCATGGGAGGTCTGCTGTCTCCCTGGGGCTTGGATCCATGATGTCACAGAAAAGATCCCCGGTCTTGTGCAGCCCACAGATTACTACCCCACGTTCCTTCTTCATGTGGGAACAAATGACATGGCCAGGAGCAATCCAGACTGCATCACAAGTGACTACAAGGCTCTGGGAGCTGGGCTTAAAGGATGGGGGGGCTCAGGTAGTTTTTTGCTCTGTGCCCCCTTTTGCAGGCCACAGTCCAAGGAGGCAAGAATGCATCGATGAGGTGAAGCGACATCTCCGATGGTAGTGCCACCAAGAAGGCTTCAGCTTCTACGACCACAGTACCCACTTCAAGGACAGAGGATTCCTGGGGATAGACAGCATCCACCTCACATGGAAAGGTAAGTCTCTTTTCTTGGCCAGGATGGCCAATCTCTTAGATAGGGCTTTAAACCAAGAGTGCAAGGGGATGGGGAAACGCTAATGGGGGACCAATATACAGGAAAGCTCCACTGACAATGAAACCAAGCAAGCCACTCTTATGGGAGGTGAGAAAACAGCTACCCTTCAATGCAACAAGCGGCCAGTGACCTCAGTAGAAGGACTTAGGTGCCTGTACATCAAGGCCAGAAGCATGGGAAACAAGCAGGAGGAACTAGTCCTCCTACTCTGCACTACGATCTAGTAGGGATCATGGAGACCTGGTGGGACTCCTCTCATGACCAGAGGGTAGCCATAAAGAGCTATGTCCTTCACAGAAGGGATCAGGCAGGGAAGGGAGGTGGGGGTGCTGCCCTCTATGTAAAGGAGCAGTACACCTTCCTACAGGCTGATGTTGGCCCCAAAGAAGAACAGCTTGAAACCCTCTGGGTCAAGCTCCAGGGGAGGCACGGTAAGAGAGACCTGACTGTATGTATATACTACATGCCACCTAACCAAGGGGAGGAACTTGATCTAGTGTTCGCCCAAGAACTGATGGAGGCTGCGCATGCACGGGACATGGTTGTCATGGGTGACTTCAACTACCCAGACATTTCCAGGGAGGAGTGCTTGACAAGCTCAAATCGATCACGATCCTTCCTGACTAGCACCGAAGAGCTTTTTTTTTTT
>JAGPOW010000304.1:8365524-8389346 GCA_030014935.1 Caiman crocodilus
CCCCCACAGCTGTGGGAAGAGGATGACAGAGTCAGGCCTACTGCCGAGGAGTTTTGGGGAAGCCTCATCTCTTGTTGGTGTTCTCCAGGTCTCCAGAGCACTGGGTAATCATGCTTTTCCTTTGCCTCTGTAAACCCCGGTGCAATTAAGCCCTAGATTGCAAGTGGGAAATTTGCCTCTGAGCGCACATTTTCCAGGTTTCTGGGGGAGAGTTTGTAAGCAGGTCACTCAGCTTCCTTATTACGGCCAGAGCTGATGCACTCTGCTTGGTGTCCCCCGTCCGCCACCTCGGAGCACTTATTAACCTGCAACCATCATTCCTCACCCTCTTATTCCTTCAGTTATCCTAAGCGCTCTGTTGGCTCATACTTAATTGCTTCTTCTTAAAACAGGAGAGACGAACTATTTATTGAGGCCAGAAAGCTGTAACTGCAGTTTCCCGGCAACTTATTCTACATAGCCAACCTTGTCCCCACCGTGAACCAAAAAAAAGCAAGCATACAAAGAACCAAAACCTGTTGTCTCTCTTCAGACCTGGAGATGGAAAACCCAGGCTCTGTGCTTCCCCTCAACACCACCACCACCACCTCCTCTCTCCTTTCCCCTTATCCCTCCTCTGACTCCAACTTGCTAATCATCAGCTGCAGCTGGCTCCCAGCCTTCCAGCCAGGCAGACTATTAACTGCTGCCTACCTGCAGCTGAGGTTTCAGCCCCCAAAGTCTCAAGTCTTATTAGTAAACCCCTAGAAATTGAACTCATTAGTAAATTGAAAACCCGTGCAAATTGAAACTCCTTTAATACTGCCAAACAGCATTCAGGAGAAGAGCATACACAGAATCGACTTTGTCTGTGTGTGCAGTGTCTACGCCCCCGATTACAGTAGTATCTGAATGGCTGTTGGTAAAATACAGCGACTGTATTCCCATCTTTTACAGCTAGGGAAGTGAGAGATGAAGGCCGAAATGCTCAGAAGTAACTTAAGTGTCGTGGGCAATAGTGTAACGAGCAGAGAGGCAGTCAGGGCATCAGACACTTAGTAGGGACACCGATATGGCCCCTTCTCCGGAGTCTTTGCCATGGCAGGTGCAGCCCCATCCCCAGAAGTGTATCTGTTGGGGAGAAGGGCAGGGAAGCAAGGGCAATGGTGCCCTGCCCCCAAAGGCTTGCCCATGGGAAGCCCAGCCCTGTGCCCCTGGGGTGGGAGGGGAAGCAGACAGGGCATGAGGAACAGCCACCCAGGGAGCCCACACCAGCGTGCAGCAAGCCTGTCCCCTGGCTGCAGCAGTCTCAGGCCATGGTGCTACAACAGGAGCTGGAAGAGCTGCCACCAAGCGCTGAAAGCAGAGGCCAGATCCCCCTCTCTTTGCTCTCCCATGCTCAGCAGCATTCCCCCACACTACCACCTCTGCCCCAGGTGCTGAAAGATCGCGCTACACCTCTGGGCATAGGGCCAGATTTTTAAAGGTGCCTAAAGGGGAAGGGAGATACATGGTGGGGAAAACAACCAGGTGTCTCATTGCTACGGACTGTGGAGAGAGTTAAGGGTCTAGGAAAGGGATGTCAAACTCACTCTGTGCCCCCTGGATGGGTCTGGACCACAGGACTTCTTGCAGTATGTTGATGGCCCTGGTCTAAGAGATACTGAAAGTCTCATCGGGCACCGCCCTGCAGCATTAGGCACTTCAGTGTCTGTAAACCTTTCACCCTCGGACACTCAGCAGCAGAAGTCTCATTGAGGATGTGACCCAGATTGAGGCTTCTGGGATCAATCTGCCAGAAGCCTCAATCTGGCCTACAACAGCTTGGCAAGACTCCCTATTTGGCCTGCAGGCCCAAATACTTGCCCACCCCTACTGTAAGCTGCTGTACGTTAAGTGTTAATACTGTTTCTTGCCTGCACAGCTCAGACTTGCCACTAGACAGCTGACAAGCAGGAGCACGCTTGGAGCCAGGACACCTGGGCTCTATCCCTGCTCTGCGTTACATTTACTACTTCCATTGTGACGTACTAGGAAAATGTGTATTAGCCTGTCTTAATGCATGTTCATGGTTTTTAAGAGAGACAATGTGCATTAGCCTATTTTAATGCACCTTAACTAAATAGCCCATTTTTAGTGCTTTAATGCACATTAAAATAGGCTAATGCACATTAAAGTGCATGTGTAGACATGTCTTCAGAGGGCACTTAGTATGCCTTAACAAGCTTTAATGTGCATACATTCATGTTTTAAGTGATCTTGGTATGGTCTAAGTGTAACATGTAAGTTCACCCTCAGCTGCTGCTGAAATAGGATTTAGTCACTAAAGGGCATTTGAAATTTTTATCTGACATGACTTAAGGTCACGCAGGGCATCTTTGGCACAATAGAGACTTAACCAGTGTTCTCTTTTGCCAGGTTCATACCCTGGGTTTTCCCTCCTTCTCCTCTGTTTAATAGCAGCCTAAGCTTGGGAATGGGGCGGTTATTTAATTCTTTCTTGACTCCCTGTGGAATATTTACAGTTTGGCTCTTGTATTTCCACCTCTCTCTCTTTCTCTACAGCCCACCAGAAAAAGAATCTTAAAAAAAGGGTTCTAGGACTTGGGAGGAATCCCGCTGGCACGGGATATGGCTTGCTCCAGAGGGGATTGTAAGCCGACACTCGGAACTTGTTGGATTGTAATCGGTTGATGTACATGACAAATATGTGCTGTGGTCAGCCGCTGAAAGATGAGAGCATTAATTAAACCGTGGCCACAATGACAGAGGACAATTTCAGTGTAACCAGGGCATTGCGTGCGCTGTACTCGCATCCGGGATGTAACATCAGAACCACTTCAGGCAAGCTATGGACTGTACGTAAGTGCAATTGGTAGGACTCAAGAAAGAGTCTTAATAATTCAGAAAAACTTATCTTCCCAGGTATTTATATGCCTCTCCCTCCTCCCTAACTTTCCCCCCCTGGCTGCCTTCTATCCTCTTAGTTGATATTTTCATCATTTAAATATGTATTTGCCCTGGTTTCCTAGGACAGGGAATACTGGAGCAGTCTCTTACTCCCGCATTTTTCTGAAGGCCAATCTATGTCCTGTCTCACCAAATCATGCCACAGATGGAGAATTAGTGAGTGTTTTCTTATACAGCTCATACAGATGCCCCTCTCCCCCACCACTCCAGCAACTATAGGAGTTCACCCCTTAGAAAAGGCTTCAGATAGGTCATGGGAAGCAGTAACAATACACAGAATAAATCAGAAGAAGACTGTGACTTCCCAAATGGCTGAGATGGTTTTATAAAGAGGAGATTTTTGTGTTCATAACAGCACAAATCTGGAATGGAACAAAGAACCCCACACCCCAGAGACTAATTAAAACTTATCTGCAATATGGGCACGCTCCTAGCAGGAGCTGAGATTCACAGACCTGATGTCTGCTCATTGTTATCAGCTGATTCATCCTGTGGGACTGAACCCAGACCTGGGGAATGTCATTGAGGCTCTTGTCCTTTCCTTATCTTCAAGGAAGGTAAATCAGGCTCTCTCCTATGATGGTAACATCAATAAGAGAGCTATGCACATGAGTGGAAGGTGGCCCGGTCCAATGTAGGCTGCAGACAACTGCACTGCTCTTTCCCCTCCACTCATCATAATCATCAGTTGTGCAAGACAGCCACTTCCTTTTCCTGAATCGTAAAAGGCAATTCAGATCTCTGTCCATCCTGGCGGTCCTGCTGGGAAGAGGAGCTTGTTGCCCCTGGGGAGAGGGTTTGTGGGTGCCGGCGAGTGGAAGGCCTGCCTGTTTGGGCCTGGTGGTGCAGGTTCAGTTTAAGAGTCATGTTGCAGGGATGTGAGCAGAGAGGAGCTCCTTAGCTGCTAGGCTCAGCAATGGAAAGCAGTCTGAACAAGGAGACGGGACTTGCCTAAGATGAAAGGCTAGGCTTTTTGGAAGCCACCGAGGAGCAAAATACCAGCAAATAGACCGGGAAACAGGAATTCGCCATGGGATTTGTCTAGCCACTTTCTTACCCTTCGTTCACTGAACCAGCTGAGCGGAAGCCGGCAAAGGAGGAAAAGGGAATTTTTCTAGGAGGCAGACGTAGCAGCAATAGGAGAAGCTAGCAGGACACTTAGCATGAAAGGCAGGAAGACATCACAATGCAAAGCCCCTGCCACTGCCACCTGTTCCTGTGCCTGTACCTGTGCAAGATCTGTCCAGGCCTGGCCACTCACCACTGCGGCTTCCACCCAGGTGCTAGCCTGGCTTTACAGGGCTGCAGCCAAGGACAGCCACTGCCAGGTGGGAGAGGTGCCTCCTGGTAGATTCGTTCAGGAATCAAGTAAGGGAAATGCCGGACGACGTGGACCGGCTCCAAAGTATTCTCAACATTGAGGCCTTGATGCTCAGAAACCTTCAGCTCATGCAAGCCGGTCAGCCGGAGAAGGCACAAGAAGACATAGGAGACAGATACTCAGAAAGGTGGAAGCTGGCAGCTCATCACCTTTGGCCACCGGCAGCACTCCTATTCTGAGCCTGCGGCTGTCCAGCTGGAGAACAAGTATGAAGCACTGGCTTTGGATGAAAAGGAGCCAACTCCAATGGCAGGAGAGGCCAAGCCATGCACCCCTATATGAGTATATGGCTCTGAGCACAAGGGCAAAGAGGACACGGGCCCAGGCTGATGTCTCATTGATCCTTCCAGTCAAAGGCCTGGCTTGGAGGAGATGCATCTCAACTTGCCACTCACAAGCAAGGAGGATTCAGTTGAACACATGAAGAGAGAAGGTAGCTTGGGTGACTGTGACCATGAAATGGTAGAGTTCAAGATCCTAAAGGAAGGAAGGAAGGAAGGAGAGCAGCAGAATAAAGACCCTGGACTTCAGAGAAGCACACTTTAAACAAACTGCTGCTTTTAACAAACTCCAAACTTCACCACAATCTGGGCATGCAGGATGCCCTGGGAGGCAAGTCTGAGGGGGAAGGAGTCCAGGGGAGCTGGCTGTACTTTAAGGAGGCCCATTTAAGGGTGCAGGAGCAACCTATCTTAATGCAGGACAAGAATGGGAAGTGCACCAGGAGACCAGCCTGGCTAGACAGCAACCTGTTTGAGTTGAAACTCAAAGAGAAATCCTACAAAAAGTGAAAACTCAGTCAAAATTACTAGGAAAGAGTAAAAGATAATAGCATAGGCTTGTGAGGAAAAAATTCAGAAGGCCAAGGCATGTTTTGAGATGCAGCTGGCAATTAAAAGGGATTCTACGATTGTTCGAAATGAAGGGGGAGACCAGAGAAACCAGAAGCCCTTTGTGGAATGTGGAAAACAATCCAGTTAAGATGATGCAGAGAAGGCTGAAGTATTTAATGCCTTAGCAAATTTGCAGACAACATGAAGTTGGGTAAAACTGCAGATGCTTTGGAGGGTAGAGCTTAGGTGGAGAATGACTTGGATAGCCTGGAAAAATAGTACGCAATCAATCAAATGAAATTCAGCAAAGACAAGTGCAAAGTCCTGTGCTTGGAACAAAATAATTGAATGCAAAAATACAGACTGGGGAATCATTGGTTAGGCTGCGGTACTGCAGAGGACCTGGGGGTTACAGTAGACATTAAACTTAATGTAAGCCAGCAGTGTGCTCTCATTGCAGAAAAGAAGTCAACGGGCTGAATTGAAAGAAGCGTCACTTGTATGTCAAGGGAAGCAATTTTTCTGCTCTCTTCAGCACAGGTGAGGCTTTCTATGGCATACTGTGTCCAGTTCTAGGACCCACACTTCAGGAAGGGTGTGGACAGATTAGAAAGAGTCCAGCAAAGAGCAGCAAAAATTATTTGAGGCCTGGGAAGCAAGACCTACGAAAAGAAGTTGAAAGAGCTTGGGTTATCTACTCTGGAGAAGAGAAGACAGGGGATTTGATATAAGCCTTCAAATACCTGAAGAGTGATTATAGAGAGGATTAAGACGGACTTTTCTCTGTGGTCACAGAGGATAGGACTAGGAGCAATGCCCAGCTGCCGTAGCAGAGACAATTTACTTTGGAGACTAGGAAGAGATTTCTGACTATGATTGCAAGCATTGGAGCAAGTTGCCTAGAGAAGCTGGGGACTCGCCGTCCCTGGAAATTTTCAAGAGCAGGTTGGACAGACTCGTGGGTGGGATGGTTTAGTCGGGGGTGATTCTGCCTTGATCAGGGATGTGCACAAACAACATATGCCCCCAGGGGCTGGGGGGCACAGCGACCACCCACAGTTGGTGGCAGCGGGGGCAGTGCTGGGGGCACGGAGGCGGTGAGTAGGGAGCTCTTGCAGGCAGCCACAGCAGTGTCGGCAGCAGGGGGAGAAGAGGGGGGTGAGCGCCGACCAGTGCTCAGCGACCACCTGCAGACACCACTGGCAGTGTTGGCAGAGCTCCTCTCAGGGGGTGCACCACCAATCTCAGGGGGTACACGTGCACCCCCTGTGCTTCGCCAATGGGGATTTGCACATGTCCGTGTGGCTGGACAGGGTGCACCCAAGGATGAGGAGGGAGTTCACTGATGCGATTGCAGAGCCACTGGCCACTATCTTGAAAACTCATGGCAACTGGGACATTGCAAAAGATGCAGACACAGCACCCATCTTTAAGAAAGGGAAGAAGGAAGATCCAGAGAACTACAGACCAGTCAGCCTCACCCTGGTCCCTGGAAAAATCATGGAGCAGGTCCTCAAGCAATTTGTTTCTAAGCACTTGGAGGAGAAGTCAGCATGGATTCACTATGGGCAAGTCATGCCTGACCAGCCTGATTGCCTTCTATGATGAGATGGCCAGCTCTGTGGATGCAGAGAGAGCAGTGGGCATGATGTACCTTGACTTTAGGTCTCCCACGACATTCTTGTAAGCAAGATAAGGAAGCCGAGGTTGGGTGAATGGTCTGTAAGGTGGATAGAAAACTGGCTGGATCATCAGGCTCAGAGGGTAGTAATCTATGTTCAATGTCTAGTTGGCAGCTGGTATCAAGTGGTGTGCCTTATCGTTTGGTCCTGGGGCTGGTTTTGTTCAATATCTTCATCAACCACCTTGGAGTCAGGATAGAGTACGCTCTCAACAGACTGTACCGAAAGAAATTTTGTGAGGATCAATATGGGCAAGTGCAAAATCCGGCATTTAGGACAGAGTAATCCCATGCACTAGAACAGGCTGGGACTGACTGGCTAAGAAGCAGCTCTGCAGAAAAGGACCTATGGTTACAGTGGACAATAAGCTAAATATGAGCCAACAGCATTCTCGCGTTGCAAAGAAGGCTAACATAACACTAGGCTGCATTAGTAGAAGCATTGCCGGCAGATCAAAGGAAGTGATTCTTCCCCTCTATTCAGCACTGGCGAGGCCACATCTGGAGTCCTGTGTCCAGTTTCGGGCCCCCCACTACAGAAAGGCTGTGGACACATTGGAGAGAGTCCAGCAGAGAGCAATGAAAATGGTGAGAGGGCCAAGGCGCATGACTTCTTAAGAAAGGCTGAGGGAACTGGGCTTATTTAGTTTGGGGAGGAAAAGACTGAGGGGGGATTTAATAGCAATTTTCAACTCCCTGCAGGAGGGTTACAAAGACTGTACCCTCCTGTTCTCAGTGGTGGCAGGTGACAGAACAAGGAGCGATGGACTCAAGTGAAGCAAAGGAAGTTTAGGTTAGCTATCAGGAAAAGCTCTCTCTCGAGGAGGGTAGTGAAGCAGTAGAACAGGTTACTCAGAAAGGTTGTGAAAGTCCATCCTTGGAGATCTTTAAGTCCCAGGTAGACAAAGCCTTGGCTGGGATGATGTAGTTGGGGCTGGTCCTGCTTTGAGCAGGGGGTTGGACTAGATGTGATCTCCTGAGGTCCCTTCAACCCTCATTTTCTGTAATTCTAGGCAGCTGGACCCCTTCCAGCCTCACTTTCCTATGATTCCTCAGTTCAGAAAAATGCAAGTACACAGAATTAGGTAAAATATCTCAATCCAACTCACTTACGACATGACTTGGCAAGTACTGGATTGTACTTCTAGGTCTAGAACAGAAGTTTGACCCCAAAATCAGCCCTGCTGAGTCATCAGCTCACGACGACTGTTGGCAGTAGTTCTGCAGGACTGACAACTAGTCCAAATAAACACTCCTGACGGGAAGGCTGAGAGACTACTGTCAGAAATCATCCTGCTCCGATGCAAAGGAAGAACCCAAGTCCCCAGGAGACCTTTGCTATGTGTAGCTTCCAAGTCTCTGCATTAAGTTCATATCTTTATATACAATCGCATTAGAAAGCTTGGCTTATTTATCCTGTTATCTGAGCATGCACATTTCTGGTTTATGTGTGAGGTCATTTTGGCAATGATGGAAAGAAGGCAATGATTGCAGTGATTGGTGTCCTCTGGCTGTGGACAGGGACAGTGCTAGCTTCCCAGGGCATCTGACTCTCCCCTGCAGCTACCTTGTAGCGGAGTAGCAAGGCACCTTCTCAACAGCGACTGACTGTCAGACCTACTGAATTAGGCCAGACCATATGGCCATTTGGTGAGACGATCTACATTAACCCACTACAACCTGATCCCCTACTCTGATGCACCCAAGTAGATTTCTTGAAGGGTCTCTCTCCTGGACGCTAAGCCCCTGGAGAGGTGGTACAGCAAGTCTCCTGGACCCAATAACATTAACATACATCTCAACTAGCCAACACCGCAGAATCTCTCTCCCTCCCACACCATCACCAAGCGCAGAGTATGTAGCTCACCACAAACGCCTGAAGTAAAGAAGCTTCTGCAAGGTCACTCACAGGCTATTCCAATACAGGGGAGTGAATTCCAAACATAATTGTGGTCTGATGCCCCCCTTATGACCTGCAACAGTCTTTCCCTCGTACAGACAGTTTCCAATGAATCATAGACTTTCTACAGACGATTTCCAATAGATCATAGACTTCAGAATTTGCCAGGCAGAACCAAATCCTATAGCCTTTGTATGACCCGAGCAAATATTAACATTCTAGCAAACCATGTAAAGATTCTCATTTTAATGTTTTCTCAATAAATCCATGAGAATACTACATAATTTGCTACCTAGAGCCAAACTGGCCCGTGCTGATGTTAACTACGCTGGGTCCAATCCAGAGTAGCTCCATGGGCTTTAGCGAGATTCCAGCCTGGCCAGCAGTATGTGAGGCCAATGGTAAAGATCAGTTTACCCCAAGATAGCCTAAAGTGCAGGTAAATAGAGAGCAAGAATGAAATGCTTCCAAGTTCATTTACCAAATGTTCAAGTTTGGTGCACATCATCAGCAACCCGGTGTATTTTCTGTTTTAGGTGCGGAAAAATGGAAAACAGTGGCAGAGCTAAGATTGCTCCAAGGACAAAGAACTCAGGGGTGAAGCTGATTTTTATTCTGCAAGGACCCAATTCTCTTTCATTAAAGAGAGGAGGTTTTGGTTTGGTTTGTGTTGGTACTCTACTATAGCTATTCCTCTAACGCTATCCAATTTGAAGGATCCAAAACATCATTTTTACAAAACAAGCATCAACATAGGATCGTCGAAATGTAGAGCTAGAAGGTACCTGTGAAGAGGCTTTCTCCACCTTGTTAGAGAATACAAGGGGAAAACCGTGAAATTTACCAGACCCACAAGAAATGGCCCTATGCCAGGAACACTGCCACCACTGGAACACCACTTTATTAGCCAATGGTCCTTCCGGATTAGCATTCCCCGCGGCCGATACACTGTTTTTGACAGAGTGCCTATGCCACAGGGGGAAGAAAGAGGACCAGGAAAAAAGGCAGGGTTTCCTAACCTGGCCTGAAGCTCTAGCGGTGAGAACCCTGGGGACCAGGAGAAGACCAAATTTCAGTCCCAAAGCTCGGAGGAGCTCTGACCACAGAGGACACTCATTGGCATTCTCTGATAGTGACTATGAGAGTGTCGGGAAGGAGGAAGCAGCCGCAAATCAATCAGCATGAAAGAAGGTTGTTTCCTTTTTGCCTTTTTACAGGTAAGTTGATATTATATAGCGACTGATTGATTGGCTTATGACTGATTGATTTGGGACATGATCGAATAAGGGGAAGGAACCCCAAGTATAAATGAGATTGGACTACTGAGAAGGCAAAGGCATCCTCTGCCTTTGATTATTTCTTTTTCTTTTCTTTTCTTTTTTCCTTCAATGTAAGGCACTCCTACCTGCGAGGCTGTGTCTAGACAAAGATCGCCCTCGGCCTTGGAAAAAGGACCTATACCGGTGATAAAGACAGTGCATAGTGCCCTGAGACTTTGGGAGTTCCAAATACTTACCTGGCTGTGCGGTTCTTTGGTTGCAGCAGTTTCCTTTTGTTTCACTTGTGACCAGATATTCCTTTGAGTCTACTTCAAACTCTTCAACCATAATTGATGTTGAATAGATTGTAAATCTAAAGGGAAAAGAGATTGTAAATCTAAAGGGAAAAGAACAGAAGAGACATTAGAACATCCATCAGACAACCGACAGACTTCCAGCAATATTGTAACATCTGATGGTGTCTGGATGTGGTGTAAGGGGAGGTTGGAGCCCCAAGGAGGAGTACATCTAATGTCCTTGAAGTGAACTCTCAACAAGGGGAGCACCTGTAGATTATAGCAAGGTGTGGCAAGCAAGAACGGGGCAAACATTGCTGTCTGATTCCCTGGCCCGATCCTGCACCCCGCAGACAGCACCTCACAATGTCATCTATTCCAGGCCCCTACTCAAGACAGGATCATCTCTGACTAAATCATCCTGGGCAAGTGTCTCCCCAACCTAAAAGCTTCTACTATTATACGTGCTTTGTATTTGTTATACGTGACATGTGTTATTACTATACTTGAGTTGGTCTTGGGGCCTTTCATGAGGCCATTGCAACTTCAAGTTACAGCTAAGTCTCTGCTGAATTTCTCCAGCCTGAGGGATTTTTCAGGGGGTTTTTCCATTTTGGTTCACTTCAACGTATCTGTAGAGGAAGTGCATATGGAACCTTTGCAGCAGTTAGCTTTCATAGCCACCAAAATCTGTGTGGGCTCAGAGCTACTCCAGCTCTGTAGGTCTACCCTAGGCATTAAGGCATCTGTACATGTGTTCAGGGGTGAATGGGGGTGCTCTAATTAAAGTGCCCCCAGCATCACATGTATTCAGCACCCTTCTCTTCAAAATGGCATCGGGGGCACTTTAACTAAAGCTTGTCGAGTGAGCTTTAGTTAAACCAATCCCACTGCCATTTTGAAATGCAGGGATGCTGAATACACATGACACAGAGGCTCCTGGAGTGCATTAATTGGCATGCTTAAGCAGACTTGATTAATCAACACCTTCTAACATTTTACTGGCAGTGTCTAGCACCGCAGTCACATTTCCCCTTGCACAAGTTCTTGTATCCACCACTGCAGCAGAGTCAAGTGAGACTGGGATTTCACATAGCGCTAAATTGTAATCCGGAGGCATTCTGTCACTGAGTTTTGTGGTAGCAGCCTCTAGCCTGAAATTAGTAATGGATTGATCCCTACAATGAAATTAAGAGATCTACAGAGCGTTTTTGTTACCCTAATGTATGCAAACCCCTCTGAACTATAAACCATTCCATGTGGGTAAAATCCTCTAGGAAGCTTCATACAGCCAGAGGAAGCAGACTTTAAATCAACCAAAATGGCCATAGCCGATCAGACAAATGGTCCATGCAGCTAGTCCAGTATCCGGCATCTAACTGTGGCTAGAAGCAGCTGCTTCATAGAAGGGTAAAAATAAATAAATGAACTGTAGCAAACAATTAAATCATCGTCTTCCTGTTGAGGAAGTTCCTTTCTCATTCTCTCAACTTAATTGCTGGCTTACGCCCAAAAAAATACAAGGTTTTACATCCCATATCTAATCCTATCAAACGTGGTGCTGGATATATTTATCATTTGCAAATGTCTTGTTTTTATTTTAATCTAACTAAGCCTGTGCCCTCAGCGATATTTTGTGACAACAGGGTCCATAAGCAATTTATTTTTGTGCATATCCATCATAACTAGAGCAACTGAGCACCTTCCCAAATGAATTAACTAACATGACTAGATTTCCCCGTCTCTCCCCAGGGGAAAATAGCATGATTTCTTTTTCTAGTGTAATATATTGAACGTGCATTGTGCTAAGCAACTATGTTGAGCAAAGCTGAAGTCAGTGAAATACACCACGAACTGGGGCCACGGCTAGTGAGGCTCATGATTTTCCTCACTTTCTGAGGAGTCCCTTCTCCAGTCATGGACTGGCCCCAGAGGATAAGTTGCCATCTTGCTGGAGGGCTAATTTGGTGCCCACAGCACCAGGTCATGGGCAGACCCAGTCCCTAACAGTGCAGCTCAGCCCTTCAGTCCAAAGCACTATCTACCTTGGGCCTCTTTCTAATTTAGCACCCACCACCGTTTGGCTCTTTCCTTCCCTTTTGCAAGGGAGGGGATGTTGAAACATTCAGACCCACTCTGTCCTCCAAGCTTCAGCCCAGGGATATTATGTGAAGCAGCTCAGGGTGTTTTTTCCTGCTTTCCCTGTTTTGCTCCTTCTACAGCTTTACCCAGCCAATAGGTCCCATGTAATTACCAGCTTCTCCACCTGCTGTCTCCATTCTACCGTGTTGGTTTCTAACCAGCTCTTTGGTTGCAGCCTGGTAGGTGATTAGCATCTTCTCATTAATCTTTGCCAGATTTGTGCACGTCTATATTTTCCATCATGCTTCTGCAAATGTAAGTTTTGCCCTTTGAGGAGTGGAGCAGTCCTTATTCTAAAGATGTCTTTTAGATCAGCACTTCTCAACCTGTGGGTCACAAGAACATATGAAAGGGTGAGAAACAAGCTTTAAAATGGACCAACAAACTTTCAAAATGAATTATTCTTTAAAGGAGAAAAATGTGGGAAACTCTGGCTTTTCCCTTGCGGGCTGGCAGAGTTCCCGCCTGCAAGGGGCTGCTTGGGGCCCCCCGTGCCCCACACACCCACCCACCCACTACACTACCCACGGAGGGGCTAGGGCCTGGGAGTGGGGGGCAGCGGGTTGGGAGTGAGGGGTACTGGGTCAGGACTGGTCATCAACATTTAAAAGTGGGTCCTGGTACAAAAAAAGGTGGCAACAGTTTTAGATAAGTGGCATCTAGGCCATCACGTTCTGCAAAAGAGAGGGTTGAGAACTTGAATTTGACACGGTCTTCTCTAAGAAGGCACTGCAGAGCACAGAGGACGGGTCTGAAACGCTTGTAGGAGCCCGTGTTGCTGAGGAGATGGCCGGCGAGGTTCTCTACCAGCCGGAGCTTCTTGAGGGCAGAGGATTTCGTGCCTAGGTACGCTGAATTGCTGTGGCCTGGCTGGGAGATGACAAAGGCAAGGCAGGATGGGACACAGCACCCTCCGCTGAGCCAAAGCTGGAATCCACGAGCATTGCTTCAAGAATCGTTTCCTTTTAGCAAGGAGCAAACCGTTAGCTTTCTAGTTCCTTTGAAAGGCTTTGTATCAAGAAAAATCAAAGAGCACCCGGCCTGCCTCTCTGACATCGGGCATTATTTTTTCTGTCGTAGCACCTCTCCAGACTAAGCAGGACAAACTTCTATCCTTCTTCCCAAAGAAGGGTTTCCAAGGCTTCGTGGCACAGCGACCCCAGTAATGCAGCATCCCTGATTCATAGCATGGGGGAACAATATTGTCACCCTTGCTGGTAACCCATTCCCGAGACACCCATCCCATATTGGGGGGTTTTCTAAGTCTCTGTTGGGCTTCCCTAATCAGATGAAGACTGTCTATGATCAATGGGTGTTCAGTGGGGTTTCGTTGTCTTTTACTGGGATCAAGGAAGAAGGAATTCATCACCACTCCAAGGTGCAGGCACAGCCAAGAGGGATGACTTCCCCTTATGTCCCTAAGGAGGGGGTCCTGTTCGCTGGATCTTCATAAGGAGAGGACGACGGGCTGCTGCCTCAACCCACAACCCACAGACAGAAATGCAGGGTTAAATTCAGCGCCCTTACTGTAAGCCATCTGCTATCGTGCCCTGAGACAAGCAGAGGCAGAGGCAGAGCAGTGGTGCCGCGAGTCAGAAAGACTCTGTGCAAATACACGCGGCGTGCTTTGGGATACAATCAAAATTGGAGACAACCGAACTTAAGCTTCTGCCCACTTGCAAGTTCCTAATAGGTTTAATGGTTTAGAGATGCTTATAGCTATTTTCCCCTTCGTACATACCTCTGCACGGTCTTGCCCTGCAGAGGCTGGACTTAGGAACAAGGTGGGCAGCCACCAGCTACGGAGGGTGAGACCCTCTTCCCCTGGCCTAATCGGCACGGTTTTATTTCCTTTTTATTGCAGCTCTCATCATAAATTCTTTGGCCTCTCCTGCGGATTCTGTGTGTTTGCAGAAGAGGGTCATTATCATTTAACATTGAGATGGCACATGAAATAAAAAGAGGTGAAGTGGTTTCCCTGGCAACGGTAACCACGTATAAATGATCAAGAGTCCCTCTGCATCCTGCGCTATGCTTCCCAGTGCATACTGCTGCATTGATTATAGTCCTGGCAATGAGGAATTCATCCTGTAATGAATCCCCGCTGCCAGACAACATACTTTTTTGCTGTTCTGTTTCCACTGAAGATTTTTAAATACACCAGAACCCAGATTTCAGCCAAGACTAGAGCAAGTGGAAGACAGAGTCAAAACAGAAATGAGGCATCGTTTTTTAATGGTTAACTGTTGGAGCAGTCTGGCAAGGGCTGCGGTGGGCTCTCCGTACCTAGAGCGCCAAGCATGGGGGAGGATAGCATCCCCCGTTACCCTAATGGACCCCTCTGCTGCTCATCACACCTCTTCTGGAGTTCGATGGGGACAGCTCAGTCCAATGCCTAAGAGAACGAAAACTTCCTATTAAATAGCAGCCCTTCTCTCACATCCCATGTCTCCGCAGTGTTTGTGTCTCACAGCAAAACCTAACACTGTCACATTTTTAGGTTAAGTAGAAGCTTAAAAATAAACGGATGTCTTTGCCAATAAGAGCAAAGTCAAGACTTTCTTAATATCAGCTTGTAACCTGAGCTCACTTAGTCGTTATCTTCAGCGGCAGGTGGAAAGGCACTTCCTAGCTGCAAGACCCTGGCATACGGTGGTGGTTCTCAACCCTTTTAGACTCAAGGCACCCGTCTATAGGCTGCACCCCTCAGAAAATGCCAGCTCGTAGTATTTGCCTACAAAAAGGCAACAGAGCAGAGGTGCTCAAACCCCGGCCCGCAGGCGAGATCCGGCAAGGGAGCACCGGATACTAATTGATGCTCCCCTGATGGCAGATTTCCAGACTCGGGGAGGAGCCCGATAGCATGGCCCTGCATGCTAGATTAAGTGTGTGGGGCCCATTCAGGTGGGGTGAGGCCAAGTGGGGCAGCATGGGACCAAGGACAATGGCAGAGAACAGCATGGGGTCAAGCAGGACTGTGCGGGATGGCATGGGGCCGAGTGGGGAGGCGTGGGTGGGTGCAAAGCCAGGTGGCACCAGGCAATACAGACCCGAGTGAGCACTGTAGGGCCTAATCCTGGTGTGCAGGGCCTGTGGACTGGCCCACTTATTTGGTCAATAGGGTCAAAAGACTGAGCACCACTGCAGTTCTTTTTGGTGGTGTTAGGGCAAACCCCGGAGGAAGAGCAGGATGCGGGGTGCACGGTTCGGAGAGTGGGGGAGGAGCTGCCTTCCCACGCCGTGAACTTCTCGGTAGTCCTGCTGAGCTGCTGCCACCCCTCGCTCTGCCCACGCCAGCCGTGGCTCTTAAGGCAGCAGCAGCCAGCCACTGATTCGGAGTTCCCGCATGGTATGTTTCCAGGCACCGCGTGCACGGGAGTTGGGGGGTGGTTCTGGCACGCCACCTAACTCGGTGCCAGGGACGGATGCCCCTCTAATTCTTACATTGCAATGCGCTGAGAAAGCCCACCGCAGGGCAGAATGGTTTTAACACTGTGGACTCCTATTTGAAACCTCTGGTTTGATCTTGTGAAGCACGTTTGCACACACACATCACAGTGCTCACACTGCGTGGCACGCCGCAGCACTCCTGAAAGGATCTCAAGGCATCCCCCGGTGCCAAGGCAGCCTGGCTGAGAATCGCTGCTCTACGTCATGGCAATGGCTGCTAGTACCTGGCAGTCTGTTATCTGCTGGCAGGCATGTGTCTTTGAAATGGCTCCGTAAAAAAGTCCCAGCATTGTTGGATGAGGACTGTTGGTCAAGAGGCAGGTTACGCAGCTCGAGAGGCTGCACCCCAAGGATTCCTATTACACAGCTCCCAGCAGGGGCATGTTGCCTAAGATCACTCCTTGAGCTGATTAAGCAGGAATGCAGCTCGCAGTGGGAAAGCTCCTCTCACCCACGCAGAAGAGGAAGTCCTCATTACTGCAGCGTTCCTGCTCAGGAGTGGCTTCCAGACAGACACCAGACTCCTCGGTCACCGCAGTCCAGTGAGCATCTCTGTAATCACAAGGGACATGACTGACACCAGCCTGTGACAGGGACAGTGCAAAAGTGCCCCCCAATGCAGCACAGCACGCTCTCCCTTTGGGAGACCGTAGCATGCACTCTGCTCTGCCGCTGGAGCCATGGCTTTGGCTTCTCTCTGGACTTCTCCACGCCCGTTGGGTGGCCAGCAGATTGCAAGGCAGGAGAAGGATGCAGCCTCTGCATGCAGGAGAGGGTCTCGGGTCTACAATTACCCAGCATACAAGGCAGGCTCCATGTGCTCTAATGAAAGACCTTACAAACTAATAGCTTCCAGATTTTTGACTCCAAGCTCTTAGCCACAGGGAAACCTCACACAAATCAGATCCTTCACGCTGGAATTAGCTGTGGTCCTGGGCTACAGCTGAAACAGCAACAACTGCACCCAAAACACCGGCGCTAATGGAAGTGAGAAGGGCCAACCTTCCACGGCTCTGGTCCAGCACTCATGGCTCCTTCTGCTTCCCACCTCTGCCTCCCCAGCTGGAAAGCCATGCTCTCTCCCATATGGTACAACAGCAAGATCCCAGTCCCAGCGAGGATGTGCACTTTGGAGTACCATCTCCATGTAGCTGCATTCGTCCATACACAAGTGCTTAATCCCAAAATCAGAGCTGGTGGGGCACATCTGGCTGGCAAGGAAAGAGTCCAGGGAGCATCAGTTTTGGTTAGGTCTGGCCCTATCGTTATTAAACTCACATTTGTGCCACAAAGGTCTTTGGTTTTCTTGTTATTAAGAATGACCAGTGGATTTTGCCTACAGCTCCTGGACCTTTTGGCAAAAGGGTTTTTTTGACGCATTCATAAAGCCTGGAAGGCATCGAGAATAGTTCTTCATGCTATCAAAATTAATCGATTCCCATTTTGTCAGCCACTTAAACATCTTGTCCCTGATCATGCTGCAGGGAGGACAATCCATTGCAAAACCCTGGTTAACACCATGCTTTAAAACTACCAAACAACTGTTTTAATGCATAACTGCAGGCAGAGCCAACCCGAGGAGGGTGCAGGGCCCAGGCAAATGAGTTTGTGTGGGGATCTGCCCCAACCCCGATCCCACATGCCCTGTATGCAAAGAAGACACCACCACCATTGGTGGCGACTAGCGGCCGGACGAGAAGTCAGCGGCAACGCAAAGTCACTATGGCTGCTCCATCTTGCTCTGTGGGACCCCCAAAGCACGAGGCCTGGGGCGGTTACCCCAATTTGCACCCCGCCAGGAATGGCTCTGACTGCAGGATCAGTCCCTGATCAGCAAGAGGAAATACAAATTGGCCCAGTGGTTAGTGGTTGGGGCACTGGTCAAGGACACAGGAGACATGTAGGTACCCATCTGCACTGGGCATTTGGGCTCTGTGTTCCATGTCCATGACACCTGACGGAGCCATGGCCTTGCATAGGCTTCATGTACGATGCACAGGAAAAGTTAGATACCCAAAATGGGATCCATAAAAGCCAACACGCTGAGCAAGGAGTGCCTAAGCTAGCCAGTAGGAAATTTCTTGGACAGGGCAAGATGCAAAGTCAGAAAGACAGCAAGCACAAGTCAAGAGTGGTGCTCAAAGCATGCCCGGCCACTGCAGTCCCTCCTGGAGTGAAGCACGTTCAAGTGGAAGGAGTAAGGATAGAGCTGAGAATCACCGAGTTGAAGGGTAAAGTCTCCTCCGAGAGGTGGGAGGAAAGTCGAAATCCACATTGGGTAGGCAACATATTTGAATCTGGGTTCTCCCCCCATCACAGTGGGTAGATCTATGCTCTGGGATCCTGGGTAGATAGTAGGAACCACCATTTCCTGCCCCACTCCTTCACTCACACACTTTGCATGAGGCATAATCTAGTTGGCACTTTCTGAAAACCACTACCAGGTTGGGTCCCACATGGGAGAAAGACAAGTGAAGTCCTGCCTTGCAAATGGCTTGGGTAGCAGTGTGTATGCCCAAGTCAGAAATGAGGATGCCCAAATCTCCTAGGCATCTCTTGGTTAGCAGGTATGACAAGGATCTACATTCTGGGCTCCAGCCCCTACATTTCTTTGTGGAGTTAACACAGTGTCTCTGTACTTCAGTTCCCTAGCTGTGAAGTGAGGACAATAGCACAGCCTCCCCCACAGTGGTGCCGGGATACTAAATGTACTAAAGACTGTAGGAAGCAAATGCTTTGGGAATGGGGGCAATGAGTACCCCAGACAGAAATGCCCTGAACCTGGACCTGCAGCATCAAATCAACAGGTCAGGATCAAACCTTAAGAAATGTCTTTCCAAGAGAGGCCAGCGTGAGCCGGATGATCGTTGGGTGACAAGACATTAACTTCTTAGTGGAAGATGGGCACTTTCAGAAGCGTAGATAAGAAATGCATCACGAAAGATGGTAAATCCAAATCACAAAGCCTGGTTCGGGTCAATTTGTTAATCGCAGGGAAATAAAACTTGCAGGTGTTGGGCTGTGAAATTCACTTGACCAGCCAGCATAAGTTGAACAGGTTTTGGTAAAGAAGGTGGCCTTGGTACCTTATGAAGACACCAACCCACGTAGGCCAAAAAAGAGGTGGCAGTGAGAGAATGAGCCAGGGGAGGGCCTTTTCTTGAAGTAAAAGCAGAAATTTAGCATGGTAACACTCACATGGACGAGGGGAGGAACTTGGAGAGGTTGATAGGCGAGCGTGATGAAGCCTCTCAGAAGAGGCCTCCGGGTAACAGTAACAGGCCTCTGAGTAATAATCACAGCATCGTACTGCCAGGCAAAATCTTCTCGGGCTCATTTGTTTCATTGCAGAGCATTGTTGCCTGCTAAGAGCAGGTCAGAAAGCGTTTGCTTTTCATGTGCCAGGACGAGGGAGAATATACAGAGGAGCCAGAAAGGGTCAGGAAGTCTGAGTCCTCCCTGCTTCATTTTACTTCCCTTTGATTTTGGACAGATCAATCCCCCAGATGGATGGAGAGAGGGCAAAGGAGAGCGGGCTGTGGGGGGAAGCGAATCACCCGCATCTCACAGAGAGACAGGCAGAGGGAGGTTGGCCTCAGAGCTCGCAAAGCCCGTGGCATTTCCCACAAAGACTGGCCAGCGGTTCAGAACCTGAAAAAACCATCCGAAAAAAAATGACAGATTGGAGAGGGGCCAAGGATTGTCTCATCAGCATTCAGCAGCCCTGCTGCAGTCTGTGGGGGGGAGGAAGGGAGAGCAGCGAGAAGGCAAGCCGCGTTTCTTAATTACCCTTGCCCTCTGGCGCCTTGCGTCCAGCCCGTCCTAGGTATTGTAAAGCTACCGGCGTACGAGGCCCAGTTGGCTCAAGAGAGGCAGACCGCCCCAGCTGACGCACATCTGTCTAGTTCTGCATTCAGCCACCAGCCAGCTGCAGCAGGAGCGGTGCTGGGGGAGGGGATGTTGCACACCCCCAGCCAGTCACCCATTAATCCTGCTCCTCCAGCTGCAGACTTGACCTAAGGCTGCCTCTCCCTTCCCCAGCTCTGACTCTGTGGCTGCTCCTCTGCCTCCTGTCCCAACTGGGTGGAAGATGGGGACAGCACTCTCTCTCTCACACATGCACGCCACACCTCTCCTCCTCCTCCTCCTCTTCCTCCACCCTGGCACACACACATACTTGGGGAAACCAATGAATAACAAGCCTACATTCTTTTGGCCTTGGATTTTTAAGCAACGCAGATGTGAGAGAGCATTTACACCCTGAGAGAGAGCATTTACACCCAGAGCTGCAGAATGAGACTTTTGCACCATGCCGTGGCACTCGTGGGTTGAGTGGCTTGTTGCTTTCCTAGGGTCTCTGTCCCTGGAGTAGACGTGGGTCATTCATTCCCGCCTCCACCAGGTGCATTGATGCGATGGCATTTGTGACGAATCGGACTTTGTAGTTTTCTCATGTTTCCCATACACCTGTTAATCTCTGCCCTTGCAGTACCAGTCCCTCCTCCTCTCCTCCCTGGATGCCTGCAAGACAGGTGAGGACCCATGCCAGCCCAACAGGAGCGCTGTCTTCATCACAAGGGTGAGAGGAAGGAGACCGAGTTAATCCCGTTCCTCGCCAGAATGGTTGTTACCATACTGCTGCGCATGGACACGGCACTAAAACCCAGGCTCATCCTTATCTATGTAGTCAACAGAACCACTTTCCATTCACAATCCTTGCCTAGCTGGTTAACATATGCTGGCTTTTTATCCCCTTTCCTGATTCTCTGTATAGATTTAGTGTGCAGATGCTATTATTTAGAATCATGCCACATTGCCACTTCTGGGTTAGCCTGCATCACTATGTACCTTATAGACTAACTCAGGGGTGCACAACCTTTGGCCCGTGGGCAGATTCAGCCTGCAGTGCCATGTCATCTGGCTCATAGGGCTCAACATGGGTCCAGAAATTTTGCAGTCAGAGAGTGGTGGCACTGCCCCCCTGCTGCCAAATCCCCTGGTGCCACACACTAGATCCAGTGTTTGATCCCAGTACAGAGCCAGGCAGGGGCGGTGCCAGGCTCCAGGGCCCAATCCCGGTGTGGGGAGGTGGGAGGGAGCAACACCAGACCCTTTGGGACCCAATCCAGCGTGAGAAAGGGGCAGAGAAGATGTCAGACCCTCAGGGCGCAATCATGGCACATGGAGCAGGGAGGGGCAGTGCCTGGCCCAGCGTCCCATCTGGTCTATAGATAGGCTCCGTACCAAACATCTGGCCCACAGGGCCAAAAGGTGAGCACCCCTGGACTAATGAAATAAGATAGATAGAGAGCACAGGAGTTCGCTTCATAAAGCTTCTGCTCTCCATCTATCTGATTTAGTTAGTCTATAAGGTACGCCTCTCCCCTGCCTTCTGCCTGACTTCAGACTAACACAGCTAACTACCTGTTTCTACATCACAATACCAGCCTCTCCATGAGGATGCACCAGGAAAGAGGCACGTGAAAAATGCATGTTCCAGCTGTGTCTCAGAGCCAGTCAGGATTGGCAGCCCATTATAATAGGCATTGTACAAGCATCCCAAAATACCCCTGCTTCACCTTTAGCCAAGTTCCCACTGATCCACCAAGCAAGTCTTTTGACAGCAGGATATGACTATGGGGAAATGGGCATCAGTACCAATAGAGGAAGCAAACACTGAGCCCGTGAGTGTTGTGATTCCTAGTGTGAGGTCGTGATTCCTCGGGTGAGATCCATGAACCTCTGATTCCTTTAGCCTCTAGACCAATACGGCTACAACCTGCATACCTGATCCCAGGATCTTAATTCCTACATTTTTATCTTTCAGCTGGGTACATGTTTCTATCTCATACAACAAGCAGATACAGGAGCCACTGATCTGCATGGAGTTTCACCCAACTTGGAAAAATGGGAATAAATCAAATGTGCCTTCATCCCAATTCCAGATACAGTGGCAAATTGAAGAGAATAGCACCTCTGTTGGGAGGAACCCACTCAGCGTCACTGAACAGATGGCCCACAAACACCCCAGTCCGGTAGATACCCTCTAATCGCTGCCATCAAGATGACATTAAACAACCCAGGAGCCATAGCATAGCATCGGGGGCACTTTCATGTGATGTGGAAAGGAATTTAGGAGTCCACGCGTAGCTAAAGTAAATGAAAGCAATCCACCTAAATCTGACACTGTACATCTGACTATGCCTGATTAGAGCAGGAAACTGTATGAAACCAAAGATGCTTTAACAATAAAACTGCCTTATTTTCACTTGCAAATGATTGGAGCTCCTGGGATTTCAGGTGGCAAATCTGCAAACTATTTAGCATAATCACCTTCCGGGAAGAGACACCTAATATACACTCATCCTGTTGCATCTGCCTGCGCCCGCGTTTTTATTTGTATCTGCTGATCAGCTTTGAACCCATCCTGCTGTAGAGATTTTTAATGCTACTGTTCTTGCTGCAACACCACGAGACTTCATTTCCATTATTTCCCTCTCCCTCCCTCCCTCCTCTCCTCCCCCACCAATGCACGGATTAAAGAAGTGTCTCTCTCTTATGCATTATGTTCACCATGCAGTCTCCAATGATTGGGGTCAGAACAATTTTAAAATAATCTAAGGCTGATTAACCATATCAATGGCTTGGGAATTAGACACTGCTTTTGTTCTGCTGGAACAATTGTCTCACACAATGTTAGAAGCTTAAAGCAGCTGTTTATAAGACATTTCACCTGCAGCTTTCTCTAAAGCAGGCAATCTTAGATAGTCCAGCAGCGAGAACAAGTTATGTTGCTGAAGCACTGGTTTTGTTCCCTTGCATCTTGCATTTGAAATGCATTTGCCATCTTCATCAGAGGCATTCTGAGAGATGGCTCAATGGTATCAGTGTTAAAGAAAGATATATTATTAAGAGCCTCATCATGACCCTTGCCAATGCAAAGGGTCCATACATCAGGACCAAACATTTTTAGACAATTTGTTAACATGTGCATGGTTGATGAGACATTAGTACTGCAGGCACTCAGGGCTAGAATAGCCCACTCTTATCTAGTCTGATCTCCTGGATAATCACAGGCCATTACATTTCTCTGTTATCCCTGTATTGATTTCAGGATCATGAGTTTAGCTAAAGCATTTCTTCCAAAAAGGCACTATAACAGGACCCACTTGCCAGGGGCGGCTGTCAGACCCCTTGATGGAGACTCAAGTCCTGCACCACACAGTCTCTAAGGTGCCCCCCCTTTCCCTCTTCCCAGCTATGCCTTAATCTTGTTAACAAAACTTAAGAAAGGGAGGCTGCCCGCAGACCTTGGAGCAAGCTGTAACTTATCCCCTGCTCACGGATCCCTCCTGGCCCATATGTGCCTCCCAAGGGCAACCACTGCTCTATGGGCTAGTCATGGCCTCCAAACCTCTGCTACAGCTGTGACCATGCCCTGCAGGTGTTTCGACTCATCACAAACCAGCATGTGGCCACCAGCCTCCGCTCCTTTGTTGGGGCCTTGACCTCCCCGGTTTCTGCCCCCTACTACTCAGGCTGGTCCCTTCGGCTTAGACCCACCACACCAGGCTTGGCTTCTTGGGCTCCAGCCCCTACCTCACCCTCCTGGGGTCTTATTTCTGCCCCAAAGGGGCTGTGGGTCCCATAGCCCCAAACGCCACTCCTCTCTGGATCTCTATCCCTGCTCCTGTCCCTCCTGGGCTACAGGTCCTCAACCCTTCCTTTGCCTCTCCCAAGCTCTCATCTCTGACCCTGCTGGGCCCTGGGCCCCTGCCCCCAGTCGCGGCTAATAAGCATGCCAAAAAATTGTCTCTGGGCTGTGAGCCCTCTAGCCCAGTCTCTGCCCCTCTTGGGCAATGGACCCCTGGCCCCGATCTCTGCCCCTTGAGGGTTGCAGGCTCGCTGGCCTATTCTCTCTCTCACACTGT
>JAGPOW010000304.1:8397844-8410358 GCA_030014935.1 Caiman crocodilus
GTGTGCCAGAGAATACGGCAGCTAACGATCACGACTGAATGGGCCAATATAGCCCATTTATGGATAGCAGAGCACTTCTTCACCAATCCTTTCCACGCCCCCCCCCCCGGCCAGGCTCTGACCTTGCTTCCCGTTTCAGCCTGACTTCCCCCTCTCAATTTTTGGGGGGGCTCTCAACCCCCTCTTGTTACATGCTCAGCCCTTCCTTGGGGCCATTACCCATTACTCAAAGCCGGTTCCTGCTTCTAAGTTTTCGTTACCTATTTCTTACCAGTCTCACTCACATAGTGAGCCAGCCCCGTGGCCATCAAATAGGTCTACCAGGCTCAGAAGCTGCCAGGGCAAACCGTGGCAAGCCAAGGCTTTCCGCACGGGCCCTGATAGTCACAGCAACAGCAGAGATAGCTCTAGCCTGGCCCATCGCTTTGCCCAGGTTTACTCTCACCCTTGCCACGGGCATGAATGGAAACATGGCGGAAGCGGCTTGGGCTTAGGGGGCGGCTGCTCGTGAACACGTGCCACGGCGTGATGAATGGCGTGGAAACCTCTGTGCTCGAGACAAGCAATAAAGATCGCGGGAGAAGTTTGAAAAGTCGGCTCTGTAGCCCATACCTGGCTAATCACACGGGGTATTATGCGCACACACGTGCACACGGCCGCTCTAGTAATATAAAGGGCCAGGGTCGTCACCGGGTATAAATCAGCGATTCAGCCTAAAATAAGTGAGGGGCAGAAGCGACTAGCATTTTAAAAACCACCCCCAGATCCCCCTCCCCCTCAAAAAAAAAAAAGTCTCCCAGGTCTTTTTCCATCCCTTTTTCCATTATGTAAATAGCCTCCCTCTGTTATGTCAACACGCTGCAAAACCCCTTTCAGCACAGATGAAAGGCTCACAGAGGAAATCTCCTTCCCCTCCCAGATGTCAGCAAGATGCCTAAAGACAAAACGGAGCTTGTGCCCTGCGGCGGCCCTCCATCTGAAGACACCACTGTCTCTAGGAAGCCCGTTTGACCTACCCACTGGCCGGTGGTCAAGAGCCCGCTGCAGCAACCTGACCTGACCACTGCCATTTCACTTCTAGGATCCAGAGGAGCAGGCATGAACCCCCCCCCCCCCGCCCCCCCCCCCCCCCCCCCCCACCCCCCCCCCCCCCCCCCCCCCCCCCCCCCCCCCCCCGGGGGGGGGGGGCGCCCCCACGGCCTGCCACTCATCTCAGTTCTGTGGTTCCTCAGCCCAGAGACAAGAGGGGCAGAGCGTATTGCTATTAACCTCTGACCTGCCGCAGTTCACATGTGCAAAGCATCTCTCAGACACGGTAGCAGAGAGGCAGGTATTTTCTTTGCCCTCCTTCTTTTGTCTGTTCTGAGATGTGCTGTCCAGCGGCCAGGGCTACAAGGGGCTGCTAAATCCTGGGGGACGGGGAAAACCCCCTCCTTTCAGCCAGGACAATCTGCAAAATAACTACTGAGCGCAGAGTGATTATTCAGAGCCGAGCCCCTCGGGTAGACAGAGGGTGAGGCTGCCAGGGTCTGCAGCTTGGAGGACACGACGCCTTGCACGGGCGACATTGGCACACACGCACGAATGGGATCTCGTGCGCGAACATCAAGAGGGAAGAAATGCAGACGTTTTCCTGAAGGGTAAGCAAAACTGCTGGTACAACATGAGATCCCGTCATACCAAGGAAGTGCTCCCCCACGCACAACCCCAGCCCATAACAGCAAAAATGGCACAACACCAACCCTGCAAAGGTGGGCAGCCCGTAGGGCAGGTCCACAACCAGGCACCACATGGTTCTGTTTGGGGTCCATCCAGAGCAAAGCAATGACCATACCTCCTTTGACCCACTAAATAATCTTCATTCTTTAGTAATAAAATATATTTATTGGCTCCCATGACAAAGCTTCCAAACAAGGATCTGTCTTTAATTTCAGCAAACTGGAGCATTTCCCTTACACCACGATGAGGGGGATTTAGGAAAGCTATCCCTGCTCTCTGTCTTTCATCAACTCAAGACCGAGAGGACTTTCTAGAAGATACGAAAATGGTTCTCTACAGCATTTGGTTTCGCAAGAGTAGCCTGCAAAAGCATCTATTTGTCCTTTTTCACTGGGATGCTCTCCAGAAGGGGGAGTTTTCCCTATTCAGAGCTTTTAGCATATGTTTCCTACAGAGAGATTCATTCAGTCATTTCCTTCCACCACCCCACATAGCTCACATTGTTAGTATTGCCCTACAGAATATATAGCATGCATTTTTGTTGTCCTTATTTTAACCAAAGGATTCAATTACATTTTTTTTCTACATAATATTCCATGATTGGGTAAATTCAATTTAAAGCTACCCCCTCATTATGACTTTGCAAACAAAAACATTATTTCTAGGAAAATGCAAACATCTTGGCTTCCACCTTTTCAATTTTGTATCATCAAGGAAAGTACAGGACAATTAAATCACTGGTAGAAATAAATCAATTGGCCATATACTGGTATACATTTTTTCTATGGGAAAGTATGGAAATATTGACAATATGAAGCCAAAATGGGGATAGGAACTGAACAGTAAACATCTTCAGATGACTGGAAAGGGATGATGGGAACCATCCAAAGGAACTCAAGACTGAAGAAGGGTTACTTAACCATAATGCTCGCTCTTTGAGAGAGTATCTACGAGTAGCAGTCTGCTCCCAGGCCAGGCTGTAGCAATTGATTAAACTTTGGCTATCATCAACACACACACACACACACACACACACACTCTTACTATGTAATAATTTAGACACTTAACTTAGCTTGTAAGAGCTATAGCAGAAACCCAAACATTTGCTCCAATAGAAATACTATGCAGGTAAACCCCAGATTCCACCTTGGGTTAGCACGAGAGGAAGTACTCAGACTTACGACACAATCGGTTCCTGAAAACCACATCGTAAGTCGAAACATTGTAACTTGGAACTGATTTTCGCATAGGAAACAATCTTATAAATGTGGGCTTGGTTCCTGAACCAAGACCCGATACCCTATTTTCCCCGATAAAAACCCAGAATGTTGTATCCAATCATTATAGATGAGTAATGTATTTATATTGTAAACAGCAATCATATTGATTTGGAAGGACTTCTTTGAGGTGACTTGGTTGGACTTTTTGAAGGGTTCTTGGTTGGAGTCTTCGCTGAAGGCTTTCCTGGAGTCCGGTCTGCTTTCTTAAAGAAAGTGTCCAAGGAAGTTTGGACAGATGTTTTCCAGAGAGATGGGCGATGCAGTGAACTTGTTCACTGGCACGGCGTCGCATCAGATCAAGCGTCATAAGGTCAAAACTGATGTCAGAAAGTTGAAACAGGGTGTCAATTTATAAATGTTGTAAGTGCGAAACGTTGTAACTCGAAACGTAAGTTGAGGACTGCCTGTATTTAGGCTTAAGACCATCAGACATCCGAGCCAAAGCACACACATCTCTGCACATGCTAAACCAGTTCAACAAGCACCGAGTAGAAAAAGTATTCCCCTTTCACAGATGGTCAAAGGCTACAAAAGGTTTTTCGTGTTACAGGGGTGTAGGTTGTAGCCGCGTTGGTCTAAGGACATAGTCAGACAAGGGTCTTTGGGTTTTTGAATCCGAAAGCTTGCTTAATAATTGTTTTCCAACTATTAAAGTTGGTCTAATAAAAGATATCAGATTCACCCAAAGAACTTTGTCTACAAAAAGTTTTTGCAATTTTCCTAATGCTTCATCCTCTCCAAATCCAATCTCAAAGCCCTCTTGGCATCTAGATCTGTGAAGACTCATCTTACCCGGGTGACCGAGGTTTTGGAAAGAAAGGAAGGAGACTGGTGTTCTGGTTCAGGTGGGAAGGGAACACTGCTCAGATAAAGCACATTACCCTGGTCTGCCTCCGGAGTCTGCACTGGTTTCCAATCGCTTTTCAGGTGCAGTTCAAGGGTCTGGTTTTGACCTATGAGGCCCAAAATTATTTGGACTCCATGTGCCTAGGGAACTGCCTTCTCCCTTATATTCCACCATCACTAAAATCAGCCTCCCACAAACAGCAGGTGAGACCCAAGTCCATTTGGCAAAAAACATGCAGGTCATCCTCAGTGGTTGCTCTTCAGCATCTCCCCGCTTCGTCTTCCCTCAGCGCCCAAGCCTGAACACTTGCCATATCCATTGCTAAACCTTCCTATTCAGGCAGACCTTCAACAGGAAGGGATATATTTTGGGCCATTGTCTGGGGAGCTTTTCCTATCACGTATTATTTTAATATTTTTATCTTTTTTATTTGATTGTAGCTACTCTGAGCCTCTTTTGTGAAGGGCAACGTATCACTCTAATAAATCTATTATTACTCTATAAAAATATAAAAATGATTCTATATAAATATATATAAAAATAATTACTCTTTCTAATAAATAAATAATATATAGTTTTGGAGGAGGATGCAGGACATGCTTGAACCATGCCAAGGGGCAGATCAACCACCCGGTGCTGTAGCACATGTCTTCTCACAGTTGCAGCGACAACTAACAATACTGCCTTTGGTGACCGTGGGGGTAAAGAGCCCTTCCCGGATGCTGGAAAAGTATATCTGTTAATTTCCCTAGTATGAAGCTGAGATCCAGCTTTGGATCAAGTTCCTTGACTAGTAGAAAAAAATCAACCAGGTGTATCAGAGTATCATTTAATGAAAAAAAGGCTGAATGACCTTGCTATCAGAGGGCGAAATGCCTAGACAGGACCTCTGATGGCCAGGAGAAGTTGAGAGACTTAGTTATAATTAGAGACTTATTTATAATTATATAATTAGTTAGCACAGGGCTGTCCAGCTGGTGGCCTGAGGGCCACATCCGAGCTGCAAGGCATTCAGTGCAGGCTCAAGCCCAGCTCTTGTTCTCCCCACAGCTTCAGCTGGTGGTGCTGGTAGGGGTCTCTGGGGCATGGTGGACCGGAGGCCAGTAAACCGTCTGCCCAGAGGCAGCAACAACAGGGTTAGGGGGTTTGGGTCGGGGGGCTTGCACTGCCTGTGCTGCTGGGGTCCCTGGAGCCCACACAGCCTGAAACCCACACATGTGGGGCTCAGGGGCTGTGACCTGTGTGCCACGTGGCCCCCAGCCTCTCCAGATCTGGACAGCCCTGAGTTAGCACAGGGTCAAAGCACATAGACAGACTGTGCAGTATGTATAGAAAAGTCTCTCCCATTCATCACAGCAACATCCTGGTGCCAGCGGTTTCCCTCGCTGCTGCACACGCTGGATCAGAAGTCGTCACGTTCCTGCCACGTGAGAAGACTCCGTCTCATTCTGCATCCTGGCCCAATCCATGTAGATTAAGTGGCTTGGAGACATTTGTCCATAACAGAGCTTCCCCCACACTAATCTTGTCTGGCCATAGCTGGACTATTCAGGACGATGCCTAACTCCTCACCATCCTGATTGCTAGTAGAAGGCAATGAGGCAGTAGAAAAGCACAGCGCAGCTTCAGCTCTTGTCTGACAAGGCATCATACAACTTATATTATTAATGATGAGCTGCACTGAGATGGCACCTAGCAGTCCAGGCACTGACCAGGACACCCCATCATGCTAGACTCTGTACCAACACTGAACCAAAACCAGCTCCAGTCCCAAAGGATTTACAATCTAATCCCTGCAGTGGAACAAACCTGAGGACAACTTCCTGATCATGAGGTCCCTGGCCCCACCAGCTGCCCCACAAGATAAGCAGGGAACGGTCACTACCCCCATAGAGAGAAGAAGCATAAAGAAGTGGAGCAGTTCACCCAAAGTCATAGAGGTGATTTGTGGTGGAGTCAGAAATGAAAGCCAAATCTGCTTTACCATCTCCAAGATCACCCACCCCCCAGCACATCTCCGTGAGCCCCGGCTAATTTAACACTAAGCACAGCACTCATGCACAGGGGCCCAGAAGGCATGTGTCCAGCAGACAGGATGTCCAGCAAGTCCCACAAAGGAACCTTGTCACCCTGAACTTCGACGTCTCTATTCTGCTCTGCCAGGTTTTATTACTGGGAAGGGGAAAATAGGACTCGCAGCCACACAACGCTGAGCTGTTGCCTCTGAAAGGGACTGGGATGAGCAGGGAGGGGAGGGGACGCAAGTGATAATAAGCTGGCAGCTCCTTCTCAGCTTCAAATCTAAGTGCAATTGGTTTAGACATATCTCTCTGCAAAGGGAATCCTGTGGGAGATCTAGGATCAATTCCTGTGTCAGCTACAGAAGCCCCATTTGACTGTCAGCAGAAGCTACTGCGCACCCACTGCTTCCACGGCAGTTTTGAGCAATCCACACTTCAGTCCCTGGCTTTCTACCGTCCCTCGATCTGCAATCTGGAAAATGGGGGAGGTGGCATTTCCCTGCTTTGCAGGGATACCATGAGGCAGATGCTACAGCACAGCAGGCAGTGGATACCCTCCCAGATAATGGGTCCTTTACAAAATGACATATAATGTACCAGCAGCAATGGGAACAGAGTGTATCAGTGCAGTGCCATCACCCTGCATCTGTGGACAGACCTTTCCAGCAACGATGCTGCTCCTTCCAGCTTCCCTACTCTGCTGCCAACAAAAGTTGGCCACAGTCTTGTTTTGTGCCACTTGCTACTTAGGACCCTAAAATTAACCATCTGCTTCATTACTCTTTCTGGAAAACCCATTAGCAGCAGCAGACGCTGGAGCTATGCACTTGGAGGAGGATGAAAACTGGGAGGTTAGGTGCAGAAGGCTCTGGGAGGGACAGGGTGCAGGAGTCACACAGCTTCCCCAGTCATAGCTGGAAGGAGGTTGTGGGCAATCAGAGTAGCATGGAGTATTTCCCAGATTTCCCTCCTCTATCCTATGGGACCCAGTTCCACATCAGCACCCTTCCTCCTCATGCCCCCCACCACGCACGTGCAATTGTACCACCTCACTTCTTCTATCAATGTAGTGAGAACAGTACAGCTCCATCCCTCCCTCCCCCAAGCAGCAGTGCAGCTTTGGAGGCATTAGGATATTTATATCAGCACTGTTTATTCCCATAGGGGTAAAAGAATAAGCTGCTCAAGCATCTTATACTATTACAATTGTGTTCCAACTAAAGGTTGCTTCCATTTAACTATTTTGGTATTGCTTTAAAAAAAATCATCAGGAAATAGTTCTACCAGTCCACAGATGTGTAGATCAAGCCATTAAGAATATACTACCTGGATAATTTCTACTGATATTAGAGGATATCGGTTAAGCTGCCATGGAAGTGCTCTGTCCTTGCTTGACACATCTGCAGCAAAACCATTCAAAATTAATTTGGCTTCATTCAGGGCTAAAGTCGTAGCAATTTAACTCTCTTGCATTGCAACAAAAGGACACCAGACTTAACATTTGCATTGTAGCACTGATGGAGACTCCCCGCCCTTCCCTTCTAAAGTGGTGACAAAGTACATTTGTCCATAACCTCCAGCACTTAACCAGAGAAGCCAAATTGCATCCAACTCATCCCAAAAAGGCATTCACAAAGGGCTCTGATCCAGCATACCACATAATTGTGCATGCAAGTAAGGTCTCTGTGGCTTGTATGGAACTAAACTTGCGCTTTACTGGTCTGGTCCCAAGGGCAGGATTGAGCTCGTCCTGATTCTTTAAAATATGAGAAAGCAGCAAAATCCTCTTCTCTGCGGCAGAATGTTTCCAAGGCAGTTTCGTTATGATAAGGCTGGTGTTATCAGGGAAGCAGCATGTCCTACAGGAAGCATTAATTGTATATCTGTTCAGATAAGCTAGGAGGAGAGAGTACAAAACATCTGACTTGGAAGAGCTGCTTGGCGCAACTGGAGACTGCTCCAACAGACATCAAAAGCAGCGGCGCCGTAAACATCTGGCGGTGCCAAGGGAAAGGAACCCAAGGAGCAGACAAGAAATGGGGACAAACACTTTCTAGACATTACCCAGGACATAAGCAACATCCAGTAATAGTTGCATCCCAAGACAGTCATAAAGCCAAGCTCCAACGAAGCCAGATCTTGAATGCAGCCGCTAAGCCATCTACGTAGACCTGATCCCGAGTCTCCCGTTGGCCTCACTGGGTGTTGGATCAGGTCATTTAAGAACACAGACAAAGGGGCAAATGTCAGGCTTTAATTGATGAATCATCCATCACCAAAGCCCAAACTCTGTCTTGACAAGCAGGGGGGGAAAAACCACAAATTAAGTGGCTATCATCTAGCCTCCCTGCTCTGGACCATTGTAAAGCAGAACTTTTGACCTTTATGCCTCATATATCATGATTTGGCAGACGCTTGTTGCTCGCGCTGGCTGAAATGTGCCGGGCTTGTAGTGCTGCACCAGAGGCAGCTTTCATGTGCTAAGTGACCCCCCTTTGAGCTGCTACAACAATATAGAGAGGGACAATGCAAGGCTCTCCATAGCGAAGGTCTGCTCATTAGAAGCACATCATTAGGGATCTCTGAGATAAAAGGCCGGCTGGATCATTTGGATTCTGCATTAGTTTAAGCTAAGCCTTTCTTTCCGAAGGGAGGCTGGTGGAAAGCATAAGTCACCTCTTTCTTCTCATGGTAGTTGGTGGCCAAAGTCATTACCACCCATGGCTCAAGAGGGGATTTCAGTTCTGTAAGGGTTTTGCACAATGAATGAGAAGGGGGCATTACAGGAAAGTCAACAGTGACCCAGAAATTGGAGAGCTCTTAAAGGATTCAAGACAGGCTTTGATATCCTTGCTCTCTCCCTGCTTTGGTTTTCACGGGTATAGGCTGTAGCCGTGTTGGTCTAAGGACACAGGCAGACAAGGTTCTTTGGGTAAATCTGATCTCTTTTATTCGGTCATCTCAAATAGTTGGGAAAATTCTTCTTTGCAAGCTTTTGGGCATGACTACCCTTCATCAGGCTGAGGAAGCATCTGCAGTTGGTGTCTGCTCTTCCTGGATGGAAGGAATAGTAAAGAGGCCAGAGGCTGGTCTGCATGCAAGACAGGCAGTCAGTGGAGATGTAAACTGAGGAGTCAGTGGGTGAAAGAAAAGGGGGGGGGGGGCGGAAATGAATGTAGCTGGTAAATAGTGGAGAGGTACCTGGGGAGTCAGAAATTAGGTTTTGGTATTTTAACTCCAGCAGCACCTGGCCATGCTAAGCTCACTACAGTGCAGTGAGTTACACAAAGGACACTAATGCATTTATAATGGCCTCTGGGCGATACAGTGACGGGCACAGGCCTTTCAGATCTGAACCCTGGATGGCTCCAGAAAATGCAGGTGGATTCCTGTCCCAGTGACAGAATCGTCCATGGCAGACCTCCCGATTTCAAAAGGCAATTTAAGAGAAAGAGAGCGCTTCAAAGGCCTCCAAAACAAACTCAACAGAAGGTTGTGGAAATAACAAGGGATGACAAAACGATTTGTCTGCTAGCAGATTTATTACATTAGCCTAAAATATACCCCCAAAATAATTAGCCATATGATTATTCTTTCTGTGATAGCTATGGGTTTTTTGAAGGAATGACCCTCAAATCAAATTACTAGGAGAGGGCATTTCTATCTATCTATCTATCTAGATCTATCTATCTATCTATTTAGTCATCAATCTAGATAGATTCATCTATCTAGATAGATAGATAGATCTAGATAGATAGATAGATAGACAGACACACACTCACATCAATGCACCTGCATGGCTGTGAATTTCTCAGCTGGCTTGCAAACCGGGCCTCAGGCTTAGATCCAGATCAGACTGAAGCTAGACAATGGGTAGGAACTTCACACTCAAGAAAATGAGGCTGGAAATAGAGCTGTATATTGATGTCAGTGTTATGCAAAATGCCTGTTAGTTATCTATTGTGGCAGCAACATAAGGTGGGGGGGGTGAGTGGGACACGTGCCCCAAGTGCCCCTCTGAGGAAGGGTGCCAGACAGATGCAGGGTGCGGGAGTGGGGCACATGCCTCACCCCAGAGCTGCAGCTGACCTGGGGGTTGCCTGCCTCTTTGACACACATTTGCAGCACCGACGGTGTACGTCTCAGAGTGCACGGCATGTTGGGAATCAGCATTTTGTAGAGCAGCAGTACAGCTTGCTGTTGCTGGGGGAAGAACTGACCCTCATTTCAGTTGTTTTTTGCAGGGGTGGGAATTGTTTCATGGGGGGGGGTTGCTCTCTACACATAGGCCTGAGTGGCAAATAAAAAGGGGTAAAACTTCCCTCTCATCAACAGCGAACTCCACTCCTGTCCTAGAAAACTCTGGTACCCAGAATGCCTCGCACTCCAAGATACTGCCTAGCCCTCAGATCTATTCCTGTACCTGCAATCAAGAAGACAGGAGGCGAGGAAAGTGAGGCACGGTGCGAGACAGCAGCGTGGGGCTCATTTTTTCATGCTACGCCTCTGTGCCATGGTACTTCTGACGGCCTGAATATCCCTGAACATCCCTCACTGCTGACAGCACGTACGTCTCCGAGTCTGCCACACCAAGACCTGCCCTTCCACCTAGCTTGCCTGCACTGCTGACCGTCAGTGGCAATGCTGAGCCTAGGAGATGGTAACTCTGGTTCTCTGCCACCACCGCAAGAGAAATAAGCCAGCCCCCAAAGTAAGCCTGAAAATGGGCAATATTCATCCTCGGTTGCATTTTTCTCCCCGCAGACATATTTTACACCATTTCTGCGACTAGTGTGGAACGGGCTGTCTTGCAGGTGTACGCTGCACAGCCCTCTGGAAGAGAGAACGTGTCAGACCGGCGTGCACTTGGGAAGGGCTCAACCCCTCCCGCCCAGTGGTTAAATGAAATTCTCCTTTGGTTTCAGCTGCCAAGGGCCACAGCCAGGAAATCACGTTTCTGGACACGGACTGAACGGCCTTGCCCAGTGGAAGCTGTGGTGTGAACGTTGTTGTAAACTCCCCTGGTGCAGACTAGGATGACCAGAGTCTATAAAAACCCATGGCCACAGTCCAGTGCAAGTATGCACAGGGAAAGTCTGATCTGAACTTTTAGTTGGGGGCGTAATCCTGCAGTGTTATTTCACAGGCGCGGCATTTACTAACTTCAGTGGACCTGTGCATGGCTATAAACACTGCACTGCCCAGCAAAAGTCTGCAGTTCAGTGAGGCTAATCGCACCCTTAAGATGGGTGTAAAGTCTTTGTCTTAGACTGTACAAGCTTATCTGCCTTTGTCTTAGACTGTAAATTCTTCCGTGCAGATACCTGGGGTAAAGTCCGAGGCATGCTGAAGTGAATGACGAAAGTCTTAAGAGAGGAGGTGGTCACTAATTGTCCCTTAACATAGACCAATGGTCTAATTGTACATCGCCACACACATTTATAGCACTGTATCAATAAGCACATAAGGGAAGCAGCATTTTGCGGCAGATAGAGCACTGGCCTGGCACGCCAGAGACTTGCATTTTATTCTCTCCTCTGCGTGATCCCGTGGAAGTCACTTTGCTTCTCTGAGCCTCGGTTTCCTCATCTCTAAAATGAGGGTAACAATAAATCACCACCTTTATAAAGCATGTTGAGATCTGATCAGGAGCACTAGGTAAGAAACGCCATGTTATTAATAGTGCCTGGAATTTGCTGCCTAAGCCAGGGTTATAAAAGGCTGAAGTAGCAGAATCTCGAATTAGCATAACTGAAGAAGTGATGCTTCGCAGACCTGGGGGAATTTTATTTGCCCAATCCCTGGTCATTTTACATAACCTGCTGAATTTTCCATTATTTTTAGCCTGTTTCAGCTCAGACGGGTATTCAGAACAAACAGGAATTCTTTAGACCACAGGAGAGTGGAAATTCACTGGAGACTCCCACCGCTCTCCTCTCCAAGGTGGGGGAAGGCAAGAGGAAGACAATGGAGGCGTCCTCAGGCTTTCAGGCACGGAGGAAGAGGACTGCACCCCAACTTCTTTCCAGAACTTCAGCAGGCTGCCGGGGTGAGCAATACATCCCTCACCTTGAGGAAAGAGACGGCAAGGAGACATCAGCTGGCAATTTTCTAGATACAAAAAAGAAACGGAGAGACCCAGCCCCTTCTGTGACCTCTGCCGGACGTGGCCAGTTCCCTGGGGAGACAGAGTGCTTTAAGGGATGTTTTGCAGCCAGAGGAATGGATGATTATGCCATTGTGGATATCCAGCTGCCCCATTATTGTAATAAGCAGCTGATTTTGTGTTCCTGACTCCAAACAGGGTACATTTATGCCACGGACTGCCAAGTAGCGTAGAGAGGCAAGGATTTCTTCAGAGGACACCTTTTATTGGACCATCTGCACAGTTGGGATTAAGTTATCACCCTAAGAAATCTTTGCCTCTTGCATCATTTCTGGACCAGCATGACTACAAAATCACTCCCATGCTACCATTTAGTGTAGGGAAATGTAGGTTTGCTTCAGATGTTGGTAGCAAATAATTCCTGCCAGCTGAGGGCCAAACACTGATAGGAAGGTAAGTGAAGCCATGCTGAGCTCTGTGATGTTTCCAATGCCCGAGTCAATCTGTTCTCAGCTGTCTGCGGTACCATAGTATCATAGTA
>JAGPOW010000304.1:8410458-8440804 GCA_030014935.1 Caiman crocodilus
TCTATGAATCTATGAATCTATATAAATTTCATAAGGCATTTGGACACAACAACAATACCATCCCTATGCCCACCCAAGACAGACAAGACACTGAAACTGCTCAAAATCTGCTCCTTATCAGGATACAATCTGTCTCCTTCTGGTGACAAATTTCCATAGAAAGTTAGCAAAGCTTATAGAAAAAACACTTAGTGCTTGTCCTTGCAAGACAGCCCTGTGCAAAGCTGCAAAACTACCACTATATTTGATTGATCCTTGTTCCCCCAAAGCCACTGCTCCCAGATGCACATGACCGTAGGACTCAGCTTTCATTATCTCAGTGAATGCCATAGGTATACACATGTCCACGTGTGCAGACACACACACTTAGATTCTAGCATTTAAGGTTGCAAAGAAAAGCTTGGGAACGTGAAGCTTCAATGCGGGGTGAGGGGAAGCGGAAGGAAAGGCAAATAAAAAGAACATAGACTATTATTTTTTTAAACCCTAGATTTTAACACAATAATATCCATGTAGGGGAAGCTGGCCTCCTGAGGTTTGAATGTTCGGGGTTGGCATTGCTACCTAGTGGGCATGTCTACCCATGCCCCTGACCAAGCAGTCATTTAATCCTTACTTTAGCAAGGACTAAATGACTGTGCAGCACCTGCCGGGGCACTGCAGTGCTGGTGGTGCACGGGTCACTTTTGACCATCTTGGGCAGTAGCAACAGTGTCATGGTTAGTGCCCACCAAAGCTACATCACCGTGGCGATGAGCTATGTTGCTGGAGCTCATCACTATGGCGACCTAACATCTTGTGAGTAGAGCCCAACTACAAAGCTTCCCGTCCCATTGACTGACAGTCCTGTTGATTGGTAGCTCCCCCCGCCAGCCAGTTCTTAAAGGCATGGCACTGAGATGCTTTGAGGAGGTTTTCCAGGCCTTTCCCCCACCTGTCGAGAATGGCTGCCTTCTGTGTAGCAGCCAGACTCATTTGGAGGTCGGGTGTTTACTTAACACATATTTACGTTTCGAGGAATGCGTGTGTGTCCTCTTGGCCTCCTCAGAGAGCTGTTAGCAGAGCCTGGCCTATGAAATGGGGAAGCCTGGTGCAGCTGCAGGAAGGGTTTAATCGCCCTTTTTATGACTTTTCTTGCAGCTGCAGAGAATCACTTTTTATGTCCCATACTTTCCCAAAAAGCACTTCAAACGGCGCTGAAGGGGAGGCGAGGGGAAGGAGGGAGCCCCTCTAAGCACTTGGGGAGATTTCAGGATCGGCTGGACTTCCTCTGCAGCTCCACCCAAATAAAAACCCTGCTGCTAACTCCCAGAGAGCAGCTGAGCTCTGAAGACAATCTCACGCCGGGCTCCTCGGCCAGGAGGACCGGGGCTGGGAGTGGGAAGAGACCCATGGATGCAGAGCAAGGAAAACGATGCTGGTGGACAGAAACCATGGATAGGCTTGTCTTCTTACCCCCACACTCTCCTGTTTTCTCTCACCCCCCACTTCTCATCTTCCAACTTCTGCTTCTCAGTGGTACTCATCTCTTCAGGTGACAAAAGAGAGGGCCTCTGGTGCCATTACGGTCCCACTTACGCCCCCCTCTGCGGTAGCAACTCCTCCAGCGGCACAGAAAAGAACGGGGGATACGAAAGCAGTCCCCGGGAACAACAAGCAAACTCCCCCCAAAATACCCCCCACCGAAAAAAAACCCAACCTCCATTCAGACAGCCCAAAGAAATCTCTCGCGTGCCAAAACTCTTCACCGGAAGTCACTGGACATACTCGACACTGAGTTTGCAGCCTCCATGTTAGAAACCCTTGCATTTTTAAGAGATTCCTCAAAGCAAAATGAACTCCTATACATTACTCTTATCACCACCTCCTTTTTTTGTTGTCATGGTTGATCCAATGAGCTAGCCATAATTCGGGGCTTAGTGAGTTCCTTCGGTCAGGAAGAGAAATCGATGTTGGAACCAAGTCTCTCGTCGCGAACAAAACTGCATCCACGTTGTGTTTCTCCGAACACGGTCTCTGGGTTACATTTCCAAACTCCTTTCCCGCCAGAACTTAGCCCAAAAGCTCTCTCGCCCCTCCCAACCCCCAACATTGTTTGCAGGGGCCAATGCCCCAGGGCTCATTCCTCTCCAAGTGCGCTTCTCCGCTGTGTCCCCAGTTTCTCACACACCCACTATCGCTAAGCCATTAAGGGGCTCGCCAGTATCCGTGCCAGGGCTGGCACAGATCACAGTGAAATAAAGTTCAGTTGTGACCCATAGTCCTGAGCTGTACAGTCAGCCCATGGCTTTTCCCACTCTAGGACTTGCTACGTCCTTGACCTCTTTATCTCTAGGGCCAGCAATTCTGCGGGGAAGGGGAGGTAGAAGAAATGAGGCCCAGCCTCCTGTCCTGATTCCAGCCCACGGGCCCTGTGTAAATCCCACTTTACTTGTGTAGGCTACTTCCTTGCCTACCCCTGCCTCTACTCAGGTTGTGCTTTTCATGGCGACTGCCAGGCAGTATGCCTCAACCTCCTCCAGAGCAGCCTGGAGTCTCTCCACCTGCTGCACCCATTCTGCCTCAACTGTTAGTCCCCTTCTGATAGACCACGGCTATGCAAGTAATTAGGTCCTTCATTAACTCTTTTCCTGCTACCACCATAGGAGTTGCGCATGTAACCATTGCCCAGTGACAGTTAGTTAGGGCAGCCAGGCTGAACCATGAAGGCTGGCCTTGCAGTGAAAGCAAAGCACTGAAAACCCAAACTAAGGAAGCAATGGTAGCCTTTGCACAGACTTCATGTGGCATTGGGTAGAGCATCTGATCTGTGTGCCTCAAATCCTCAGATGGAGAATGGTGTCAGTAATATTTCGTTGCTCCTGTGCTTGTCTGTCCTGTCTATTTAGATTATAAACTCTTTAGGATAGGGGCTGCATTTTCCCGTATTCATAATTTCTCGTATTCAGGGAATTTAGCTCGCAAGGGTCTGCCAGATCTGACTGTAACATACTTAACACTCCTAGGTGCTGGTGGGCAAGAGGAGCTTACAGTTAGTTGCCTGAACTTGGCAAGTGGGTATCCCGCAGTAAGGAAAGAGCTCTCATAAAGGCAGGTGGCATCACAGAATGGATTTAAAGTCACCCAAGTTACGCAGGTTAGTTAACCCTGCACAAGAAAGCAGGTTCTGTAGGGAAAGGATGTTTTTAAGCTGCAAAAGTGACAATCCCTTCCTTGTGCTGAGGTTCAAGGGGAAAAAAACCAAGGGAAGGTTTGTTAGGAATAAAGGAAACAGGTGCCTGAAGAGACGAGCTCTAACTCTTAGAGAGGGCAAAGAGAGGAGGAGATGGACTGAAGTACGGCATTGATTTCAACGGGGCAGGGAGAACCAGGCAGATATTCAACTGGTGTCGACTGGCAGAGAAGAGTCAGTGGAGCTGCTGTGATTGCCACCAGCTGAGAGATGTCCCCGTGTTCACTGACCTGGCTTGAAACCATCCTGGGCTACCTTCAGTAAACATCATTGGACAGGGGTGTGCGGGCATGCTCATCCTTCCCTCATTTCTCTTAAGTTCCTTGGCAGGATTACTTCTTCTGAGAGTTGTCAGCCTTTCCATTTTCTTCATGCAGGCTTTTACAAACCAGGCTGGAAATCTGGATTCCCTTTAAAAATGTTTACTCAAAAGTTGGGGAACTGCTGCAACGCATACTAAATGTCACTGCTGAATCCCACGCGCAAAGCTGCCGTGTCAATCAAGCCCTCTCTCTGTCTGTTCAGGCTGTCTGTCAATCCCAAGTTCTTCGGAAAAGCAATGCAGTTCTGCGAGAGGTGTGAAACATGCTATTACCAGTGCATGGGTTTGTCTAAACTGGAGATGGAGCAAGCTACCAAGTCTTTACACAGGTCCGCAGATTGGTTTTTTGAACACCTCAGACATGGAAGGAGATCGAAAACAGATACTAATCTGAATCCCAGCTTTAACCTGAAAGTCCCTGACACCTGGTGCTGGTGCTGGCGCTATCACTTGGCCCCACATCTAGTTTAAGCATGATTTTGAAAATTGTCTTCTAGATTGAACAGGATCTAGACTTCTTTCTTATAAATTTCCACTCCAGTGAAAAGTGTTAAGGCACCCAGCATAGATATCATTCCTATGCAGATCAGCTTCCAAGTACAGGTGAAACACAGTTTTGTCTCAATCATATACAGCTCAACTAAAGTGGATTTTAAATTGACACAGTGCCTCATCAGTGTGGATGGGAATAATTTTGTTCAGCTAAATTTGAGGCTCGCTGTGAAGTGTTTTAGGGATAAGATGCAAAGGGAAAGAGATCGTATGTGGTTAGAAGAGGAACAAGGCAAAGTCGGAACGACTGGAAGGAAGCAGGGTTTAGGGACCGGCTGCTTCGTTAAGACAGAGGAGCATTCAGCGCCTCCAGGAATTGCACGGTATCTTGCAGGATGGGACCTGCCACGAACCTGAGGTTATTTCTATGCAGCAAACTTGCCATGTCCAGCAGCAGTGGCCTCAAATACAGTAAGTTATTGCAGCAGGCTATCTTCTGAACCAGGACCATTGTAACCACTTCCCCAGGGCACCACAAGCAGGCTAATTAACACTGCTGAGTGACGGGGCTAATTGCCTCCCCTGCAGTGTCAAGTAAACCTGGTTACCCTGCTTCCAGCACAAGAGACAAACCAGGGGGAACAGCACAGCGTGTCTGAGAGGACTGCAACAAGGCAAAACGCATTCGCTGTTTGGACGTGGCCTGACACAGCGTTCAAACACAGAAGAGATGGATTTGCAGCTGGGTCATGAGATTTTAAAAACAATCAGGGTTCCTTTGACCATGACCTGAAGCTGTGTTTCAGGGTCGTGGCCTACATCTTGAAGAGAAACATGAAAAGGTGCCAAAAATATCTGGAACCATGAGACAAGCATGGATCAAACAGTAGCCAGGTATAATAGATACAGACCGATAGTAACAGAGATGGTGCCCATGCCAGCCAGGAGCAGACCTGTCGTCTAAAAGTCTGTATTGAAGAGAGTTTTAAAAATAGCATTTTGAATGAGCTAAGAAAGAAAAGAAACCAGAGGAAGAGAAGAGAGTAAAGAATCAAGATAGAAACCAAAAGGCACCTGGAAAAAAACTGAAGGGTAGTGCAAGGTGAAACCAAATATTCACCACTCTACAGACCTCTCCTTCAATAAAAAAAAAAAATCAGGACAAAGGTAGTCAAGGAAGGAACCAGAGAAGGGGCAGTATCTCCGTTAGTGATAGTACCTAGCTAGGAGAAATCTCTGAAGGGCAGAAGAAAACAGGGATGATACTACGGAGGGACACCGAGTTAAGAAAGGGGAGAGAGGAGCAAATCCTTTGTACTGAAAATGGGCCGAACTTCTGCTGAAGTCATTGGAGCTGCACCCATCTCCACTAGCTGAGTATATGGCCCCAAACTGCTCCAGCCACAAAATCCAATTTTTTAAGCAAAAAGAGGAGAATGAGAAGTGCCGGCACCCCCGGCAGGGGACCCGTGAGGCAGTGCATGCAGCTCCTCTGGGAAAACACCTCTTTCAAATTAAAGTCCTTTTCCCAAAGAGCCGCAAGGGATTAGTTGCCAGCAGGACTATTTTGTAGTCAATGCCACCCACCCCCACCACCGAAAGAAAAAAAAGCAACTCCGGCTTAAAAAATAGTATTTTATACCCTTTTCAACACTTTGCAAAGCTCCCTTCCTCCCCCATCACGCACACGCTCCTTGAAAGAGAAACATCTGTTCACTCTACTTTTGCTCCGTGTCATATGGTCACTGCTAAGTGCTCCTCCCCAGACACAGTGATGGATACCCACTGATAAAAAGGCAGAGGCTCCCAGCTTGACCAGCTGGGAGCAGAAAGCTCCCGGGACCACAGGGGACAGAGCCAAGATGAAAGGTATCTGTATTTTCCCAGGTGATCCCAATAGGATCTTAAGGCTCCAGATTTCTCACTCCAGCTTTAGCCCAAAAACAAACAAATTGAAGCGGATCTGAATATGCCAATAGGCCCTGATCTCACCCTGTGTTGTCTTTTCACAGTCGGTTCATTAGAGCTCAAAGGCAAAGGGGGAAAATACTGGCAGACTGATAAGACTTCTGCACTTTTTCTAGGAAATCAAGGGTTTTAAGCAACTTCAAAGCTTTGCGAACAGCATTTGCAAGGGAGCCAAAATGGTCAGGGAGAAAGAAAAATACACAAGGGAGCTGTTACAGCATGAATCAAGTAGCTTCATCACTTTTACTTCACTCCTGGTCCCTTCCAGTCCCTCTGGGTATGATCAAATTTGTCAGGGGTATAAATCCCAAAGAGCCACGAATCTATTTAGCCTCCACTCCAATCACTGGACAACGCCTCTGGATGAAGGATCAGGCCCCAACTGCCAGACATTAGAGAGACAAGTTTCTTCGGGCAACTGTGATATCTTTTATTAGATACAACTCAACAGTTGAAAAAAGTCATAGATTCATAGAGCCACAGATGCTAGGATTGGAAGGGACCTCAATAGGTCATCGAGTCTGATCGCCTGCCCTGGGCAGGAAACAGCACTGGGGTCAGACGACCCTAGCTACGTGCTTGTCCAGCCTCGTCTTGAAGACCCCTAAGGTAGGGGCGAGCACCACCTCCCTTGGAAGCCCATTCCAGATTCTGGCGACCCTCTTCCTGATGAAGGGCGTTTGTACCTGAAAGTTTGCAAAGAACAATTTTTCCAACTATTTAGTTAGTCTAATAAAAGCTATCACATTCACCCAAAGAACCTTCTCTATGCCCTTAGAGCAACATGGCTACGACCAACATCCCGGGTCCAAGAGGTTAGAGAGAAACCCCTCTGCGAGCACACTGCTCCGTACTTGTCCAATATGGTGTTTGCCACCTTCCTCTGTAGCACCCAAGGTGACGTCCGAAGCAGGGTGCTAGGCTAGAAGGCACGTGCCTGATCCAAGGTGAAAGCTCCTAGGTAGTTAAGGACTGAAATAAGTTTGCTTCTCTGGGTGACCCTCAAAGTCCCAGATGACCATGGTGACACCAAACACTACTCTCCGATACTGGGGTAGGGCCATAACTGGTTACCTGGCATGCCTCATTTCAGAGGCCCAGGCCTGCACACACCTTGCTTAGCCCGGGCCTTCGCAAATGGAAACAAAGAGCAGCTTATAAACACAGCAGTACGTGGAGGAAAGAGTGAGCGGCTCCCCTGGACTGGAATCGGCTTCATTTTTTGCATCTGTTTGAAATGCACGGGAGGGGCTTTCATGAAAATAAACCCTTTTTCCAAAATGAAAATGTTTGCAAAAAAATTTGCCGTTTTTTCTAACTTTTCAGTTTTTTTGATAAAATGAAATGTTGCAGCATTTTGCTTTCAGCTTCATGGAACGGCTATCTGTACCAATTTCTCCTCCTTTTCCCATTTTGACAATGTAAAAACAGAGGGGAGGAGGAAAGGGGGGGAAGGAGAGGCAGGAAACCCAAGCACGCTGAAAAATAACATCATAGGATTTTTTTCCTGGTGAATTATTTCACACAACAGCCCCCCTCCAAAATGCCAGTCCTTTCCTCCACCTAAGAAAACGAACATTATTCAGTGAAAAAAGAGTTTTGCATTTTTCCACCAGCTGCGTTCCTGACAGTTTAGCTGCTATACTCCGCAACCTTCCCCCACGCAGCCCCGCTCTGCCAACTCTCTCAAAAGCTGCTCTGGTCCTTATGGTGCCAACTGGCCAACAAGCCGTATGGGTTCCTACTTGCCAATGGGAAAATAAGACGGTATCGTACAGAAGCAACATACGCAGCCTGCGATTGGCACTCCGGTACACATCAGACTCAGTATGGAGTGAAAGGGATGCACAATAGGATTTTCCCTGGAAAACTCTGCCAATGTTGGGCTGATAAAGAGTAAAGGAGGCAGCCTGATGGGCCAATGTGATCCTCTGCGCCTGCTACAGAAGCGATCGGTCTTTGCAGCCGCTGCTCAACCAGAGAGTCCTGTTCGTGGCTTTGTCAGCACTGCCACACCTCCAACAGGGAATAAAATTCAGGGGGGGAGGAGGGAGGTTTCTATAAAGCCCTGGATTTAATAATCTCAGCCTTTATTTAATAAAAAAAAGGCGTTTTGTCCTCCTGGCTGCAGGGAGTCGAATATACCCCAAATGCTCTGGAAGCATAAGGTGAAGAAAAAGCTCCTGTTTTGGGCAGGCTCCTAAGTCACTTAAGTGCTTTTGAAAATTCTGCCTGTGGCCACAAACCACGCCTTGATGACTATGAGCAAGGAATGTGACGTACAACCCAGGAAGCAGACAGAAAGGCAGAAAATGTGGCTTATGTACTTCCTCAACACCGTTCCCACGAGCAGCTCTCGTGAGTCGCTCTGTGTTTATGACAGAAGCAAGTTAAAGAACTGCTTTGTACGCCTAGGGTCAGAAAGTGCCGAGGTCTGGGATGGTTCCTGGGGGGAAATCTGCTCTATGCTAGGTCTGATGGACATGTCTCTCACAAGGGAATCCTCACCCTTGGGCTGAGCTGCCTGGGGTAGAGCAGTGACGGTGCATTTCCCACTCCTCAGCACCAACCCAACCTTGCTGGCTCAGCCAGGCCTTTGGGTGCTCGCTCTTCTTTCCCCAGAAGTTCCTTGGCTTGGACAAGCTTTGGTGGACACGCGCATGGCGTAGGCTGATGGGACACTGGTAGAGACGGGACACTGGTAGAGATGGTCCCACTGACGTGCCTGCTCTGCTCACCGAGGATTTGTAGTCCATGAACTTGGGCAGTGGGTAGAGGTGGCGGGGACAATGACTCCACCCTGCTGGGATCTTCTCAAGTATAAAACACTGCTCTTCTGTTAGCTTTTAGCATTTGGGAGAAAAATACAGGATTCCTCTAACACGATTTATTAATATAAATACGCTGTTAGTGCCCCGGTGCAGCCCCACCACACCAATGGCGGCAGCCAAGAACAACACGCAGCGCTTGTATGGTGCCTTTCATGGTGTGCGCTGCAAGTCTCTGCTGACCAATATTACTACAGATCAGGTGTCGAGAGCAAGCCAAACCAAACAACTGAGAGCAACGGCTGCGGGTGGGTGTAGAGATCTTCAGGAGGGTCCAACACTGAGCTCGCTAGATTTGTGTGTACTGGCACCGCGGTGTAGCAAACCCGAAATCTGCATTTGCATGTCAAAGATGACTACCCCAGCTCCCACAGGCTGATTTCCTTAGACAAACCGGCACTGACCTCCACCATTACCAGTTTTCCCATGCATGTCTGCAAATACAGCAGGTGCACTGATGGAAGCAGAAATAAATGCACCTGAGTCAAGGCAGAGTCCTGGTGGTTTAATGAATCTGCATTAACATCACAAGTTAATGCAGATTATTGTCTATTAAGTGGCATAGCTACTTACCACTTCTGTGGTATTCCTCAGCCTACCACAGAGGAGTAAGCCCTCCCACACCAAACCAGGACGTAAGGTGGTGATGCCATCCTCGGGGACCCTTTGGCACTGCAGGAGGCATGCTCAGGGCTTCTTCTTCCCGAGTGTGGCACGTGCAGAGAAGGTGCGAGTAAGCAAGGCCGTGGTTTTTCAGGAGCATGGGGGACGCAGTGTAGATGTACCCATAAGGCCACATTTCCAACAGCAAATTCTAATGCCTATAGTGCAATTCATCTGGTTTGTATTTCTACCTAGACACTTTAAGGTCATGCCCCTCAAAAGCGTGACTATGTGTAGTCAAAATCTTAAATCTGCAATCAAGACTGCTCAAAAGTCTGTTTCACGTGACCCAGCTCGGTGGAGAACAGACTGGAAATCTCAGCCGGTAGCACAAGGGGCGGCTTTGTCGCGTTGCCCATTAGTGGGGCAGTTTGGACGATCATACAAGCACGCCATGAGCCAGCGCGCTGTGCAGCTGCACCTGGCCTGAAGAACATGAGCGCTGGAGACAGAGAGTTTTCAAGTGGCTCATCCCAAAGACGGAGGCCAGATACAAACATCACACCCTCCTCCACTTTCCAACCTCTTTCAAAACTCAGCGCGCGCTGCTCTGAGCTCCTTCTCTCCTGCCAGAAATATTCACTGTAAAATGCACTGCAACTTGATGTCTTACAGACCTGGGTTGTATTGTCATCATTATTCTTACTATATAATTATTTAAAGAGGCCAAATTTTTCAAAAGAGTTTGCAATCTGAGACCCATTTTCAAAAGGGACTTAGGCACTTAGGCCCAGATTTTGAACAGTATCAGAAGATACCAAAAAATATGGGTAAGTGCTGAGTGGGCTTTTCATGGCACCTAAACACCTATCTGCCATGGAAATTAAGAATCCATAAAAAACTAGGCTCCTAAGTCACTGAAGTGCTTTTGAAAATTGTGCCTACAGACACACTCTGTGTTGATAAGAACCAAGGAATGTCGCATGCAAACCAGCAAGTAGACAGAAAAGCAGAAATGTATCGTATGTACGTCTGCAACACATGAAAACCTGGGATCCTAGTTCTGCCCCTGCGGGATGTCAGCCTAATACAAATAATAAACAAGAAGCAGCAACGCGAGAGCTGAGAATAAACCGCGCAGGCTTGACAGGTGCTGTGCCGCCCCTTATTTCAAACTCCAGGTTTTCTTCAGCATACACGGAAAAGAAAATATAAAAGTTATTAAGATTTTGTGAGCAACACTTCCTCAAGACTATTGAAGATAAGGAGGTTGATGCAATAAACCAGGTTATAATTGGACAGGTACCTCAGCCCATGAAAAGGCTTCAAATACACGATCTAGTTCATCTCAACTATTGTTCATTTCACAGCAAATCATCTGTATTTCATTAGGTCTTGGATTATTCTGAAAGCGTCTCATTAGACTGTGGACGTTGCCAAATAAATTCGGCCAGTCTGTTAAACGCGCCAGTGAAAGTATCCTCTCCATCTGTATTATTGCTTCTTGAGCCAGCATGGCTGTATGAGATCCAAGGTGGTCTGCCAGTGGTTTACTCTGTCAGCAAAATCCCAGAGAAACAGAAATAGTACGGACAGCTAACACAGCAACAAGCTAGATAATAAGCTGTTGTTCAAAAGGGGAAGATGTTTGCTTATTCCTTCTGATTTACTGGCTACGTCTTATCAGAGCCTTCCATTTCTGCAGGATCCAATCCCAGTGCTTACAGAGTTAATAGATACTCCCAGAAACAAATTACCAAAACTCGTCACTACTAAATGATTTTGTTTCTGCGAACTCTTTTAAATCGCTCCAGCAAAGCTGAAATTATCTTTATTAAGATAATTGCCTTGCTCTAGACTGTTTAGTCTGTCGTCTGCACAATGAAGAATGGCCAAAGGAGTTGAATCTGTTCCATGCCACGTTCTTGTGCCAAAATAGGAGCTCTTGTGCTTTCACTACACACAGAGAAGGATTCGTCTCTGCCATCCAGCCCTTCCTTTTCAACCAAGCTGACTGACGGCTTTTCATTGGAATCTGTTGTGAACCAGCTCGAAAGCCTCAGAGCTGCCCTGCTCTGACTCCCAGCTCATGATCCCAGAGGAATTACTGACCATGCATTATCAGCCAAAGCCCATCTTAAATAAAAGTCACCAGACTCAAAGGGGAATGAAAATCGAGCACCGCAACTTGGGAAACATTTTGTGGTTGCGATCTTCTTGGTGGGCTTGCTCATGTTAGATGCCTGCATCTCTGCAGCGGGAGTGAGAAAAACTGCAGGAAGGTCAAGCGCTGAATAGGAGAGGCTCAGCCAGAGCAATTTGTACTTGAAGCAGATCTTGGCAAACCCCGGGGAAATCAGAGTTTTTCAAGCTTCTCAAACTATTTGGGTTGCTATTGTTGAGTAATGCAAAGAAAAGAGAAAAAGAAAAGAAAACAGCTCTCTGTCATTTAGTCCATCACCCACCCAAGCCATGGATGAGTGGGTGACCAGCAGGCAGTGTGCACTGACAAACATTGTTCATCAGCAATTCCCTTTTCCTCCAGTTTCTGCTCCTTTCCCCACTTCCCCGGGCTGGGTTTTTGCTCTATTCCTTCTGTCCCGCGTTCCCAGCTTATTTTCCCTCATTTTGGTCCCTGCCTCAGAATATGTGAATTCAGTCATTCTTGGGTTAGATCCAATTTACAAACACCAGGCAACTGCATAAGAATTTTGGGTAGGGGACCGTCTCTAAATACATGTTTGTGCCATGCTTACTATAATAGAGGCCAGCCCTGATGGAGGTCCCAGTACTCTAAGAGTAATTTATCTAGGAATAATTCCATAAGATATGAGGCAGAATGACTCTGCCCATACCAAATATTAACTATGGCTAAGTAGAGGTGGTAAAGCATCCCTCAAGGACCAATCTGGACTTGAAGCAAACCTGCAAATGTCAGTGCATTTGGCCAGGGAGATTTGAAAATCTAGAGAATATTTCATGCCTTCAGTCCTAGCTGACCCAAGGGTGGGCACTTTGTGCCTGAAAGCTTGTTAAACATCTCTCCCAGCTATACAGTTCATCCAATAAAAGAGATCACCTAAAACACAAGAAAAAACCTTGGTTCTATGAGTCTAGAAGTGCTGGTTTCCAAAATTTTATTTTGCATCCAGCTCTTGGCATATCTTGCATAAAAACATATTGGAAAAATGAGACAAGATGACAGCTTGTTCCAACGGGAGATGGGCCTAAATCCCAGGACTCTCTAAAGAGCAGATTTGGAGCACCCCAAGATTTTCACCTATGGGCTAAGTACAGACAGTCAAAAAGCCTGAGGCTGAATCAATTCTATCTTTTCAGGTTCACCTAAACTGCGTAAATTGAACCGACAAGCAAGTGAACAGACGTTCACTTTTGATTCTGGGAATGCAGCCACGTGCCTGCAGTGGCCCAGGCCAGAAGCCGGGGGCACTAGAGCATACGTCTCTGCTTGGCTGGAGCAGATAGCTTGGGCCAAAGCTAGCCTGCCCACCCTGCAAACCGTACTGGGGACTGTCAGTTAACTGAACTTCTGTTACATTAGATCTGAACCAGTTTACGATCATTTATACTAGTTTATGTGTAATTCCTGTCCCTAGCCCCGGAGTCCAGGCCACTGAACAAACATAGGCCAGGTGCAAACTTTGAAAGCTACGAGTTATGGTTCGTACCCATCCCTCATTAAAACCCAGGCACCAAAGGCCCGGCCAAAAAGATTAGCCTTGTTTTATGCTTAGAGAGCTACAAGCTCTGACTACCTAACAGAAGGAACAGTTTCCCATCCAGAAACCCTTTCCGCTCAGGTCACCCCGAAGCCGCAAGAACGCGCATAGGAGACCCTCAGAAAAATCTGCCATTCGTACCTGGTCTGATCGAGAGAAGGGCTCAGTGCCCACAACTCCCTCAGACCCGTGCTTAAAAGCAGGGCTGGCCTAGGGCTCTTTTTACAAGATATAACTACCGCTTTCAGGGTTTTCCCTCTACAGCATACGTTTCTGTGAAACCTGCACCCATCACTAAACCAAAAAAACCCGATTTCACAAATATGTTCTATCGTGTAATTTCCACAGCCACTTCCACATCACCCCTCTGCTTTCCTGGGGCATTGGTTAGCTCGCTATCTGGCCTTTAGTGAAATGTATCCGCCCACAGAGGAAACCAGACATCTCTCTTTGAGATTAAGCGGCTAAGAAAGTACAGAGCAAAACAATGGAAACTCGTGTTTGTTGTCACATCTCATAGTATCAATCTACTGGGCCATCTGTTCAGGCAAGCTCAGCGTGGAAAAGCCAGGTCTAGTTCCTCCTCCCACCCTACACGTGCATATTGACTCTGGAATGACACCAGGGAGCGTTAATTGTGATGGCCAGCGCCCAAGCCTGCGAGCTGCAGAAGATAACCCCGGGTAACCTCTGCCTTTCTGAGAAGCAATGATAGACGACGTCTCATTTTCCCAGATTCGCTGCCACCCATCACGGGCTGCTCTCAAATGCCCAGACAGTCAATACGAGGATGCATCAGGGAACTAATAAAATGATCAATACTGGGAGTAATGTTCTTAAGTAACTGATAACTAGGGCCCTTCAGGTAACAGATGACCCTGACAATCAATAAATGTCTGGCTCGGAGAAAGCTGCCGCAGTGCAGATTACGCTGTCTGAGGGCGTCTGACTTTTTGTTTTATTCTCACTTGATTATCTGTCTCTCTCATACCGACAGCAGCCTAAAAAGAAGCTCTGTTTGAAACTGCCGTACCCCAACGGCACCTGCTTTACAAAAACCAGCACCAACGCGTCTACTCATCTTTCACTGTGCCGCCAGAGTAACAACCAGCCTGTCCTTCCTTCGCGAATGATAAGAAAGCTTGGGAACTAAGTTTAGTGGGCGGAGGTGCTTGCAGCAGGTCTTGCAAATCATGAACTATAAAAGCTTTTCCTTACGTCTTGTTATTTAAGGATCGGCGCAAATAATTTGGGGTGAACAACATTTATTACAAACTTGGGCTCAAAAAAAAAAGGGATAATTTGTTCATGAATATATTTCTCCCCATTTTTTCATCCAGCTGCCTTTGAAAAAACAGGCATAATTTGGGTTTTAGTCCATCTCTATGCATTTGGTTATGTTAGGTCTTTGTTTATTCATAGGTCTTGATAAGCCAATGACTATGTTGGCGGTTGTCAGTAAGTAAATAAGCAAACCAGCATTTCACCTGTTTACACTGGTCAAATGGGCTGGATCCATGGGTTGTAGACCCAGTCAGGCCCATGGATCCCCTTTTACTCACCCCATGCTGAATCTAGTACCTGCTTCAGGATCCACACTACACGCAGCACCTGCCCTGGCTGGGCATCGCACGCGGCGTGCTCCCCACCTCCTACCACCTGGTCTGGGACCCACACCTCTCACAGTGGCTGCCCGGCCAATCCAGGACCTGGCACGGGTTGTGGGCTGTCTGCGCCAGGCTCTACGTGTGGCGTGCATTCGGGCTGTGCAAAACGGCAGCGTTGCATCTCGACTGGCGTTTTGACGTTTCAACGGAACAGCGTTTTGTTTCAAATTTCGTTTCAATTCAAAACCACTGTTCCGCTTTGTTTGGCTTGTGGAGCGGGCGCCGCATGCAGCACACATCCTAGGCCCATGTATGGGGTCAATCTGGTATACATCACGTGCGTCAAATCAGACCCACACGCAGCACCGGGGTCAGGTGATGGGGCTGCACAGGCTGGATCTGGCCCACAGGCTGGGTCTTTGACATGCTTGCCATAGGACAGGAGGGCAGTTTCATCCTTATTTTTTCACTTTGGGTAGGTACCGAACATCCTGCTGTGGACTTTAGGCACTCCGCGTAGCTACGTATTGCTTGGAACTTAGGCCCCAGTTCAACAAATCACCTAAGCGCAGCTTAATTGTAATAATGCTTTATATTAAACGCTTTGTTGAACAGGCATGGACTTTAGCACAGACTTAAATGCTTTGCTACACCAGGTCCTGGTAGACCTGGTTCTATGGGTCTGGTTGCTAGATACAGGATCAAGGACATTCTTTTTTTGTCCCCATAAATCACATATTTCCCTTCCTCAGAACACCTTACTAACAAAACAGTTGACTTGCGATACCAGAAGCTTGTGCATATTCCAATTCCTTTTTATGACGTTAAGGATCAAAAATCACATATCCTAAATCCTTTTTGCAAGGAAGTCAAGCCAGAGCTGCCAATGTTATAGCATATTCAAATCATTTATCAACTCTCCCCTTCACACCGCTCTTCCAAGACGAAGAACTCCAGCTTTTGGCACAGAATACTTAATGCCACTGACTCATCAGTATGCTGGAGGGCCGTGTATGCATCTTTCAGCCACACACGCTGAAAGCCTGATTTCCACAGAGGGGAAAATGGAAATTCACCCTTGGCTCAATAGTACCATTAGCATCTCTGGCCTATCATTGTCACAGAGAGCTAGCTCCCAGATGTCCTGTGTAAGTGGCCCTGCAGCACAGCTCAATACAGACAGAATCGAGATGGTTTGTCAAATGCAAGTGAGCTGTCCTAGAAAGAAAGGCTGTCACAGATCCCTTACAGCCTGGCTCTACCTTTCCCATTGTTTGGTGAAACCTTTCATTTGTAAAGCTCATGTCCTCGTAAGGCAGAAGCATGAGCCAGAACAAAAGAACTTGGCTCTTCTTCTGAAACTAAACCACAACCGGAGCCACAGAAGGTCTAAGTAGAAGAGGCAACACCCACTAAGGAGAAACAAGAAGGAAAGGCAGTGTGGGAGGCTGGACAGCATGTGGGAAACTTTGCTTAGGAATAAACAGCCTTGTCTGTAGCAGAAAATCCCACACTTCATTGCAAGTAGCTTCTTCTAATATGCATATTTATTACTATATGGTGCCAACACCTTGTCTCAACCCAGCCAAGACTATATTACGCTACGCAAAATCAAACACACACACAAAAATACACTTACGTACCGGTAGAGCCTTGCAATATATATAGGCATTAGGTTATAGGTAATAACTGATGAATGGACATAGTCTAAAAGTTTGCTTTTGGTTGACTTTGATGGATGAACAGGAACTGCTCCTTGGCCAAGGTCATGGCTTGGCCCTTGTCATCACCTTTCAGCTGATAGAAAGAAGCTAGCTTTGGGACATGGGTTTCCAGTTCCACAAGTCCTGGTTGACAATGCCGGTTTCTGTAATTAAAATTCAGTGAGGTAAAGCAGTCTTTTACCCAGCATGTCCTCTGGCCAAGGGCTATAAACTGCCCTGCTAAGAAGCCAGTTTTAGCTTGACAAGCTACATCCACCTCAATCATTTCTATCAGCCTGCCTCACCTGATGGACCCCATCTCCTGTTATTATTATTACTGGTATTACAGGAGTGATAAGATGGCCCAGCTAAAGTCAGGACTCCCACTGCATGCGGCATTCAAAAAAGCCATAGTGAGACACAGGCCCTGCCCAAAGGAGCAGAGAAACTAAACAGACAAAAGTGGGAGATGAAATACAAGCAAAGCAAGGCTGCCCAAAGCCACCCAGCGAGCCTGGGCGGTGTAGAGAGCCGAGCCCCAGACTCCCGACTGACAACCCAGAGCTTTATTGACTTGGATACACAAGCTGTTTCAGATCCGCACTTTTAAGGAGACTGGTTTTATGTCACCCAAAGAACTAAACCACAGCATAATAGCCTGAAATCTCAATGTGAAGCAAGAAGCAAGCATCATACTTTAGACTTGGCCTCTCTTTATCTTTGCATACGGTGTTACCATTGTTATGCTGTGTGACTCAGGGCTTCCATAACCCTGAAAAAAATGGCTCTGATTCATTTGCATCTAATATGAGGATATTTTAAGCCAGATCTAAAACACTCTCTCATGATTGTTAAATGTCTGCAGTGAAACACACTGAATATAAGCCAACGGGTCATGAAATGCAGTATTTCTTTCATCCTTATCTTCTTTTTTCAGCTTGCCAGAAACCTGTGAACAGCCTTATATATATACCAGCACAATCTGACTTCCAGAATGGAAAAATAGTAATCTTGAAAGGAGGCTAGCTTTTGCCAGGGAAATAAAGAGCTGGAACTGCAGGAGACATGACACAGGTTTATTAAATGCTGGCAAGCTAAGAGTAGCAAAAAAGTGCATCGCCTTCATGTTACACAGTCTGGCAAAGGCCGAGCGGTGCCCGCAGAAACCTGTGCCTGACCAGCCAATGTGTTCCCGAGCCGGCTTTTCAGGATGGGCTGAAATAAAGTCCAAGGGAAAAAGGGGGAAAATGATAACTATAAAGGATCTATTTTCTGCTACAGGAAAGGAAAATAACTAAGGCAGAAAAAAAGTGATATGATGTACCATTAGATCTGATCCTCCATTCACCTCCAGCGAGGCTTGCCCTCTACTCTACTCCATTCCTGAGTGAAACCAGTCACCACCAATCACTGATGCACTCGACGGGGCGGCCAGCAGGCCCGGGAAGTAACTTCACAGTCTTGGGTCCCTGTTTCGACCCCACAGAATCGCTGTTGTGAAGAACGTCTGAGCCCAGCGCTCGCTCCTGCCCAGGGCAGGGGGTCGGACTCAGTGATGTCCTAGGTCCCTTCCGACCCTGACATCTATGAAACCTTCCTCTCAAAGGCCCATGCCGTGTCCTTTGCACCACAACGGCCCCCTGGGCAGCGCATGCAGAGGAGAAACAGCCGCTTCTCTGGCAGCAGAAGTGGCCAAGCGCAGCTACTGGAAGCGTAGGGCCGTCTCCTCTTGATCACCAATGGGGACACCAATATCACCCCAAGAGCAGCCCCGCAGTGGGTACAAATTGTCATGGCTCCATTGCTTTCAGTGGGGATGAGGCAGTCTAAAATAGCCAAGGGTTTGCCCACAAGGGTGGTCCATAAAAGATCTATAGAAATAAATATATACAGCTGTATATACTACACATGGGCATACTCTCTCACACACACAGTGGTCAATTATTTATAGAACTAGTCTTTATACATTACCGCCAAGCAGTATAAATAACCTTCTCTTTTCCCAGTTTTTCTTTCCCCTTGGCTGGTATAATTTGGATGCTTCATCATACGCTGCAGAAAAACCCTTGCATTATTAACCTCGCCCCCCCTGTAATTCTGCTTTTTTGCACAGGCTCTCTAAAAAACAAGCTCCTTTTAACTAAGAAGCCAATCCTTTCATCCAGAAAGAAATGGTGTTTAAATCGTCTCCAAGAGTCTGTAGCCTGGTTCAGTTAAACTCCATTCTGTGCTGTGGGTAGTTCAATAAGCCAGACAAGATTTCATTCCTGATCAACATTTCTACCACCGACCAGTGACAATTGGTGCATTTTTATGTGGGGAGTCTTGGGAGTGCCCCATCTGAAAGCTGTAAAGAGCCCTCTGAAAACTAAACACCCAGCAGTGAATATTCCCGTGGGTCTCGCGCAGATGTGCTTGCTGGATTCGTGCGTGCTTCCACAAAGTTTCTTTTTTGAGTCACACTTTCAGCAAAGCATCTCTGATCAGGATTTGCAAGAATGTGATTAGCTTTTGGCCAGGGATATCATATCCTGACCTGACCAGTGCATTCGTATGAGCTGTAGGTCCGTTTTTGAGCCTTCAAAGTCTAAGCGCTCGTTTATCGAAGTAAATTTCTAGCCTCTGTGGCTCCGAAGATAAACTTCCAAATGCAGCCCCTTGTCACAGCTGCAGGGATCTCTGCCCAAGTGGGATGATTGCCCGCAGGAATAACTCAGAAGTATAAGCACCATGGGCCCCTTCAATCTGCCAGAAGTCTCCGAGGTAAAACTGGAGGACGTGGGCAGATCCAGGAGAGGAGTGAGGGGTTGTGTGGTCCCACCACCTTTGGCAGTGGGACATGTGTGCAATGAGGTCTCTGAGCCCCAGGATGGTCCATGCAGGCCCCTGCCAGAGGTTTTTTTAATTAAGTATCAGTCCAAATCCAATAGCCAGTTAGATTCCAAATCCAAGACGTGTACGCTCAATACCCATATGCATCGGTATCCATGTGTCATAGTTTCTACCAGGTTGGCATCTTGCATGCAAATCCCAAGCCCACAAGCTGGAGAACTGAGGTGCCCACCCCGCAAGGTCTGTCTCCCAGACAAACCCAAATTTACTCCCTGCCTGCACTGGCTCCTGCCAGAGCTCTGCCTCTCCAAGCTCATCAACTTGTTGGCACAGGCTCTTGCCAGAGCCACTCCTTTCACTGAGCTCTGGAGCCCAGGGACTGAGCGTCACACCATCGCACCCCACTCTCCCTTGCTGAAGGATACATATTAGGTTGAGTACGTGTGTGGCATGATAGTAGGGGGCACTACTATGCTGAGCCACCCCCCTCACCATGCCTGGCCCAAAACCACGCTTTGGGAGTCTCCCCTGGGGTGCCTACATCTGGCCGTCGCCCTTCCTGAAGACCTCCCATAAGCCTGGGGTAATGCTGCCACCACCCGGGCACTGGTCTCAGTTAGGGCTTTGTGCAGCCCTGGGTACGCAGGCCCAGGCAGCCTTGAAAGTGCCTTGTCCCCTGGAAGTATTTCTGGGTGCTCCTTGTAGCCTAGAGCCTCCCGAGAGAGTCTCAGGTAGGACTGAATCCATTAATAAACAGCCGTGCTCCCTCTCCCCTCCCTCTCCCAGCTAGGCGTGCTGAGCCGGAGAGTTTTTTATTGATCAGAGAGAGAGAATGGGGAGGGGAAGAAGAATGGGATTTTAAAGACAACGCCTTGAACAAAACAGAACAAATCGAGCCCTTTGTCAAATTTGGGTTCAGTGACCCTTTTAACACACAGCTAAAACACTTGGGTCTCTACCACCAGCTAGATTGTAGGTTTCTACTTACAGATCAACTTCAGGCAGCCGCCCGAGGGACTCTGCTTGTCTGTGCTCCAAGATGCCCGCTGCAGGGAAAAAGAGCCCCCCAGATCAGGTGGCCTGACCCTTAGAAAATACTTTCCTGACCTCATCGCTTGTTTCCAACCAGAAAGAGAGGTTATTTGAACACTGCTGACGCAAGCCAATCATGTAAAAAGTGGCCAGCAACCCCTGGTGAAGTGGCCAGACTGGTCACCAAACTGGTTCCACCGGTTCCTTGGGGGGAAACTTAAGACAAAGGGTCCGGGCACAGTAAGGGGGGTGGGAGGTGGTCCTCTCCAGTCCCACAGGCACAAAAATATGCAGCACAGACAAGATACACAGCAAAATAGGGACAGGCTGTGTGATCCCTAGCTGGGTCAGCCCACGGACCTGGAGCCGGAGTAAAGCGCAGTGAGCTGCGGACGGGGCATTCCCCCCAGGAAGGAAATACAGGTTAAAGACCAGAGGAGATTCACAAAGAGGGGAAATGGGGGCAGGGGGGAGAGAAGAGAACAGGAGATGGGTGAGGAAGAGAAACCAAGAGCAGAGATAGCCGAGGCCTAGTAGTTTGGGGGGGAGGTACAATACTTCTGACTGAAGTTTGAAAGCAATGAAATGCAGAACTCTACAACTCTTGGTTGCAAAATATATATTATTTTTTTTAAGCTGCAAGCTAATTTTTAAAGAAGTTTTTTTTTGGTTTTTTTTTTTGCAATGTCTTAGTTGGTCTAATAAAAGGGATCATCTCTGAACCAAGAGTGCTGGAGTTGCGCATTTCTTTTTGTCTTAGACCAACACAGCTACCAACTACATCCCTGAAAGCGATGAGAAGGCACCCGGCGTAACGAAACAGTTACCATATGAAGGCCATGGCCTTCCCCGGGTCACCGTGCGGCCCTGTTGTGACGTCACTGCTTGCTGAGAAGCACGCGGCGCTAAATTTATCCCCTGGCCCACCGTCCGCACGTGAACAGCGACCGCCCTCCTGCTCCCAGTGCGTCTGGCAGCTCTGCTTCCAGCATAGGCAGGCGTCCCACAAAAGCCAGCGGTGTTTAAATACTGTCCCAAATAAGAGTGAGCTAAAGCACAGCCCAAGTGTTTCCTGAAGCAGGATCAGAGAGAGCAGATGTAAAGGGTTTTCTAATCCATATTTAAAGAAAGAAGATGACCTGTTGGGGGCTGAAAATTCAGCGTGCTCATGCTTCTGGCTCAGGCTTCTGAGACGAACCAGAAGCATTTATATAAAACATGTAATATAAGCAGTTACTATAAAGCTGCAATTAAGCATGTGCTTGGGCGACTTGTTGAACGGGGGCCTAAATTCCAAGCGATTCTGTCCGTGCCAGCAGCTGGAAAGGTGCCACTCAGCCACAGGGGACGAAGCTGCGGATGGATTTGAGTTTTCTCACTTGCGCGTTATCTTCAATCCCTCCCCGCTTCCCCTGTTTGCCGAATGTGTCCAGTCCAGGGAGATGAAAGACAAATGACTACCGTGCTCCCAGCTGTCAGATCGGCAGCGTCTAGGGACTGCTGGGGGCTGTCTGCCTTCGCGCAGCAGAAGGACAAATGCCCGAGCACTTTCCCTTTAATGTATACCCTCATTAATCAAGCTGCAGCCGCAGCTCTGTTGGTGTTGTGGCTGATCAGACGAGAGGGATGCGTTAGGGCTGCCAGTGTAATTCTGCACTCTGAACCCAGGGTGAGGTTTTCCCTGTTAGCTTACCCTCCCCGCCATCAAAGTCAACGGGAGATTTTCTTTCAATGCAGGCAGCCTCATAGCCCGCATCCGAGAGCAAAGAACGCGGGTCGCACTCAGAGAGGAGCGCTGTAGTGGTGGCTGGCAACACCCGGCATGCTCCTCATGTGATGCTGGAGGTAAAAAGCGCGTGTGCTCCTTGGACGTGTAAATCAGGGAATGTTTTAGAAGGATCAGGGGTGTGTATGGGGGGAGTGAAACCTCTAGAGGACTAGTATATCTGGCTCTGGTCTCCTCGCTTAAGAAAGGTTGCCAATGAATTATAAAGGGGGTTGGAAAAGACCACTAATAATTCAAGGTCTGGAAAGTCTGAGAGAAATTAACCTACCTGCCTTAACCCAGATAAGGCCAAGAGGTTACTTGATTATGATCTCAAAAGTACCTAGACGCGGAAAGAAAAATTCTTATCTATTTAGCCGGCAATGCCAGAACAAGGTTTCACGGTCGGAAGTTGCCAGTCTCTGTACGGAGAGTGAAAGTAAGCCACAGCCTCTGGAGCAAGCCCCGTAGGGATGCGATATGTCCCCTGTCACTTGAAGTCTGCAAAAGCAAAAGTGGATGTCCTTCTAAAAGAGATGCTCCAACTCAGCAAAGTTACAAGTCTTGATGCAGAGACGGCTATGTGAAGGTCTCTGGCCTGATTTATGCAGGAGGTGAGGCAGGCCGACAGCGGCACTCCCTTCTGGCCTTGAAATCTGTGGAGCTACACCTGCAGCAAGAGCAAAGTTACGGTGACTTCAAAAAGTCCCAGTCCTCTGAGACACGTAGTGCCCTGAACTCTCCTGGAAGGACTCATCGCCCTAGGGGGCCTGCCACAGCCCGCAGACAACCAGTCCTTGGAACTGGCCTGGAAAACCGTTTCAGATGCTCCTCAGATCCAGGTCCTGAGCCTGACAGCATAGCCTGAGCAAAGTGACCTAATTAGCTCCGATGAGAGGCAGGCTGGGGGCCGTGCCCTGCAAATGTGACCGAGTCACTCTACTTAGAGCAGCGCAGCACCTCCGCATAAAGCTCCTAGTCGTGGAAGAGCATCTGGGAGTGAGGAAGGGGGGTAGGATAAATCCAGGACAAGCTCCTCATTTTAGGAGCTTCTAGCAGACAGCGTGACAAAGCCCCCCAAATCAGGAACTTCTCCAAAAAATTGGGAGGCTTAATCACCTGACCCATCTCAAAGAAACCTCCCTCATTGGCGTCACTATAGCTGTCCTTAAGGCCTGCTTTCCCCGAGGCAAAGGATTTCGCGAGCTCACGGCAAGGAAATTTCACATCTCGCACTCGTCAACTTTCAGTCATTCAGAGGGACACGGCAGTCGTGCCATCAAACTTTTACCCGGTGCTTAAATTCAGTTCGTGCCTGCGGGGGGAAAAAAACTACCCAGAAGTTACAAGCGTGGATGGCAGGACTAGGACAATTGCACTCACAGGAGGAAGGACGCAGCACGATTAGGAAAAATACAGTCTGAACGGGTTCCCAATGATGCCAATAAGGTGTTATAGTCATTCCAATACTCCTATTGTCTTGGTAACGATCTTTCTTCTCCTCCTCTGTTAGCATTTATTTTTGTCCCATTTCCTAAAACTTGAAGACACAGCAAGTGCCGCCTTAAGCCACCAAGGTCAGGCACCCACAGTGCCAGCACCAGAATCCTGCCCTTCTACAGATAAATACAGTAACTGCTCAAACTGCCCCATTTCTTCGGACATTTGGGTATTCGAAGGGGTAGCAGAAATGCAGGTCATATTTGAACGTCACTCAATAACCGGTGCAAAAGTTGATGAGCGGGAAACAAGCCTCCGAGGGTGGAAAATGTAGCTTTTTCCATCTCATCTCATTCACCAGAACCTAACAATTTCCAGGCAGAAGCTCCCTCCTCCGTAAGGTCATTTTTTTAACTGCTCCTAATTTAGTTTCAGCAGGAGCTTAATGTGCTAATCAAACTTGATGGCTTCTCCATGGGACATAAAACCCCTGCATGGACTTGATTATCAGGGTTTTTTAAAGTAAAATATTAGAGTGTAAAAAATCACGTCTTCCTGGGAGGATTACTTCAGCCTGTCTTCACTTCACGTGTGAACGTACCTTGGCTGGGCTGGTTTATGTGCTGTTACCTACCCCACCTTAGACACACACAGACTTACATGTGCTCTATGTCCCCCGGGGTTTATGGCAGGATAGGAGTCAGGAGCAGGAAGAGACTGTTTTAACCCTTTGCATTCACCATCTTATGAGCAACGGATCCTGGTTTTCTCCGACTTAAAAAAATCCCAAATTTTCAAATTAAAAGTGACACCAAATCCACATTTTCCCATGATTAAAATGAAACAGCACTATGTATATATCTATATATCAGTGGCATTTCACTTTAATCATGGAAAATGTGGATTTGGGGTCCCTTTTTTTAATAAAAAAATTGGGGACATTTTTAAATCAGAGAAACCCAGTATCGCTTCTTAGGAGACAAAGTGGAGCAGTCAAGGGCTGCTCTAACCTGTACTCTCCTTTGCAAGGGCCAAGATGGATAGTGGAGAGCAAGGAGAGGCTGAGGACTGCACCCTGGCCCTGACCCGACCTCAAGTGTGGGGTGGGATCAGGATTCCCACCCCGGGCCTACTATAGCCATGGAGGATGCTGCCACAGGGCATAATCTCCAAAGGATCATTTTCCCTGTACCCTCATTCAGGCCTTTTTACACTGCCAGGATATACTGAAACTATAATTTGGTATAAAGGTCCACAGTAAAAGGACCTTGTGGGCGGCACTGGCAATCAGCCCCTGCACCACACTGGAGCTGGTTCAGGACTGCCAGCAGCAGAGACCAGGGGCAGGCATCCCGAGGCTGGGCTTTGCTGAGCACAGGCATTGCGTGTGGGGGTTATATGTTCTCATGGATGGACACGTGAGCTGTAGAGCATGCCCTCCTGGGGACAGTGTCAGAGGTCGAGATGCACCACTCCCAGGCCCTCCCGCCATCCAGAGCAGGGATAGAGCCCAGGTGTCCTGGCTCCCAGTCCCACCCCTGCTCACCAGCCCCCTAGAGGCAACTCAGAGCAATGCAGGCAAGAACGGTATGACGGTAACATGCGACTGCTAACAACGCGTTCTAACTTTAGTACCGCTTAATGTTCCACAGATAGTGCATGGTCTCAGTGTAACGTGCAACTTCACCTTACGTTTCTTCTTGAGATGTTAACCGCCATTTCAGAGCTTTCCAAAACCACTCCCCATTAGGCCAAGCGTTCTGCAACCAGGGTGAAAGTCCCACCTCAGAGCAGGATCCATGGGAGAGGCCAACACAAATGAACTGCCCCAGGAGGTGAGACGTGTACGCCCACGGGGCAGACAGACCCCAGCGTGAAACACAGCTGGGCTCCATACCAAGTCCTAGCATGCAGCAGGGTTTGATGGGGTGGGGGCATAGAAGGGGTGTAGGAGAACTCAGACTCTATTGTCCCCAAATCTTACGTGAGGGATTGCCGGTCAGCACCATACCTAGACTCCTGGCAGCCCCGGGCAAACTTTTAGTATTGGGGTCCCCTTTGCCAGAGATAATAATAATAATAATTAGACAAAGGGGAAAAAATTACCATTTTCGGGCCCCCCGGGCACTTTACCCATGCCTGTGGCTGTGGTTCCTAGACATGGATGCCTCCACCCTCTCTGCTCACGGGACATTATTTCTATTGGCTTGGCCTTTGTTCGGGTTTGTGTGGGCAGGGTTACAGCTAGAGCTCACTTTCTAGGCTTGGGGAGTGTAAGGTCTTCTCAAGATCCAATAAATCTCACAAGGTATCGGAGCAACATGTGTGTTTGCAATAAGATCAGCCTTTGAGGTGAGGAGATTAAGGCACGATGGGGTAAAACTGACAGGCCACACAGGGTGGGAAAGATGAAAACATTTCCGAGCAATGCCACCACCTAGCATAGAGATCACGCCATCTATCTATCTACAAGCCTTTCTGCAAGCGCTAATGGCCACAGCTCTCTTCTGAGGCTGGCCAGTAGCTGGTTCATGGGTCAGAAAACTGAAGGAGAAGCGTAAACTACTTGCCCAAGGCAACTGAGGGAACATGCGCTAGAGCCAGTAATACAGTTCAGGGACAGACATACCACCAGGAGCCGTGGCCTCTTAGCTCCAGCCCAAGGCCCTAACAGCGTACTAGACCATCCACTTCAGTCAGTCTATACCAGGAATTTTTGCCAGCCTAGTAACATTGCTGGGGAGTGTAATGTTTTTGGATGTTTTTATAGGGAGATATACCCTACCTAAATACTAGTAGTACCACCTTATGCTCAGGGAGCTTATATACCTCAGGTCACTGGTCCAAGCTAAGTTGTCAAGGCATTTTTTTTACTGGTATAAACCACATCTACACTTTTTAGGTTTGTAAGCCGGATCATCCCCACCAGCCTTTCTATGGACGTGGCCACAGAAATCAAGACCCCTGGGCAGAGAGGTCAGCCTCTCTGCTGGGTTTCTTACCATTCAGAAGTTTTCCTTTTGGACTTATTGACCCAGGTCTATAGTTGGAAAGTACCCCAGAAAGCAACAGCAACAAATTAGCCCCTCACTGTCCTGTTTACACCTTCTCTCACCCTGTCCTTAATTAAGTGGCAACCTATAAGCAAAGGGAATCCAATGCAAAATGTGTTTGAGGACACTCTTCATGCTTCCCTTGCCAATCAGGGGACTGTAGCCGCCAGAGGCAAAAGGGCCATTTACTCTGATACAAACAGAAGTAAAAGGGAATCTCTTCCAGCGTTGCACGGTCTCGCGGTGCCTGTAGCAGACAGAAAGTGCAGATGTCTCGGCAGACAAGAACGGTAACAAGCTGCAGGTCGCACAAGCCAGCATATTAACAAGCTCTCACCTAAACGTTTCCCCAGAATAAAGGTACTTGCTAATAAAAATATTGCACATTGATGCACATGCCATGCTTCTTGCTAGATGCCTTTGATGCCGACACAAATACCTTCTTGATCTTCTACGTCACGTGCTGAAGGCCCTGCGGTGATTTGTGAAACCTCGGCGCCTGGCTTTGAAGAGAAGTCTAGGATCGCTCCAATCCTTCTCTCCCCTCCATTTCCCCAGAAGAGTTAAAAGCAACCCTCTGATATTTCCTTCTCTCTCCCGCTCAGCCGCATGGCAGGCGGCATTAGGCAAACAAGACAGATCCCTGCTCAAAAACCTTTCTACTTCTAAGACAGGAGGAGAAATCAAATTGAAAAGGACCCACGCAGCAACCCAGACCTCACGCTTTGCCAGAGCCACAGGAACTTGGGCCTTGTGTGTTTTCAGCTCTTTGTTTTTAAAACACAAAACCACAGTTCTCAAAAAGGGCAAAAGACGCACTCAGAAATTCATGCACAGGAAAGGGGAACAATCGTAGGCCTGGTTAAACTCCCCCGAACGCAGCAGAACGTGCCGTGGAGGCAGCAGCAATTATACCGTCGATGTAGATATGCGGCAGCCTCCCCATCCCAGCCCCGCAAAGGCGGAGGTGGCAATGTGCCCATTAAGGCACATGCACCCAGCCGTGTCTCTCTGGGGCTCTTAGCATCAAGGGTGGTGGCATGAGAAGCCCCTTCTTGTGTTCCAGGAGACTAGATTGCAAGGGCGCAAAAGAAAACCTCCTTACATACCCAGATCCTCTGGCGGACCGCTCCAGGGGGAGGCCTGTTTCTGCCCATGGCAGCCTACCAACCCGTTGGTCTCCACGTTGCAGCAGAGAGTACAGCGTCTTCTCCAACCAAGCTCTTCAACTCAGAAGGTGCTGAAAACTAATGGGCATTTGTGTGGAGCTGACCTTTCTATGGAAGCTCCATCTTCGCAAGGTTTTAGGAGCAAATCAGGTCCAAATTGTGTAAACAGCCATGCGCGGGGAGTCGGACTAGATGACTGCTTGAGGGCCCCCGCAGTCCTGGTTTTCTAGCATCAGGAATGCAGCCCTGGCTGAGTGCTGCTCTGGCAGAGAAATATTGAGATCCTCAGCTGAAAGCTCCTGTGAACATATTAGGACTTAATATTGAACATTGTGGGTGTCTCACTCTCTCGGTATTTTTTTTAAACCTGATCTCATCCTTTCATTAAATTCTCATTGTTTCAAATGCCAATAAAATAAAAGTCACCTTGAAAACCCCTGTCATGTACTGCAAATGCCATTATAATTCTAAGGTTATTTCCAAGAAATCTCAGCTGTGTCCTTTCGATTCTTACCCTAAAGTACATTCAGCACATTGTAATTTCTCTTTTGCAATATGCTCCTTTCATGAGCAGGTATTGAATAAATGTTAGGCTCTCAGTCTGAATTTCTGACTTGGGTGCTTGAAAGACCAGCAGCCAGTTATTTAAAATCTGTCTGAAAATATTTATACAGAATCACTATGATTAATTGTCACATCCGCCAAAAGCTTCCTGGGCAGGGAAAAAATTAGAATCGATCCTACATGGGGGGGTTTTTATGATCCAGCTGTTTCAGCAATTATAACCACAATGCCTGCTCTCGCCATCACAGGTCAAATGGGATGATCTGTCCCTGAAACCGCAAGGCAAGGCATGGTGTGTCCCAGCTTGATGCAAGTTGCACATGAAGTAAAGATCTATCCTCCATAAATAGCCTGGATAACTACTGTAATAAAGCAGTAGGACTGGAGTATTGTTGTGGCCGGGATGATCCAGGAAATATAGGAGAGGCAAGAGGGGGTTTTGTGTTAGCCATCCCTGCTGTAAGAAAGAAACTCCTCTTCTAATGACACCTTAGCTCTGAAAAGGGACTGGTACACCACAATTGCAGAATTATAACGATCTGGTTTAGGAATGGAAGATAACATTTTTTTAACACTTTATTCCTCCAGGATGGTCTATTTGAGGTCCCCAGCTGCTAGTTAGCTCTTGTCCAAATGGGAGTTTGATTTACGGATATTTATCATTCACCAAATACATTGCAAACAAATGTTTAGCACATCGCCTGGCATGCTTGCCCCTAATTGCTCTCAAATTGTTGAAACACTGGTTTTGTTCCTGCCCTGGCTACCCGCAGTGCCTGAATGGGTCTTGGTGCTTCAAAAGGGTCTGGCTTAAGCCACAGTCTTGCTGAATCCACACTCCACATGTGCCCAGAGGAGGCTCCGAAAACGTTGCCCTGGGAGAGAGAAGGAAGGGTCAAACTCATCAGTCATCACCTATTTCGTGATGCTTCGTAATGGAGGAAAGCGGCTCATTTCTTTAAATGCAATCTTTCGCTTAAAATAGAAACACTGCTCACAACTATACTATATGTGACCAAACTACGCAATCTCCTTCTCAACAGCGTCTCCAACAGGGCACATCATTCACCGGGCCACCCATGACCACGAGGCCTGGGAAAATATTGGCCGACCTAATTGTACCTTTCCTTTCAGATTGTCCTCCCTTTCCCTCTTTTCTCTTCCTTCTGTGCGTCTGCACCCCACTTCCCATTGACTTCACTTCTCACACCAACCCCGGTCCCTGCTATCGAGCCTCGCTCTTGAGAGGCAGCCGGTCCTGCCCAAACAGCTGCGGATAGGCGCAGTGACGCTGTCTCACTCAAACGTCCACCCCAACAAGCTGCCGGGCGGCCCTTGCAGAAAACATGCTCTCGCTGACCGGCCAGGTGCCCTTGGCATTTCCACCTTCCCCCTCCAGGAAGATTTGGGCTCTCCCCTGCAATCTAAAGATCAAGATAGCAAAATATAAAAGTGAACCTAAAAAACCACAGGGAGGGCACTGTTACATCAAAGGCAGTTTCTGGAGCATCTGCCATTGACCAAGGAGCCTAAGAGTCTTTCAGCCCCCTTCGTCAAAGGAGCTGGGATGTTACAGGGCTGCAAGCCCCTCTTCTATTGGTTTCATTTGTGAAAAGGAGTCATTAAGTGGCTAGGTCGGAGGGAGCAGAGGATGGGGGGCTACTTGGAGAGGAAGACATCCTTGCGAGAGCACCTTCTGAGATCAGGATTTCATTGCTGGAGTGACCATGCGACTAGCATGATTCCTGCCTGCTAATAAAGTGCTATGAGATCTTCAGCTAACCATGAGGTTACTAAAATAAAATAAAATAAAACCAGTGAAAGAAGCAAGCCCCATGACTTTTGCAGGCTTCGGACTAGGCTGTAAGTGCAGCCGATACAATATCGCACCGGCAATTTTATTTACCGTTTTGGCCTGCAGGTCAAAAACTGAACGGACATATGGAAAGCAGTATTTTCAGAGCTAGAGATGAATGGTGTTAGCATCAGAACCAAG
>JAGPOW010000304.1:8440904-8455377 GCA_030014935.1 Caiman crocodilus
CTGAGAGGCCATCCACGCATATATGCATCATCGGGGTGCACTTTAAGTCACAAGTACCTCTTCTGCTGAACCATCTTGATCCAATTTCCCTGATCGGGTTTCCATTTCCAGCGGGCAGAACTATCACTAGTTTTCATTGCACAGGGGAAAACTAGCCCTTCTCTGCCGGATGCTGGGCCGGCCTTCTGCGGTTAATAAAGCATTTGTTCGGGCACTCCCGCATTTAATTGGTTAGATCCACAAAGTGCCCTTCAGGGAATCCAGGATAATCAAGCCAATGAGTTTATTGCTGTGCTTAACTAACGCATCTGTGAGGAGGAGAGAAAGGACTTATGAGTGTGAGCAATGCGTAGAACAGAGGCAGAGGCATTTTAAGGATAATGTGATGAAAAAGGGCTCGGACACGAGAGGAAGAGCTGGACGCCCTTTCTGTTGTCAACGTTGTCCAACCCTGCCATTTAGAAAACGCAGTCTTACATTGCTTTTAACTTCGCCCCCCTGCTCCCCATCTTGGATGAAGCTTTTGATGCCAATTGTCTGCCTTTGACTGAAGTATTTGGCAATGCTTGAACTCTTTCCAAGGACAGGGCTGGGGAAAATATTTTATTTTGTCCAGTTTAAAAAAAGGCTGGTGACCTTTTCCTTTGAGAGGCTCCTCTGTGCTTTAGAATAGGGTCCTAAATTTAGCAAGGGGGTGGCCCTCGCCTCAAAGCTTTCTTCTTCAGCCGTTCAACTCTCGCATTTTGCACGTGCTCCTTAGAGACTTCTTAGAGCTTAGCAAGGAAACTCGGAGGATGCCAGCTAGCAGGGGAGTGAACGCGAGAGGAACTTGCACTCGGAGGAAAAGAGTGATTGCTTTGGGAGAGGGGCTGTGAATGAGGGTGCCTGTTCGGATCCCAGACTCGCAGAAGTTCAGGGCTGGAAGGGACCTCGGGAGATCATCGGGTCCAGCCCCCCTGCTCTGGGCAGGAAAGACTGCCGGGATTAAATAACCCCAGCAAGATGTGCGTCCAGTCTCCTCTGGAAGATCTCCAGGGTAGGTGCCTTCACCACCCCCCGGGAGTCCGTTCCAGTCTGGTAACACGAACCGTGAAGAAGTTTTTCCTTATATCCAGTCTGAAACCACCTTTGAGGCATTTATGACCACTGCTCCTGGTCTTCCCCTAGGGCACTTTGGTGAAGAGTTGTTCACCTAGCCCCTGATGCTCTCCCCTGTTATATCTGCAAGCTACAACCAAATCCCCCCGAAGTTTTCTCCTTTCTAACCTGAACAGCCCCGTATCAGTCAGCCTTTCCTCGGATGACTTGCTCTTCAGACCTCTAGTCATACGAGTGGCTCTCCCCTGGACTCCTTCAAGCTCTTCCACGGCCTTCCTGAAGTGCGGCGCCCAGAACTGCGGAGGTTTCTGATCCGTCTTGTCCGGCTGCCGCAGCTGAACTCAGCCGTTGATGACAAGCGTGAACGAGGCGGTGGGGCTTGCCTAGGCAGAAAGGCTAAGGCAACACAAAAGGAGCGGGCCAACACCACGCTAACAAACAGGGGCACTTGAGTGGCATCTGTGCTACGGCGCACTGGGTTTTTTTGGTGTCAGCTTCCAGTAGTAGGGAAGGATGAGGAGGGGGGGTTGCATTTGAAAGCGGGTCCGACATTATTCCAACCATGCAGCTGGTCCAATAAAAGACCTCCCTTTGCCCCTTGCAACTGAAAAAAATCATTGCCTTTGTTGGGTATAAAGAAATTTATACAAATTTGTGGGGTCCTCAAGTTTTTCTCCACTTCTCTCCTTTTTCTGCAAGCAGCAGTGGGAAGCAAGGGCAGGGCACACGGACTACGAGGGAGGGCGGCATCAAGCACTGCACGGGGACCGAGGAGATTTGGACGCAGCATCTGTTACAGACTCCCTGGGTTGGACAAGCCATGGACTCCCTCCGTGCCCCACGTCCCCGGCAGCGACTTGGGGATTAAAGCCCTTCCCCGCTGCATGAAGAGGGCACATTCACTTGCGTATGAAGAGATCAGACATGACCATAGTGTCCTTAAGAGCTAGGCAGCTGTGTACTTGCTTGGTACAAGACGTGACAGCGTCAAGGTAAAAAGCCTCCTCAAAAAGTTAGCCAAATCATAAGGTCAACTTTCTAAAATCCTGCATTTCTTCCCAAATAGGGTTCTTGCTCCGGGATTAAGGGGGAAGGGGAGAAAAAGAGGAAACAAACAAATACAAAGCCACCAACTTTTTCAAGCCACTACTGAAGAAGTTTGCAGATAGCAGATGGCATGTTGGAAATCTGTGGGTTAAAGATTGATGTAAATGCAAACCCACCGAGACAGCGAGTTCCTCGCTGAGCGCTGCTCACACAAACAGACCATCAGATACAGGAATGCACATGATTCATCTGCCGCGCACTCTGATGTGGTGGAGCTTTTGAGGCTGCCGACCTAAATATGTTTAAAAACCATATCACTTATTTTAAGAAACTTATCAAAAGACTTGCAGCAGTTTCCTAAGTTACTGCTGTTGGGGCGGGGGGTAGGGTGGGGGGCAGGCAGAGTTTGAAGCATCATTTGGATTTTTTGAGGTGCATTGCAACACGGGTCCTAAAAAGTCCCTTGGTTTCCAAAGATCCAGTATTTGCCAGGAAGGGATTGGGATTTTGTCTGAAGGAATACAGAGCACAGAAGCTCACATTTTATTTAACTGGTCCACAGCAGGAGCCATTATGGATTTAGCAGCCCTTGCCTTCAAATGCTGCACCATTCAGTTCTTGAAGCGAGATAAATCATGATCTACCACTGCCGACCCTGAAAGAGTTGAGTTATTAGACCAAGGCTGGGGAAGGGGGAGGTTGGCGGTAGACGTGTTGCTGTTGCTTTTCTTGTCAGCGGTTAAAATTTTTGTGACTCTTGCTTTTTTCCCAGGAATGTGTCCAGAAACCTCAAACAATGCACATGCTTTGCTCAAACAGTCACATGCACATGCTTAGACCTGAGCACACGTGAACTTCAAAAGGCAGGCAGATCACGTGTACCTGGATGGCATGGACAGAGGCAAAAGCCGGTTTAATGGGGACTCGGACATCTGGCCACCTCTTCTATGAGAATGAGCAGCAGCGTCCTGCGCCTCTCGAGCGCCCTGCAGACCAGGTTCTTCATACGCAGAAATAAGCTCTGGTGGAGCCTGGAGAACTCTTAGGAAATGTCTGTCAGGCACATTTGGCTCCTGTTACATGACGTACCCAAGTACTTCCCAAGTCTTGTAATGCATCTACCCTCCCATCACGCTCGCAAAGGGGACGCAGGCACAGAAAGGCTGTGACAAGACAGGCACTTGAGCACAAGCCTTCCAAGCCTTGGACCCACTTTTCCACCTCTGATCTCCCTGCAATCCACCCTCTCCTGTCCCAAAATCTACACCAAGCATTCATTAGTCATCCTGTGCTCCAGGGTGCCTCCAGAGGGAATAAGGAAACAGGATATATAGGCCCCTATGTTCCCTATAGAGCATGCAGGGAGAAGTAGGCGCTTCCAAAGAGTGACACAAAGACCCCAAGTGCGGAGCAGACAGCTGGCTAGTGTCTAGACGTAGGGATAGGGACTCTCCGTGCAGGGGTGTGTGAATGCCCGTCCCTCCTTAGGGCTCAGGGATCTGCCACAGGCCTCCTACGCACATGTTGGGTGTTTCTACTTGCATCAGGCCGAGATCCCTCAATCTAGGCCAGGTGAGTCTAAGTGAATGAAGACATCTCAATTAGTCAGTATAGGTGTCTAATTAACATGCAGCTGGGTATGATCATGCTGGTGTCCATGGTTCAGACAGTCTGGCGGTTAGGCTTGTCACCCAGGAAGCAGGAGACCTGGGCTTTCAGTCTTACCTCGGCGTTTCCCCTGGAGGGTGCCCTTGGCACCGGGACATGATGCAGTCTGGACTGAGGCACCCTTGCCTTCGCCTGTTGATCCTGGTCAACTGGACACCCGAGAGTCATGGAGTTAACTGAAGAACGAGCAAGAGGAAGCCCGACTCCATCACTTCATGGCTAAGGCCCTCAGCTGGGAGGCAGGGTCATGGGCTCTGCGCTCAAAGTTATTTCTATTTTGGGAACAATGACTGCCTCATACAAGATGCACGAACAGGCACGTAGGGCTGCGCGCAACAGCACCATTTCATTTCGACTTCCGGTCCGCTGTTTCAATGGGACAGCGTTTCGTTTTGCTGGTTCAAAGCACTACCCCGTTTCATTTCTTTGAACCTGCTTCACCGTTTCAACATTTTGCCCGTAGGCGATAATGGGGACTCACAAAAATGTCATTTCTTTCCTGCTTAGAATAAAGACAGCAGGGTTGGTAGCCCCTGCCGAGGCCACACAACCTGCCATGTTTCGCAGGGATAGGTGCAGGGGTTGCTGAGAAACTGCACCTCAAGCTGCTGACAAGCAAAACTCACATCACGTGGTGCGTTAAGTCGCAGTGGGGTGAAAACAGCAGGCATGCTAGCCCCTGCCGAGGCCATGAAGCCTGCCAAGGCACAGGGAAAGCTCAGTTCAAACAACGCTTTTTATGCAGGTTTTCCATCCCTCCCTGAGCACTGGGATTGGCAGGGACCTCAGGGAAGGATCACAGTCACCAGCCAGCTACACAGTCAACATGAAAGCACTCCTTCCCCCCTCTTCCCCCTCCCTCTCCTTACTTTCTGTTTAGCTGCGAGCAAGCCCGGCTTCAAAACTCAAAATGTTTCGAAACTTTTGAAAGATTTCGCGTGCCCTTGTTTTGGTTCAAAGCCTTTCAGTTCATTTTGCTTTTTGCTGTTTTGAGCTCGAAACAGCTTCGAAACAAAACACCCGTCGAAATTTCGCACAGCCCCAACGGCCAGGCATCAGGGCTTCACGTCCATGTCTCTCTCCCTAGTTTACCACTCTGGATCTGTCTCCTGACAAACAGACGCGGCAGCTGGCAGTAGCCACAGCTGCTTCGAGGTATTTTGATCCAATCCTAGAAGTGCCACAAGTCTCTCTATAGTGGAGTAAGATCAAGCTAGACGTGCCAGGGAACCAAAATGGCCTTTCCTGCCCCAGCTCCGGTCTGAGCGCTGTAAGCTACATCACGCTCTCAGCAGCTCAGCAAACACACTGTTAAAAAACGGGAAGGCGAAGGACACATGGCCAGAATTGATGGCCAATGTGTTAACATTCAGGCTGCAAAGTGGAGCCTTCATGCCAAGAATACAGGACTCTGGTTCACTTGATTAATACCTCTGAAGGTCAAGGAAGATGATATTTCCATCTCTCAGAAACCAAATACTGGGAACACGCCCACACAATCCTTTTCATAATCTCCAAAATTCAGTTAGAAGCAAGAAACAGGCAGGAGTCAATGTTTTCCTGGCTTAATGGCAATGTTATTGTGCATTAACTGCTTCTCTGCTGCGGGGAAGCAATTCTCCATGCCTCACAATGGAACAGATATGGCATTCATATGCATGAAAACTTGTTCGGTTTTTGCAATGGATATGCCACACGCTTTCTGCTATCACTCCACCTGCACAACAGGGGAGCCGAGAGAGCAACACAACCAGTGACGTTTCAAGACTTCAGCCAGCATTACCAGCTCATGCTGCGTAACACCCGTCCAGAGCGGCGCGCACAGACCAGATCAGTGGCTGCATGTCAAGGGGGAAAAAAAAGCGGGGGGGGCCGGTTTCCACATCTGAAAGTCTCATACAGGGTTTTCAAAGCAAGATTAAAGACTTGCTGTCTGAAAAATGAAGCTGCAGCTATTTTCCATTTTTATGAGTGCTTTAAGACAGGGCAATAACGCAGGAGCATGATAAACCAGGCCATTACGTACACGCTTTCTTAATGCTGCGCTCCCACTATTTTCGAAGAGCAGCCAGAGGGAACGCAGAAAGATCCCTCGCTGAGACAGGCACTTCAAGGTGGGGAGCAGCAGACAGCGCGCACATCTGGCCAGCCTTCTGGGCAGGAATCCAGGCTGGTCAAATGAGCGGAGAGCTTCCTTTAAATCGCCCGGCCGTAACGGAGTCATCCTTTGGCAGCCGGGCACCGTAGCTAACCAGGGGGTCAGGAATTAATTTTGATCTACAAGGTTTGCCACAATGGGATCCTGAGCCTCAGTAATCAATACCGCACTCCCAAATGTTGCACATTAGACAAGGATAATGAGAGGACATTAGAGTAACCTTATACCGGCTAGCAGCACTCTGTGGTATGACACTTGGCAACAGCCCAGCTGTCTAAGAGCTGCTGGGGTGGTAGGCTTGAAAAAAAACCGGGACAGAATTTGGGCTTTGCAGCGTCCAGCTGCTAGCGCTCCACGTTTCCCCTCCGCATTTGGCCTCCTACTTTCATAATGAATTTCTCGGTTGTTCCCAGCGTTGCCGAGTCCCTCACAGACTGCGCTTTCAGCTACAAAAATAGCACAGACAGTAAAATAATCTCCATAAATCAGATAAGAACTCCTCCCCAAAGGAAGAGAGAGATTTCTTTCTTCATTTTTTTTTTCTTTTCCTATTGTGGGGGGGAGGGAAAAAAAAGGGGCAGCAGCTTACATTTATAGATGGTGGTTTTCATTCCAAAATACTTTTCGAAGCCCGTGGCCCTCCCTTACTGCCTGCGGCAAATGGGAGAAGGCAGGGTAGGTTTGCACCCTGTAGGCTAAGTCCATCGGAGATGCTCCCTCTCTCCGCTGACGCTGCATGCCATTGCACAGGAGACTTCGGGTTTCTTGCACAAACGCACCGGTGGGTTGCTCCCTCGCCTGATCATCGAGCCAGCAGCACTGATAACCACACAAGAGAGCCACGGTCGTCTGAAAACTGAGGCGAGGTCAGTGGGACTAGGGAAGGAGCCATCTCTTCTGGAGTGTGCAGCACTGGACTGGCACTCGGGAAAGCCGGCGGTCTCTATAGAGTCCCTCTGATCTTGGGCATGTTGCTTCTGGGCTTCAGCTCCTCTTCTCTCGAACAGGGACCATAATCTTGTCTGCTTTGTTGAATTCAGTGGCAGGCACTTTGAGACCGAACTTGCCGTGTGCACTTGTACCCAGAGCCCAGCAAAATAGGACCCGGGTGTCACTTGCAGCCTCTGAGCTGGTGATTCTCCATCTTTTTGCACCCCAGTTTCACTCTGGGCCTGTCAACCCAGCATCCAGTCAGCCCATCACCATGCCCCACCCCACTTCCCATCGGACCCTGATCAGATAAACTGAATAGCCGTGGTGTCCACAACCCTGCTCCGAGCACGAGATACTAACGGTAGCAGTTCTCCAGGGGGAAGACCACGGAGTCACCACGTGCAATGTGGAAGCTGATGAAGATGCTGAACGGAGCGCACGCCACGTCCAAGAACTGATGGCGGCACGAAACCAGAGCGAGCCTACCGGGCGATGGTGGGATGAAGGGCAGCGCTAGGCAGTAGTAAGGGTACTGGCAGGATCCTGCAGAAGTTCCAGACTTTCTCCCGTCTCTCCCTAGAACAGGCTGGTCAGACCCGTGCCCGCAAGGTCACGCTGTGGCAGATGAAGGCTTTTTCGCTGAACGTTTCCCCTGCGGAAGGTATATGGAGCCCATAAGTGAGATGCGTACTGTGCATGAACTGTTACAGAAAGAGTGCATTACCGAGTGAGTCCAGATCTTTACACTTCCACTGCACCACCACTTCCGGCGTGGAACAGGGCCGTTGCTCAACCGTGACAATTGCGACAGCCAAGACATCGCAGGAAGAACAATTATATTTTTAAAAAATGAAAAGAGCAGAGGGAAGATCAGGAAGGGGGATGCATTTGCCAAAGTCACCAGGACTCACGCGTTGAAGAGAACGTAAGGCCTTTACGTGACAGCAAGAAGCTATGCCCCTTGGTTTTAAAATACCATTTGAAAGCTGGAAACTCCAAAAGAAATAGTGCCCCTTAAAAGCATGAAGGGGTGGGGGGTGGGGGGGGGGCGTCCTGATTGAGGGGGAACAATATCAGCTATTAGAAAACCGACAGCACTTCCTATCAAAGTACTGACCAGTTCTCAACCTGCTTAGCTTAGGACATCCGATAAGGCCGCCTTCAAAAGAGGCACCAGCTCTGCCTCCTCGCACAATCCAGTTACTTTGCTGAATGTCTGCTATGCTGGGGGGGTTGCAGCTGTTTCTTGTTTCGAGTCATTGAGGCCGCGTTGCTCATAGCAGATTTTTAGATGCTTAAACTTTTCATGCTCCCATTTTGCTTTTTACCCCTAATCACCTGGGATATTAGACTTCACTGGAGGAACAGAACTAATTTTCCGGGTCTGCGTTTGTGATGCAGAGACGTGATCTGAGACATTTTAATGCTGCAGCTTATTGCGAGACAATGGAAATCGGAGTTATACCTTTCTGGTCACACCCATTAGCTTGAAGACTCCAGCAGCTGACAAGCATCTCTTCCAAACTTTTACAGGAAACTTTTTTTTTTTTTTTTTTAAATAGATTTGTTTAACTTGGCTCTGCAAAGTAAATTGCAAAAGATCCAGAGTTGCTGCTTGGAGCACATTTAATCACTGAACAAAAACTGATTTTCTCACAATGTTATCGCCAATAGGAGAGAGCTTTGGTGACCGATCCCAGGGAGAGAATAACCGTACCTATCATGTACTCACTCTTGCCTAACCCGCTCACTTAGCAATACCAATGGCCATTTGACAGTCCACATTGCCTGCAGACAGCTCCATCTAACCTCAATCACAGTCTGATAGGTTAAGAGTCTTGAGATGGCCAGCATTGATATGGACAACCCATCCCAAAGCTATTAGAGCCACAAATTAGCAGGAAATGGTGGCAAACCCGCAGTAGCCAGACTAAGCTATAAAAGGTTAACTGAAATGGAAGGGCATTAAATACATAGGAAAAACCTAAGCAGCATAATAGGTCCTCAGCAAGAATGTTAAACTAGGTGTTAACAGATTTCCTGCATTTCACAATTCATTCTGCTGCTTTCCAGCAGCCTCAGCAAATCCACCCCACAAAGTGAATCAGAAGAATGTCAAGCCACAGCTGGTAGCATTTAGTGATTGTATCCAAACAAGACTTGTCAGAGAGTGAGCTATTGAGTAGACGCGTTCAAGTTTCCAAATGGAATTTCAATAAAAGCGAGAGCTGGCTTCACCCCTGAGTCGTGGAGATAGAAATGCAGTAACTTCTTGACCTGGCTGTGGAAACAGTCAGCGGGAAAGAAAACATTCAGCTCTGCAGAAACAACAAGGCGCCTACCTCTTCGGTCCGGAGCGCTTGGAGGGGCGCAGTGAAGCACCAGTGCAGTTTTGGTGCTAAATTACTAAGAAGTAGATTCCGAAACAGAGAGGACTCGGACAGGAGGCGCCGCTAACCACCTTCAGAGCAGATGCCCAGGTGACCCTCACCTACATGTTAACCCCGCCACAGGAGAATTGCCAGTGGTACGTTCATAGCATCTGACAAAGCAGACCTTCACCTAGGAAAGCTCGTGCCTTCCCGAGCCAGGTAGCCTCTACACATCCAGAGATGTGACAGGCAGGTTCATGTCTTGGGAGCAGGGACTGTGCTGGCTGCAGCCTGCTGCAGCTGTGGCCAGCAGTAGCGGTGGATGCTGTTAATGCTTGCCCTCTAATTGCATGCCTGGGACGATACCCACCACTACTGTAAATGAACCCATCTAGCCATTAACCTTTTCCGCAGGATAACTGGTTATTTGCGCTCTTCCCCAAGCTCCAAGCACGTCTCAGAAGCTCTCTAGTTAGGTGGTACCCAGACAGAAGCATCATATTCCAGGTGGGACCCTGCCAGAGCTGCGGAGAGGTGGGTAAGCTATGCTCTCCATGACATTAGGGATTCGCAGGGGCGATCCATCATTGCACTGGTCTAAATTCTCATTTAAAAAAGTTCCCCCTTAAATGAATCAGCTGGCATTTTTTTCCAAATGGAGCCGCTCCTGATCCCTGTTGCCCATTTTCTCCTGATCCCATGCATTCGGTTTCCATAGCCAGCCGGATCTGTAACTTGCCGCACGTTAGCATGATCTATAAGGTTACTGTGGTTTTTGCACCCCCATCAAGACCACTTGTGAAGATAGTACCATCAAGCCAGCCTTAACAATTGCATCTGCAATAACAGACTAGCTATACCCTCACTCCCGATTAGCGCCGCTCCCTTTCGTTCATTAGCAGAGAGCCTACTTCCATACCTCCTGGAGAACAATCCCTCCCCTGCTGCTTAAAATCCAAGTACAACCCAACAGGTGGATGCAGACACATGAACGGGAGAGTTCAAGGAGACAAGACGCAACAAGGCGGGCAGTTTTGGGCAGCAGGATCAGCTCTGGTGTGCCAAGATCAGTGCCTGAACCGTTCCACTCCCCACAAATGCCAGAGCCACAGAGCAGCAGCCTGCTTTCTCAGATGCTATGCCCGCAAGGGCTTATGCCTTTCTGAACCAGCTAAGTCTTTAAGGTGCCACGCTGCCCCACCTTCTGTCTGACTTCAGACTGCCACGGCGAACTGTCTCTCTCTTGTCTTGGAGAGAGTTTTCAATTTGCACGTGTAATTGTATAAAAGAAGTCAATGCAAAATGGCTGGGATGGGCAGCATTTCATGAGAACCTTTCATCCGAGCTGCGGTAAATCACATTACAGCAAGTTCCAGCTGTGGTTAGAAATGCCATAGCTGAAACGTTACAGAAGGACCGAAATCCTAATCATTTCCCGAATAAGGTGAAAATAAAACCCTCTTTCTTTTTTATTTGGAGGGGAGCAGGGCACGAAAATTCAAAATGTGACCGCCAATATTTTGGTGAGAGAAAGCTGAGAGACCTGTGTCAGAAAAGAACTAGAGCTGCCAAGTTTCACCCTTACGTGTGTGACCTTGCTGTCGTAGCACTCAGCTTACAACATCCCTTTGCACTGGGTGCTATAAATATAAAGGAGGCAGGCAACATTTCTGCCCAAATGGGCTGTCGTTGCTCAAAATTGGAACAAAAGTCATTTTTTCTTATGCAATACTCACAAATTTCCTAGACAACGGACCAGCGGACAGGATCGGGAATGTCGAGCTAGATTCGCTTACATCTAGTTTAATTGTCTGCATAAGCCGCAGGTAGAGAGGACTGGCCTTCTGGTTGTACGTGCTGCACCGGGAAACATTTTGCTACTGCCGGATGCAAAGGGGCTGCAGCATCTAGCACTGGCGCATAGACGCTCGACAACGAAATGGTAACAAGAGCCGAAGGAGGGGAGAGGGGATTTTTGGCTTTAGGGAAACACCTCTACCTTTGCCAGATCTGTATCCAATACAGTGATTAAAAGACACAGAAGAATGTGCAGCAAGAGAGAAAATAAGCACTCTCCATTCTCATTAGATTTGAAACGCCGCTTAAGGTAATTACAAAACCATCACCGAGCACTGGCAAGTTGAGACACAGGGCATGTTGCTCGGGCTGTTTGAAGCTGGCTCGTTCTCCGCTGCGGTGTGATATTTCAACGTAGCCCCTTAATAAACTGCAACAGGCCGCGCAGTCTCGCTGCTCCTGCAAGGTGGAGGCTGCGTTTCACAGGCGACTGCTTCTCTGCCTGAACCCAAAGGCTGCACCTACTGGCAGAGGGAAATGCTCCCTGCTGCAGAGTGACCTTCCCCGTGGTGCGGAGCCCAAGAAAGTGCTGTGCCTCGAGGTAGCTTCTCTCCCGCCCTCTTTTCCCCCGCTAGTTGCTGCCAGTAAAGACAGTCTAACTATAGCCAGATTAATTCTATTGTTGGTTTGCCAGCAGCAAGCCATCCTGATGGGGAGCAATGCCTTCTGCAAAGCGTGCGAGCGCTGACGCTGCCCAAGTGAAGGGAACAGGGAACAACATACCAATCCAAAGAGAAGGTGTCGCCCAAGTTTCTGGGTCTCCGCTTCCTTGGCGGCTGTCACCCCACTTCCGCTCGGAAGAGAGCGGCAACAAAGTCAGGCTCTGGCCTCCCGGGCTATTTGCATTACAAACTCAAGCACTGTTTCTAAAGCAGGCGGGGAAGATCCGAAAACACGGAGTCAAGCCTGCTTGGACACGTGCCTCCATTCCGATTGCTACGGCTCTCTCAAAGAGGGCGCCTTCTCCTCGAATCTGGAGCTACGGCGTCTGGTTGTTTCTGCCTCCCCGGTTCTCGGCACGCGAGGTTGTGCGTTTCCAGAGGCTGGAAGGTCTTACCCCAGATGACAGGCGAAGGTCTTACCGCGACGATAAAACCTATGTAGACTTCAATAAGGCCCGGATATCGCTTTGGATCTCCAAGAGGTTCCAACCAGAGAGCAGGTAGAGCCCGCCCGGCGCAGCGATTCAGACCGCAGCAACCTCGAATCCTTCTTCACCTGAGGCCATGTCATTACATTTGCCCTGAAAATAGCCTAGGATAGAAGGGGAAACGCGACTGCTTCTCCTCCTCTAGAACGCCTCCAAGTCCCACCAAGAGGTGGGAAAAAGGGGGCGGAGGAGGGGAAGAGTAGGAGGAATGCGGTGCCGGCAGCTTTTCATTATAAGCTCGCGTACGGCACAGCAGCAGAACAAGCCTTCTAGACAATGAATAGCTGCACAAGGGCGTGCAGGCATGCGTTGGCTTTCTGTTTCACCAAAAGTGTGGGCAAGAAAGAACTTTAGGTCTCCAAATTATTCGACCGTCCTAATGATGCCGTCAAAATCACTTCCGTCACCCCGGGCGTAATGCCACGAGTTACAGTGACCCTAGATGCATGCGTCTACCTCGCCGGCCATCATTTCTGCTCATTGTTTAAGCTCCCCGTTCTACCAAGGTTACCTTCATTTGCACGCACATGCTTGAAATCTTTCCCCTTTCTTACAGCCCTCCTCTGAAGCAAAGCCTGGGTCATGTACAGCGGTTAACATTTCTAATGAGAGCCGGATGGGTTAGCTGACACTTTGTGCATCACGGCCACTGCTTGTCCATTTGCCCAAACACGTGCCAGTCCCAGCGGCAATGGAAGTGGATCCTTTTCACCCTGTGGTCCATGGACGCCTGGGGGCCCACAGACCATCTCCAAAGGGTCCACAAGCAATGTCTACGGTCAATCCAAAGTGTGTGAATACCCACACGGACCATTCAAAGGGGTCCACAGCCCCATTCAAGCTTTTTTAGGGGTCTGCAAATGGAAAAAGAAAAGGTTGAGAACAAAAAAGGAGAGGAGAGCCCTCCTTCCCCCTGCAGGTCACACTTCTTTACAGTCACGGGCTGCTTGAACACTTTATGCCCCCGCACGAAGATAAAAGAAGCCAGATATATATCTACTACTCGCCACATGCACCCAGCCACACGCCACACACCCAGTCACACACACCACGCCTGCACCCAGCCACACACCACACGCCACACTCACTCAGCCACACGCCACACACCCAGTCACACACACACCACGCCCGCACCCAGCCACACACCACACGCCACAGACACACAGCCACACGCCACACTCACTCAGCCACATGGCACACGTGCACACCCCCCCCCACAGCCACGCACGCGCGACACCCTGTGGCCACGTGCCACGCCCCTCCCATGTGTCGGTGCTCCCAGAGCGGGCACGTGGCGCAGGGAGCAGGTGGGGGGACACCCCGCCCCGCAGCTGCGTGCTGCATTCAGCCTGCTCCCCGCGGCACCCTGTGGCAGTGTGCCAGGCCCCTCCCCCTTACAAGCCACGCCCCCCGTGGCCAGTCCCCGCGCTCGGCAGCAGGGAGCACAGCCTGGCCCTGCCCAGCCGTCTGTCTGTCCGAAGGCTCCAGGCCACGCACGCGAGTTGGCCCGGCGCGTCCTGGACAGAGAACAGGCGTGCGGATTGTGGAAATGGAGGGTCTCCTCCACAGCAGCCACAAGCGTTTGTAGTTGGCCGAGCAACACAATACCAGCTCGGTCAGGATTTCAAGGATGCTTTTGTAGCAAGTGGTTTTGCTTTGCAGACTTGCCCCCACTCCGCAGTCAGAGGACGCGGCGCGGTCAGCAGACCCGGCCTGCCGTGCGTCTCCAGGGACGGCTGAATGGCAGTTTCTCTTGTTCGACGCGGCACAAAAGCCTAATCTACCACGGCACAGTAGGAGCAAACCCGCTCATTAAACAGAGGGTAATTTTTAAATCCTATTTTCCCTGGACATGGTCCTAACTGCAAGTTATTTTTAAATGGCAGCTTCAAGAAAAGTGCATTTTTGCATGCCATTCCTATCAGGATCTGAAGCATCTTTGGACTGTACCGTAGGGATTATGCAAATTGCAACCAGATTCAGTACAACCCCCCCCCCAAAAAAAATCCTGTCCGACTTCTGCATGGCTCAAGCACAGAAAATAAAGCTCCCACATGTGTAGAATGGTCTTTCAGGGGCTTCAGCAACATAAGGTGGAAGGGTGCGTGTCTGACTATGTACCTGGGTCGATGGTAGGTCCAGATGTCTGAGCAGTTCACGTTAGATGTATATTTATTCTCCCAGCAGCCC
>JAGPOW010000304.1:8455477-8465863 GCA_030014935.1 Caiman crocodilus
AATATTATCACCCATTTGTCAGAGGTAGACAGCTCTGCCCAAGGTCACGTGGGGACTCGATGGCAGAACCTGGGTCCCCCGGGACTCGAGCCACACGACTCTCATCACTCACTATATTTCAATTGAACGAATCTGAAATTCTTCGTGCTGCTGTGTGACCTATATGCTCATGCTGTAGACGTTTGCTCATACAGGATCTTAGATAGATATTCCATGGCAACTAACCTTCAAAACAGACTTGAAGCCAAGGTGTGGTAAGCCTACCGTAGCTACAGCAGCGTAGCTCCGTGTTCATCAATTCACAGACTTTAAGCCCCAAACTGAGCGTTGTGATCTCACCCGGCTTCCCGCCTAACACACAGAGCCTCGCTTAATTTCTGCCTCAAACTTTTAGAAAGGCGTCCACTCTTGACTTAAGGGCTTCATAGGAAAGAGGATAGCTACTGTAATGGTAACTACCCTCATGGTTCAAAATGAAGCGGGATAATTGGTCTAACTTCAGCTTCGAGATGCCGGATCTCATCGTGTCATGTTCTGCTAGACTCAATCATTGTCTGCTACCAGTAACTTCCTTTCTCCTGCATGGTAGAAAAATCGGTTCAAAGAGAAGATTAAAAAAATCAGTAGATGCTGCTGCTCTGTAACAATAAACTTCACAGTCAAAACCTGCTTTTCTATACATACGTTAATGTGCATCGGGGGGCTGGGGCTGCCGCTTCATTGTTAAACAGCTATTCTTATGCCACTGCTATCCGTTTTTCAGGATAAATTACATAGCATTAATTGCTCTTGGGCTTTTCTACCAATACCTCCAGCAGCACGTGAAGGGGCTTTTCAGAAAGAGGACTTCAATCGGGGAAGACGTGCATGTAGATGCCTGGGAAACAAACACAAAGAAGAACCAGCTGAGGGTAAAATTCTTGAATGTTTTAGCACTGCTGCCAATAAACACTATTTTGCTACTGACCGGGTGAACAATACTGCGCAGTAAGCCTACCCAGGAGCACCTACATGTGCTCCCTCTTGGGAGCAGATTTGCTCCTGCCCTGCTCTGCCCAGCCCCTGCAGCATCCAGGGGAAGCTCCAGGCTCCTCCTGGGGGCTAGCCCGGGTGCTGGCAGGGAGCAAGGGGACAATCCCCATGCGTGCAAGGCCAGCAAAGTTCTGCGAGCTGCAGCTGGTTCCTGGCCCGTGCTCCTCGGGAGGGCACTGATGTGCACAGGGCCAGGAGACAGCTGCTGCTGCAGAGCTCTCCCACCCTGTGCACATGAGGACAAGCCCTGTGCCCAACAGGGCTTCCCTGCACAGCCTGGGCCAGCCAGGACCTAGTCCAGTCATGGAGACTGCTCTAAGCAGCCCGGGAGTGGCTGGGACCTGCCCCTCCCCAGTAGCTTTTGCCCATTCCCCTGCCCTGATTTTGCAATCAAGGCATGGGGCTGGGAAAGAGCTCTGGGGGAAGGGAAGGCCTCAGCCCCCTGCCCAGACCCACCGCTAGAGCAGCTAATTGCCTTTGCCCAATTGCTTTGCCGTGAGCTCATGGCTGGGTGGGGAATCCCCGCTCAGCTGGGGGCTGCCCAGACTGTCCCACTGGCGGGGCAGGAAACAGCGAACCGAACCGTGGTGGAGCAAGGATTCCCCATCCGCCCAGGGCCTTGCTGCCTGTCGGTAGCTCCCCAGTCCTGGTGCTGCACTCCTGTGGGGACCTGGGAGCACAAGGACGGGGTGGGGGGGCAGAGAGGGACCTGGTCCCCGCTGATCAGCTTCCAGGGGAGCTGGGGGCTGAGCAGCACCAGGACCAGGCCCCCTGCCGGCGTAGCTGACCAGGAGCAAATTTGCTACCAGCCAGCATCTACATGAGCCCTACTGTGTACAGTTAACTAGTACCTGTAAATACAGATACTTAAGTAACTGCACAGTAGACTAATTTACTGTGCAGTATTTTGCTAGCACCATTATTTGGTGATGTCTTACCAAGCAATAGATTAGTCTACTGCACGTGAAAGTGCCTCCTGTAGACATACCCATGGACGAGCAATTTATTGTTCTATTAGCGTGCCCTATCTTAGGATTTATCTGCACCACAGGGCAGTCCTGAGCAGGCCTCACTTTGTTCTGTGCAAACCCAGACTTTTTAAAATCCTTCCTGAAAGCATTAAATCAAGTGTGGAAATTAAGTCAGGTGAACATTGGCTCAGGTGTGTAAATCACTTTCAGCGAAGCAATGAAGCACAGTCCAGATGCTCAAGCAGACTTGATTTTGTTTTATGAACCTTAAAAAGATGTATATTTAACTACAGTGACTGCAGGACTAACGAAACAACATCTTTGGATTATTTTTTGCCTGGTTTGTATGTATAATCTATGATATAGAAAATTCCAATAAAATGCATTTTTTGTTTGCTTTTGCTTCTCTTGACTTGAATAATATTGCTCTAAGTCCCTCTTTATAAATGAAGCTTCTAGTTTCTTTTTAACTGGAGAAAATGTGTGTTGTGTTATATGTGATGATGTGCCTCATCATCTGCACCCCACTTTTCAAAAGCCTAGACCCACCCATGCACAGTTTAAGTCCTGTTCCTTTTGGACAGGGTTTGGATCCTGCTGATCGAACCAGATGAGCGTGCTCCAGCACAGTGCATCCAGAATGCAATGCCGCCCTTAGCCATGATCTTAATCCTTTTGACTTCTTTACAGTTCTTCAGTTGTAATATACAGCTGTTATGAAGTTCATTGGATTTGCATTTAGGAGCAATTAAAAAAAAATGTATTTACATCCTTTGATGGAGAACGATCTAAGCAAAAAAGTTAAAGAAACAAAGTTAGAGAAATGAGAAAGGAAAGGTTGCAAGAAAGCCAAAGAATATTACACGGGGATATTTGGGTTGGTCTAATAAAAGATATCAGATTCACCCAAGGAACCTTGTCTGCCTTTTAGACGGGGAGACATTTTTCATATATCTAGAGTTGTATGAAAGAGCGAGGATGCTAGGCCCAAGCCCATGTGACAAGGGTGGGGTTTGCATTGTAACCTGACCCAGGGTTGGGTTGGGCTTGCACTGATGTCTTGAGTCAATTTAGTCAATAGACTTGCCTCTTGAGTTAGCAAATCCTATAGACATTAAGAGCTCTCCCCTGAAGACCCAACCACTCTGCTTAGTTTCATCCTGGACCTCAGCAGGTTCCTCACCTCCGGCTGTCCATGAGCGATTGAAGAGAACTTCTCTGGGACAGGCAGCCTCGGGGAATTAGAGATAAAGATCAAGACGGAGAAGGAGACGGAGCCAATGGATGTCGCTGCGTTCTTTTTGGAGCGAGAATGATGATTTTTGCAGGAGCTTTCTAGAGACTGTCAAGCCCAGCAAGATGCAGTTGATGGGAGCATGTGGGTTGCAATGGCTAGGAACTCAGGAGAGCCAGAGTAGTTTGGGGGTCAGGAGGGACCTGAACAGACCATCTAGTCTGACCCCCTGCCACTGGCAGGAGCACACGCTGGGATCACACAACCCCAGACAGGTGTTCATCCAACTTCTTTTTGAATTTACCCAAGGTAGGAGCGAAGACCACTTCCCTAGGAAGTTGGTTCCAGATCCTAGCCACCCTAAGAGTGAAATAATGCCTCCTAATCTCTAACCTGAACCTATTCTCCAGCAGCTTCTGGCCTTTGTTCCTCGTCACCCCAGATGCTGCTGGGGGAAATAGGACCCTTCCTATTTACTGCTGATCTCCCCTAATGAGTTTGTAGGCTGCCACCAAATCCCCCCTCACCCTCCTCTTGCTGAGGCTGAACAGGTTCAGGTCCCTCAGTCTCTCCTCGGAGGGCCTGTCCTGCTGCCCTCCAGTCAAGCATGTGGCCCTCCTCTGACCCCTCTCCATGCTGGCCACATCCCTCTTCAAGTGCAGTGCCCAGAACTGGGCGCAATACTTCAACTGCAGCCTGACCAAAGTCACATAGAGGTGGAGCATCACCTCTCGGGACCAGCTTGAGATGCATCTGTGGATGCATGACCAGGTATGGCTGGCCTTGCTGGCTGCGGTCTGGCACTGGCAGCTCATGTTCACCTTGGAGTCAATCATGACTCCAAGATCCCTTTCCACCTCTGAGCCCACACGCGGGGAACTCGCCAGCCTGTATGTACACTGTGGATTCCTTCTCCCAAGGTGCAGCACCCTGCATGTGTCTACACTGAACCCCAACCTATTACCATCCCCCACTTCTGTAGTCCGTCTAAATCTAATTGCAGCCTCTCTCTCCCTTCGAGCGTGCCTACCTCTCCCCCATCGTGGTGTCATCAGCAAACTTGGACAATGTGTTTTCCACCGCCTCGTCCAACTCGCTGATGAAGACGTTGAACACCCATGTTTTTAATCAAAGAAGTGTCTTGCCCAATTCCAACTTGGGAAGTCATCTGTATTCTCCAGAGTCTACTCAATGCTCACAAGCAAACATTTCCAAAGAAAGAATCATTATACTTTGGCCAGACCCCAGGAGAGAAAGCTAAGGAAACAGCTTCATTATATTCTGTTACACATGGAAGAATAATAGTTTATAGAAAATTACTTGCTAGCACCTGACCACAGAGATCTGCATTAGCAGAGTCAATGGTGTTGATCTTAATTGCCTGTCATAGGCTATAATAGTCATTCTTTAACAAGGAAAAAAAGTACCAGGTATTGAGAGGCAATGGGATGTATAATAGAGCCCTGTAATTCTGCTGTAAGGAGTGGCCTATTATGCCTCTGTTGGGCATACACTTCAATTCTATGGAATAAACAACAGCTCCGAACGAGACACCAACCAGGACACAATTTCCGGCATTTGAATTGGGACCAATTGTCACTCCCAGTCAATGCTAGCAACAGGCAGCCCGGGATTTGATTAAGAAATTACCATAATGGTCACACCACAACAAGTACGTAATTGTAAAGGTCTTAAATCGTCACACCCACAACAATTCCCCTTTAACCCATCTGTTTTTGAAAGAGAGAGAGAGTAAAGAACAGGTTTATTAAATAAAATGGATTTCTTTTGTGTGTGCAGAGGGAGAGAGACGCAAAGGCTGGCGCTGAAACACGAAGGTTTCCATCTATGCTGGGATATAGCTGTATTTTCACTCAGGCTGATGAGCCGCGCGCAGCTCACCCAACCACGCAGACTGTCCGCTTTAATCGTTTTAAGACGAGCTTTCAACCAGAACTATCTCATAATGAGACTGCACCCATTCCTCCCCACCCCAAACCCTCCCTCCCGCACAGGCTCGCCACCCAGCGTTGGCCCAATATACCTGGTAGCTGGCGATACAAATGAAGCCGGTGACCGAGCCTAGCATTTTGAAAGTGATTTATTCCGAAGTTTACTCGCTGTGAATGCTAAGTAAGTGGTATTTGCGGCCTGCCCTCTAGTACACGGTTCAAGAAGGGGGAGGATTTAACACCTGCTAGGAATTGTCCATCACTGGAAAGGGTCGTTTGTCATGTAATGAAGATTGAACACGCATAGCCGCAGGAATGCTCCGACTGGGAACCAGAGAGCGGTGCAAGAAAAGGCTTTCCAGCCAAAGGGCCCGCCAGCCCGGAGAAGGGCAGTCCCTCTCCGTGCCACCCGTCTGGGCGCTGGAGGAGCCCCTTTTGGCACCGTGGAGAGGAAGGGCTGAGCAGGGAAGGTCATGGAGGCATCTAGGGCTGCTTGGGATATGGAGTTTGCATTTACAACTGGAATGGCTTTCTGCTTAAAAAGAGGAAGCCAATCGTTTAATTTTTTCCCCTCCTTGCGGAAAGCTGCCCAACATCTTCCATTTTCTGGTAAGAAGTTGAAAGCTGTTCTAGAAAGCAGATGCCCTCCATAGGGAAAAAAAATTTAAAAAGTTAGCAAGTTTAACCATCCCATTGACCTCTCCCTCCGAGTCTGGACAAGTAGCACCCATGGGTTTGTATACTGAGCTCCAACGTGCCTCTTTCAGGGCAGACGAGAGCATCAATCAAAGCACGCGGTGCTTGAAAAGGGGCAGTGATGGTGAGGGACGCGTGACAGGCCCCCGCGTAGTTGCCACGAGGCCTGGAGGATTTTCCTGCGAATGCGAGACATCTGCAAGCGCTGAAGACCAGGCTCCCTGACCCACGTGGGGGTGTGACACGCTGCTCCAGGCAACGTGACGTGGCGGGGGATTGAGCTCAAAACTGGCCCCAGCCCTTCTGCTCTTCTCTTCTCCGCTCAGGACATGGTCTGGCCCCAGCTGGGGCTGGACCACGCTGCAGGAACTAGCCCAGCTCTGGGCAGAACAGCGGCCAGAAGGAAAGGAAGTGCAGCAAGGGAAGGCACAGAGAGGAATAAAGCATCGCTGCCGGCCAGACGCACGTGCATTTTGCTGCTCGTTCAGAAGAAACGGACCCCCTCAGTTACTGCTGCAGACCATCTCCAGACTTTCGCGGCTCCTCAGTCTGCTCTACTCTGATTTCTTAACCCTGGCCTTCTTGTCTCTTGGGCCTGCTCTTTAGGCCAAACTCTGCTTTGGTTTAGCCATGGGCTACCGTAGTCCCTGTGTCACCTCTCACACCACCCCATTCGAATATGGAAAGGATCATATAGCTAAGCTGGCAACCGCATTTACAGTTATGAGTAGGGTCTGGGCCCTCCTGTATCCTGCCTCTGGGAAGAGGTGTCAGAGCTTGGCAAAGAGGAAATCCTCGTAGGAGCTTGTGTAATATCCAAACCAAACTCTAAACATGCCGTCGAGTCAAGGACAGCTTTTGATTTTGGCCTATGGACTCTTGCTTCCGTCAGCTGTTCTTTGCTAGCAGCCACAGTTATTCTTCCCCCGTCCTGGTGTGGCCGTGGCAAGAGCACTGCAGCCTCGGCATTTGTCTCCTCAAGCACTTTCCTGTAGCAGAAAAAAGCAAACAGCTCGTGCCGTGTCCTGGACCTCCCGAGGCCTGCGACCAAGTCTCCCGCAGAACTTTTGGGCTTCCAGGTGTTAACGCGAAGGTGAAGCTGCTGCTCTAGCATTTTGTCAGACAGAGCACCAAAGCAAGTCCAAGGGACACAGGGTAACCATACCCCACCTTATCAGCCTCTTGCCTTCCTAGACCAGCATATCGTCCAAGCCTTGCAACCAAGACCAGTCTTACCTGAGCCATTATTCTCATAGCTTTATGAGATGCATCTGACACAGAGGATGCTCAGAGATCAGCAGAGCTGTCAGCATCCAGGGTGCTTCACCAGCAGACCAGTGGCAGTGAGAAGTTTTCCTTTTTAAACCACATGAGCAAACCCATTTGTGATGATCCGACCAATGTATTTTCTTGAGAACAAATCATTAACCAAACTGAGGTCCCACTTTGAAACCGGTGGCTGGTGACCAGCTAGGACTGCTGTCTTATGCAAGATGTGCTAGTATTACCATTACTTTTGTCTGCCCCTCCAGACCCATCCTATAATGTTATTGAGACTAAAGTTCAGTAGAGGCGGGAATGTCTGTTTTCATACAGCATCCAAACTCTCCCCTCCATCTGGAGCTTTTAGGCCCTGCAACACAAAGACCCAAAAAATAGCCACCATTTCAGCCGCACACGCTCTCCTACATGGCAGCTCCAAGGCTAGATCTTCCCCAAGGCTGAGCTGTCGGGAAGGACAGGTATTTTTATTCGATTTACAAGCAAAACTTTGCTGAACCAGAGTCCAGTTAGGAATACAATGCCTTTAAAAACCATTCATTGACTCCCACCGGGCAATAGTTTAAGCATCAGTGTCCAAAAGTGAGCAGTACCTAGGTTATCTGGTGCCATCGAAGCTTACAAGAAGACTCACCATCTCAAGAGTACAGACACTTGGACATTTGGAGCCATTTTCAAAGGGGAATCACATTGGATGAAGGGCTCCCCTTTGGAAATGGCTCCAAATGCCCATGTGTCCGTTCCCTTAGAGCTAGGATTTCACCCACCGACCCCCACTCGATGGACAAATTCACACCTTGGGTCATGGGGCAGGGAAAAAAAGACGATGCGCACAGATCCCATTTCTCCTTTATCATTTTGGCAACTGGCCCGTAGCTGCACCAGTCACAGGGCAAGAGAAGAGGGAGCACACCAGAGGCCAGTTACAATAGCTAGTTGCAAAATGGGTGCCTAATGGCTAGAGCTGCCGGCCCCTCTCCCAGGTAGAGGACAAACTATGAGGAAGAAGAGCATCCTGGAGCAGGCCTGCCCGACGGGGACCCAAACTGGAGAATCCAAAAAGGTGAGCTGCTAACCCCGAGGGGCAGCTCTGGCTTGGGTTACTGAAAGAGCCCAAATCCCCAGCTATCAGAGGCTTATATGCCAGTCGTGTGCCATACAGCTGCCCTTCTTCATCTACACGTTACACTGTGGCTACTGCACATTTATGCTTCCTATCCCTTAAGGCAGCTTTTTTAAGCATCATCATGCCCACTACTTGTCTCTCCTTCTGTGCCTGGCTCCAGAGATGGGCAGTCAAGACAGAAAGTGGGGTCAGAAGTCAAGAAGAAGGGATTGTGGGATGGTTGCTGGAGGACCTCCCGTACCTACGGCAGCTGTGCGAGCTCCAAGCTTAGTGCAGGGAGGGGTGGGTGAGAGAGCAGCTCCACCTTGCACCCAGGTCCTCAGTGTCAAGCTGGATGGCCATATGGGTAGAAATTATAGAAAATGAGGGTTGGAAGGGACCTCAGGAGGTCAGATCTAGCCCAATCCCATACTCAAAGTGGGACCAGCCCCAACTAGATCGCCCCAACCAAAGCTTGACTAGCTGGGTTTTGAAACCCCCACAAGGATGGAGCTTCCACCACCTCTCTGGGTCACCTGCTCCAGTGCTTCACTACCCTCCTAGTGAGACCATTTTTCCTAAAATCTAACCTAAACTTCCCTGGCTGCAGCTTGAGCCCATTGCTCCTTGTTCTGTCATCTGCCACCACTGAGAAAACCCAGCTCCATCCTCTTTCTAACCCCTCGTCGGGGAGGGGACAGAGGTATGGCCTTACCTAGACGGTCAGTGAGGACAAGCTTGTGGGGCTGGCCTTAGGATTGCTCCAACAAGCAGCATAGTGACATAGCCTCAGTGTCCGCACTCCAGCCATCAAACTGGGGATAAAAACCCAGAGGGGTGTTAGGAAGATAAGCATGTTTGAAGTCATAAATCAGCCAAGATGCCGATTTATATGGTCCCTGTTATCTGTTTTAGGCAGACTGATACTCTGGTTTCTGTCCGTGAAGCGTTCCACCACGGCTGCAGAACTAGGTTCATGCCAAACTTCCCTTCCTCCTGGTCCCCAAAATATAGGTTTGGCCATAGGCCAAACGAGAAATTTTCAGGTGCAAATAATGCATGGTTTTTCCCTTATGCTAGAAAAGGGTTTTGCTTACCAGAACTCCCTCTTGCACTACACCGGCGGAGACCTGAAGAGCGCAGTGGCAACAAAACTAGTTGTAGCGATGCACTCCAGTCTTGTCCACGAGCCATCGGGACCATGTTCTGCCTCGGTTCACCTCCCCCCTGCAATCCTGGTCTAGCCTGGAGCAGAGTATTGCCTACAGCGTGCACTAGAAAATGCAGACCCCGAAGTGCTGGCTCACGAGCAATTCTGAGCCTGCTTCTGTCATATGAGTCCAAGTTACTAATCCCCAAATCCCACATGGCCCCCTCCACACACCACACTCTAGAAGTGCTGGTTTGGGCTTTTACAGCATCTGATGACACAAGTCTGCCGCTTACAGAAGCTTATTAATCTCCGATTCGGTTAGTGTGTAAAACAGGTGTCAAACTCGCCCAGTCCCATGGGCCAGAAGTGGGGCGTGGGGTCAAATCAAGCTCATAAACCGGCCCTAGCCCCACCAAGTCAAGTCCAGGGCACATGCGGCATACAGCGTGCAGGACTGACTGAGCCAGGCCACACGCTGCATATGCAGGATCTAGCACATGTGGGTCCAGTCTGTGGGCCCAATTCAGACTAGCCCCAGACCCAGGGTGCAGGGCCAGTCTAGTGCGAGCACCACACACCCAACCTGACCCCACATGCCCTGTGACGCATGTGCCAACTGGGCTCCGTGTGCTGTGTGCAGCCTGCACTCCAGCTCCAGCCCCCGTGCCACGTGCAGTGGGCACTAGTTGGGCACCACGTGCTGCACAGTGCATGCACAATGCAGTCCGAGACCCACAGGCACCACTGGTAACCAGATCATCCTGTAAGCCAGAGCCCAGACTAACAGTGCATCCCTACCCTGCCTTCTGGTTAACAGAGCTAACCACTTCTCTTTGTCACTGCACGGTACTGTGTCCGTGAAAGCCCAATGTCACTGAAGGAAACCAGTGTAAATGGTATGGAGGACACTTAAATAGATTAAGTCCCATTGCATCTCAAAGGATAGGGAACCTTTATGACCC
>JAGPOW010000304.1:8476776-8493947 GCA_030014935.1 Caiman crocodilus
AGCAGGCAATGGCCGGGGCACGAGGGCGTGCCAGCGTGGGGCAAGCCAGCAGACAACGGCCGGGGCACGAGGGCGTGCCAGCGCGGGGCAAGCCAGCAGGCAACGGCTGGGGCACGAGGGCGTGCCAGCGTGGGGCAAGCCAGCAGACAACGGCCGGGGCACGAGGGCGTGCCAGCGTGGGGCCAGTCAGTGGGCAGCCCCTGCACTGAAGCCCCTCGTGCCCCAGCCAGCCCACTAGCATCTACACGTGCGTTGCGGCACACTAAAGAGTGCTGCCACAGGCTGGGATTTGTGTTTCCAAGTACTGACCTACGGCACAGGATTAAGTAATTAGGTTACTGCGACCAAATAGGACCACATGTGTAGATGCTAAGACTTTACTGCAGAGCTAATCAGGCAGCTCCACAGTACGCATCTCATGTAGACGCGCCCCGTGTGCAGTCTGGAGGATTAATGAAAAAGTACACTGACCAATTTTCCAGTGATGTGGCAACACCTGCCTTCTCTACAGGACAGCAACGCCCGGGCGAGCCTCATCACTAGAGGGATGGAGGCAAAGAGAAGCGAAGCTCAGGTTGCCTGCACACGGTTTATTCCCGCGTGCCCTTTCGAGAGCCAGTGGGGATGGCATTCGCTAACATCAGAGCAAGCGCCGACATGGCCTGGAGGCACGAGGACAACGTATGCAGCAGCAGCAATTTGGAGATTAAGGGCTTGACTGCTTGCCTGCTTGGGCCGCTCCTGCGAACTCCAACGGGCCTGGAACAGGAGCAGCAAGATGCTAGGCGTTACCCCGCTTGGCACCCACGGCCGTGGCAGGGCTGCTTCGCCGCCTAGGGCACTTCTGTGAGCAGGTTTCCTGCGACCTCCTCCTCCCCCATCTCTGCCTCAGCCTTTATCTCAAGTTCACCGAGCGCGCACAGCACATCACTGGGCGCTGACCCCGCAGCTGCTGCTGGACTCAGACCCTCGCTGTCGCCTTTCAAGAGGTCCCTTTGATTCTTCGGTGGCCTCTTTTCTGATCCTCACCCCTCCTTCTCCCCCCAGAAGAAGAACCTCAGGGAGCAACTTCGGGAGCAAATGCAGAGACCAGCCTTTTCCTTTATTGCAGGCAGAGCATAACCCTCAGTGGCACGGGGAATTTCTCCTTTTCAAGAAAATCCCTTTAACAAACGAACTGACTATTTAATGGACTATTTTTAGTCCTAAAAGGCATGCATATAGCCCAAAAGCACCGCCCGGCACTTCCCCCCCCAGTTAATAAATGTGGTAGGTTATTTTAACAAGAGGACTCTTTCCCATTCCCATCTCAGCCCGAGGTCTCCAGGCCCGGGGTTAAACGCAGTATTCTTTAAGTAAGGCATACTCTGAAAAGGCTGGGGCTCGAAACAAAGCCCCTAGAAATACCAAGGGGAATCGAGCCCTTAGGAGCTGGCGTGGGGGTTTAGCCAGAGCACGGTGCCCTACCAAGCTGGTGCTGACAAAGAGTCAAGCTCAGTCCTCAGGATCTAGTCTAATCGCTCACACCGAGGAGGTAGACACATGCAGCGTTTCCACCATTGCGATTTACATTCGTGTTGTGCATCGGCGAAGTTACGCAGGGATCCAGGGCAGACAGCCAGCCAGGTACGTAGCGGGGTAGCTGCGTCCCACGCGGCGGGACAGCTGGCTTGCCCCGTAAATGGCATCCCCGAGATGGCGCACACCCAGGACGGCTGTGCCAGTGCCAGTGGTGCTGGGGCTGTTTCTTTTAGAAACCAAGGTAAAAAACTTTGAGGGTAGAGCAGCTTCACGCACATGGGGCTGTACCCTATGCTGCTAGAAGTACACCGGTGTAAAGACAGCTCACACCAGTGCACACACGTCATGGCAGCACTTCAAGCGACAGCAGCTCGGCTTGCCCAGTAAAGTGACCGTTCTCCTGGCAGCTTAGGGTACATCTGACCTTATAGTTTCATAGATGTTAGGGGCTGGAAGGGACCTTAAAGAGCATCAGGTGCAGCCCCTTGTACCTGGGCAGAAAAGGCTGCTGGGGTCAGATGATCCCAGCACCGTGGGCATCAAGATGCTTTTTGAACATCGCCAAGGAGGGTGACTGTACCACCTCTGGGAGGAGTCTGTTCCAGACCCTCGGCACGCGACTTGTAAAAAGAGGTTTTCCTTACGTCTAGTCTGACACGATCTTCAATCAGTTTGCACCTGTTGTTCCTTGTCCTCCCCTGGGGGGTCTCGGTGAACAGATGCTCCCCCAGGCCCCGATGTACACCCTTAATATACTTATCGGCTGCCACCAACTCCCCTCCGAGACTTCTCTTCTCCAGGCTGAACAGTCCCGGGTCTTTCAGCCTCTCCTCACATGCCCTGCTCTGCAGGCCTCTAGTCATGCACGTGGCTCTCCTTTGGACTCTCTCCAGTTCTCCACGTCCTTCCTGAAGTGCGACACCCAGGGCCGGATGCAGTACTCCGGCTGTGGTCTCACCAAGGCTGAGTAAAGCTGGCGGATGACATCCTTAGCCTCCCTCGAGGTGCCTCGGTAGATGCATGCCAGCGTTTGATTCGTGTTACCCGCTACAGCATCGCGTTGGTGGCTCGTGTTCATTCTGCGGTCTATCACGACACCCAGGTCTCGCTCAGTTGTGGTGCCGGCTAGCATAGCACTGCCGAGCCTGTAGGAGCGTTGTGGATTATTTCTCCTCTCAGAAGGAGGACTTTGCATTTCTCTGTATTAAATGGCATTAGATTGAAGTCCACCCACTTCACAAGCCTGTCCAAGTTGGTCTGTATTGCCAGCCTGTCCTCAAGTGTGACCACGCTCCCCCATAGTTTGGCATCGTCAGCAAACTTTGCCAGTTCGCTTTTAACGCCTGGATCAAGATCGTTGATGAACAATTCCTTTAGGGAATACTGGCAGGGAAAGACTATCTAAGATCTTTTTCTGCCTCCTCACCTGCTTCCCTCTTCACAATGTACCTAGTCATTACATGCGCTAGTGCTGGGGTTAGAAAGACAACCGGCCTATACACCATTACCCACTCCTAAAATGTTCAGGGCACTCTCCCCGAACCCCAAAATATACCAAATGCACCTTCTGTACTGCTGCTCACATGGTGCATATTCTCATATTCCTTCTAGCTTGAGGTTGTACCATTAGGGAGCATCTGAGCCAGCAGCCTATGCTTGCGTTGAGCTATCCTTATGCAAATAGTCCCAGAGAAATCAAAAGGACTGCTTGAAAAGGCAAGCTCACAAGCTGAGATTCAGCAAAGCCCTTGAGAATGTGCTTAAGTCATCTCTATTCAGCAAAATACCCTAAGCATGTGCTTAACTGCTTTGCTGAATAAGAATGGCCCTAATCACATGCTTAAGTGTGTGTTGAATGAGGGTTTTACAGATTAAGGTCTGATTAGGCCCTCCTGTTCCCCCAAGAAGGAAAGTTTTGGGATACACAGCTCGCAGAGCGCAGCCAGAACGCAGGAGCTTGTTTTAGGCAAGGTGATCACAGAGATCTCTGTCACCTCCCACCCAGACCCATGGACGCTGCTTGGGGGTGGGGACAAATTTAGCTGCCAAGAAAAAATTAAAAATCAAGAGTCCAAAGCACACAGATTTATCTCCAGCATTGTCATAAAAACCTTGGTTTCAGGGGTTTTCCACTCAATCTCCTTTAATGCACATACCTACACAGAGCCATACGTCCGTGTGGAGCTCAACTGGAGTGCGTTATTAATGCTAAATATGCATTTTCCTTCATCTTCCAAAAGAAAAAAACCCATAGAAAGGAATTAGAGAGTAACAACTCATGTGGATCGATGGAAGCCATGACCAGTATTGTCGCGATGGCACTAGGAGCCATTACAGGCAGAGGCCTAGATGTCAGCACTCTCGATTGATAGCCAAACTATTTGGGAGGAGTAGCCCAGTCATAAAGGGGCCCCCTGGAAGCTGCTTTTAGGAAAGCGCCGCGGGCACCGTCAGAACAGACTCGGTGTCTGCAACACTCGCGCAGAATTACAGTCAGAAACCAGTAGTGCTACGTGGCACGGACGGCCAGAGCGAGAGGCCGTTCAGCTGAGCTTCGCACTCCGCAGGAGTGGTGAGAGCTTTTGGCCCAGGACAGGTGTGGCCACGTACCGATCTAGGTACAAAGCAATAGCCAACTCTGCAAAGTTAAATCCTCCGTGTCAAAGGAAGCAGTATGACAGTCTGCTACCTATGCAGCAACTATTTCTTCTGCACGGGAAAAAAAATGCAGGACAATAAAACCCCACAGATAAGACAGCTCCCGCCAACTGTTGGACACAAAGAGTTGCAAGCAGTAGAGCAGATAGGAGGGGAAAATGCACTGGTGACATACCTACCTGCCACTTCTCTCCCACAAAGGTGGAGAGGCAGGGAAAGCCCAGGGTATAAAGACCAAACCAACATTCAAACCACACGGACCCTGAGCGTTCGGGCAATACAAAAAGACACAGATTTTGCACGATCTCCATTTGGGTTGCCGAAATCCATATTACACTGCGGCAAGTCTGGAACTGATTTTTGCCCTAACAGCTTGGTCCTACATATTGCTGCTTGTTTTCCACAGCAAAGCGGGCGAGATGCTGACAGCTTGAGTGTTAAGGATGCCCTCTCCCATTTCCATTTCCTGAATATGCCAGATTAAGGCACCTTTTTGTTTTCAGTAGGAGAAGCCAGTTAACCCCCAATACCAGACACTGGGAAAAAGCACTCACCTAGCAAAGCTGAGAAGGGGCCGGGTTGTCACAGCCTATGCTGTAGCACAAGACTGGCTCTTTCCAGGGGGAGATGGGTCTGGCCCCATCTGGGACTGATTGCGTGCCTCCCAGCAGAGGCTGAAGCGCCTGACGAGGATCACCTGGACCTTTTCAAAACTGGCATAAAGCTTAAGGTGGAAGGAGCTGAATGAAACAGCGTGCATTTCTGAGGCTGGTCCTGGAGAAGATGACTTCCAGACAAAGGTGTCCCTGCAGAAGCCGGTGGCACAGAGCCGGCCATCTGGGACGCCTCAACTTATCACTGCACTGATGTGGTCACCGTTTCACGCATCTTCTGCTTCACTGGTATAAATCGGCTAAATTGCTGTAATTTTAACCCTGAAACATTATAGGTGTTTAGCTATTAGTATGGACAATTAACCTGTTCAGCCTGACCCGCAGTAAACCCATTTTAATTTAAAGTCAATATAAAAACGTCATCTGTCTGCACCCCAACTTTTCCCTCCCTCTCCCTTTTTAACTGCACGGCTCACGCTGTTTCAAGTGTTTCCATAAGACCGAAGGAATCCGAACTCGTGGCAGAGGCCATATCTTTTATTCGACCAACCAGATTTTTGCAACAACAAAAAAAAGTTTTAATTGCAAGCTTTCAGGCACAAGCTCCCTTCTTCAGGCATAGAAAAGACTGTAAAAGTTCTCCTGGGTAGAAATGAAAGTCCATATTTGAGACGAAACCATACAGCAGTGCCGGAAATTTGCCAAATGTAAGGGACACTCAGCATTTTTTCCCCTTCAGACTGGAATTTGTTTGCCCCCGGCGCTCTAGGCGTGCCAGCATGGTTTGGCTCTTGGGTTAACACTGACCGCTCGCGTGGCTGCAGGGCTGCTCAGGACCCCGTGTCAGTGGCTTGGGGACAGAGGATCCCTCCCCTAGCACTGGGAGGAAGGAAAAGGGTCTTGGGTCTAGTTTGGACCCCAAAACCTGAGAGGGGACAGATTCTTTCATGACAAGAGCCAAGTCATCTCACCTGCTGGGCAGGCTGAAGAGGAAGTGGCAGGGCATGCCATGCCTTGCCATCCTGGGGTGTGCACAGCACACTTCCTAGCGCACAACCAACTGGGCTTAAATACATTCGCTTCAGCCCTTCCTTCGAATCGAGGTGCGTCTGGGCCATCTATGCCTCCCCCCAAGCCCCGGTTACACAAAGAGCACTATAAACAGGGGTCACCCAAGGGAAGTCAGCTGCTCCTGGTTGTCAAGGTAGGCATGGATGTTTGCACTTTGCTAGACTGAGGCCTGCGAGGCAAAGATATCCCGAGCCAGCCTCCAGCCGGCCCCAAAGGTTATTATAAACCAGAAGGATCATTACACCGCGAGCGTGATGAGAACTGCCCTGGCCAGGAAACAGGGCGGTGGAGCTGGGGGCCAGTAGCTGCAAGAAACCCCAAATAGTCCGCTAGTCCCCAGGCTTAGCAGAGCTCTGCAGACCCAAGTGTTTCCTTACACGGGAGTCTTTCCAGGATCAGGGCCCCAGAGGGGCAGACATTCATTTGGATCAATGCATAGCATTTGCATTTGGATCAATTCGGGCCCCTTTGTAGCATTTCAAATTCCCAATTCGAGGGAAGACAGCTAAGGCTACTACTCAAACAAGTGTCGAGCCCTGTTTCACCCTGTAAGGAAAGCCAAGCTCCCCCCACCTTGCAGTGACGGGCAGAGATAACATCAGCACATAACTCCTGTCTAGGAATAAGCTGTTGCAAGAGTGCAATGCCGGCTCTGGCTCCAGCGGCCACTGACGCGCTCAGAGTGATTTGGGTTTGGAGCTTGCTTTTTTTTTTCTTGGTTCAATTATCTAAAAGGCAATCCCTGAGCAGCAATTTTAGAAAACAGCCCCATTCATCCCACAAAGACTAATATGCAATAGTGGGGCAATTACCAGGAGCAATCAGTTAAAAAGCTGCCGGTCAGTTTGTTTTACCACTGGCTGCTCCTCATTGCTACAGGCGCGGTGCACCAGCCTGCTGCCTGCCACACCTTGCAGAAGATTTACTAGGATTTCCCCCTCTTTGTCTTGCTCAGAGGGAGATTTTGTGGCACGATTAGAGACCCTGTGGGAAAGGAGAGGCTGGATGTGGCAGGTTCCACGAAGCAGACATTGTTTGAGCCAAACTCTTGAAGGGGATATAGCGCGGGATTAATCAGTCTTCCAAAAGCCCAGTCTAAAGAAACAGAAATCCACTCCCTAGCTGCAATCAATTCCTATTATTTTATAAGAACTACTCTACTTGAACAATAAAGGCAAGAGAGATGAGAACTGCTCACCTATGGGCAAAAGCAACAGCAGCAGGGAAAATACTGAGAGAGAAGAGCCCATTTTCTGCCCCGTTTTCATACAGGCAGCTTACTGCTGCTTTGCAACTTAGGGTGGAAGAGACCCTGGCTACTGCGGGAAGCCATCCATAATCACCCCTTGTGTGGCTCTAACTTTCTAAGGCGAGGAAGGGAGCAAGGGCAGGTTTATGGGATAATTACACCTGGCAGATTGAAGAGGAATAGGCCTGACTGCAATCCTGAATGCAGCACTGTGTCATGGAGCCAGTTCAGGGAGGCGCTGCCCTGCCCCGGGGTGAGTTGCCAACATCATGAGTATTTGAGGAACGGTCATGGCCATTTGCACCAGGAAGAGGGCTGGAGACACGCACAGCGACCCACCCGGGTCACATTCAGCTCCGGGAGGAGCAGATCTGGCTACCAGCATCATTAGGCTTTCACTAGGGTGGCTGCTCTCCTGCCTCTCTTTTAAAGTTACACAAAGTGCAGCTTCCATAACGGCCTGTTCACTCATTTTTTCCCCCCTAAATAAAGGGAGTAGGAGGAAACTAAGGGAAACTTCTCCTCTAGTAGGACTAGGCCCCCCTCATTGCCCTGCCATCTGAGACAGCCCACGTAACACCAGGGAGAAGCCCCCCGGTGCAGATCAGGATGAGCCAGGCCCCTTTGCCCGCACGCTGCCGCAATGGGATGGAGCAGCCCCACGCTGACAAGGACCACCAGTGCCGGGGCGACCAGAGGGACACACGCGGCACCAGACACCAGCCCCCTTCCCCTGACGGGCACAAGACCAGCTGCAGGAGCACTGGCCTCCTCCTTCACCTGCAGACATGGGCACTGCCACCTTGCAGGCTTCCCACTGCGATCATCCTTTCAGGACGTAGCTTTGCCTCGGGCCAGTTCCTCTCTCTTCTCCAGGTCGAGGGATTTAGCTCCTTCCCAAAGAGACAAAAAGCCAGGTTGGCAAGACAACTCCTGTTCCACTATCTCCCACTTAGACCGTGACCCTGGCAGGAGGGGAAAACCATACCCGAAGGGTGGGATTCAGAGGCCCAAGCGAATGCCTTCCCCGGGCAGCAAAACCACCTGCTCCCCAAGCTCTTCCCCTGGAGGGGGTGGCTCGGTTGGGGTGAATGCCCCAATCCCCCTTGTGCATTTGCTGGAGGTACCAGGGGCTCCTGATGCCTTCTCACCAGGAACCTACCTAAATCTCTTATAACCACGGTGGAAGGTGTTTCTAAATTTCCCTCCGCCCCCTAAATTTAGCCACGTCTGGCAATCCTCTCAAGGCAGCAGAGCAATCCCCTACAAAAATCCTGGCGACTACAAGAACAGACTCTGCTTTCACGGGTTCATTCCCTCCTCTGCAGCCTCCAAGCACGAGTCCCAGACAGCCGCGTTTTAGCCCCGCTCCAATTACAGCCCGGTTGAAATGCAGCAAGCGTTGAGCAGCGACATCAAAGCGCTGACCGTGCTGGGTCCGCTCCCAACTTCTCCGGCTCTAGATCAATGTAACAAACTTTAAAAAAAGAGTATTAAAACAGACTGTTTATTACAACATATGATGTGTTATATTAATTTACATGATGATATATAAAACAGCCATTTATGATGTACAGTAATTTGACATCAACAGGAATATTAAAACTATGGATACTCATGCATCTGGCATGCATATGGGTTTAAAAAGCAGTCTTACACAGTATATCGAAGAATTACTAAGCCTTCCACAGCTGGTCGAGAACGGGGGACTCCCACATCCCACCTCGTAGGTGTTAGGGGCAGAGCGCGTGGTGGAGAAGGCCACTCCACGTCTGGCTGGGAGATGAAGGGAGAGCCCTTCCTTGGGAGAGGAAACTGGGGCAAGTCATTAGGAAGGACAGTAGCAGTAGAAAATTTAGGGACTAGCAAAAAACCACTGAGACAACCTCCCCTCCCCTCAATCATGACCTCATCCTGTATAAGCCCCAGAGCTGGAAAGACCAGGCAAGGAAAATCCCTTCTTAGAAACACGAATATTTCTCACAGCCTGCCAACGCTACGTTCCCACTGAAACGGCAGTGTTGTTTGTGGCTAGTACAATGGTCTTCATTTCCACATAAAAGGCACTGGTATCCACCCAACTTCTGCAGACAAGTCACATAATTTACCTCCATTTATTCAATTTAAATATTTGAATTTTAAAACTCTATGAAAATATGTACACAAAAAAAGCACCGTGTTTCTCTGAGCGGAAACGGTCGCGTCGTCAGACGGTTGTCATCAGTTTGAGCGAGCCCGATCGAAAGCGGAGGATTTTCTTTTTGAGGTTATGGGAGGCTTTGATTTTGACAAAGGCCTTGGCTGCATTTTCGTGCAGCTCCGGAGCAGTGACCGACTGGATAGGAAGAGTCTGGACAAACTGGGACCAGATAAGACCCCCGCTTTCATCCGAGTCGCTGGTGGTGGTGCTCTCCCCAACGAACTCCACCTCGCTCAAGCTCGACTCGCTGTCCCCAAAGCAGTTCGTGGTGTAGTTACTCTGCTCGTCTTCGCTTGTGTCCACCACCGTGGAGTGGAAGAGGGATTCACATTCGGCCGAGTACTCGGAGTCACTAGCAACGTAAGCGTAGGGGCTGACGTACGTGTGGGACACTTGGGAATAGAGCCCCCCCGCTTCTCTCCTGTTCCTCCTCGCCCTCCTCAGGGCTTCCTCGTAGGAAATCTCCGCTGACGACTTCCACCGGCGATAGTCTCCCCGCTTGTGTTTAGGTTTGGCCACGATGACCTCCCTGCTGTGGCCGTGGGGTTTGATCACGGATTTATGCAGGCCAGCCTGCCTGCTTGGGAGGCCGGACTCTGGCTGCAAGCCGCTGCTTTTCTTCCCCCTTGACGAGGGCTTTTTAAGTTTCTTATTTGTATCCAAGTCATCCGGGAAGCGACACTTTTTGGCAACGAGCTTGGTTTTCTCCCGCACGGGCTGGGAGCTGTTTTCCAGCACGTTGGCGAGGTGGGGCCGGTGTTTCAGGGTTGAGCTTTTCAGAATCCGGACACTTTTGGTGCCCCTGTGAAGCTTAACGCTTTGCTGCTGGGCTGGGATGTACTGAGCGCTCACCAGCAGCCCGTCGTCCAAGCTCTGGGAGGAAGAGCCCTCGCTCTTGAAGTCCAAAGCCGGTCTCTCCTCGACGGGAGGAGCAGCCCCAGCGTGAGCCACCTGCATGCTGTTCTTCAGCAGGACTTTTTTAGGCGGCTGAATCGCTTTATTCTCTTGCTGTAGCCCCGTACGCCTGCCGGGGCTTTCCTTTGGGGACAGAGCAAAGAGTTGGCCGCTTTCCCTTGGGACATCCCCTGTCGCAGGCACAGGACACCGGCTGGGCTCTTGAGAAGCCGGTTTGACGCTCCGCAGCAGGTGTTTGCTTGGAAGGTCACTGACTGTGCTGGGTGGGAAAGCAGCCGGCAAAGGCATCTTCCTACTCTCCAGCTGCTCCCCGTTAGATTCTTTTGGCCGCTGTTTTACGGGGGAGAAGGTGCTGGTATCCGGAGCGGGAGTCGCGCTAGCATGCAAACACACTTGCTTGGGATTCTTCGGGTTCCCCGCGTTAGCATGTGCCCCCCCCGCCGCCTGCCTAACGCACAAGCTGCTGTGTCTCAAGATGCCTTTCACGGGATCGGTGTTGAGACTCGTCCTGGGTTTGTTAGTCCGTACAGAATGCGTCTTTTTCTGAACGAGGCCCAGGATGTAGCCGTCTAGTCTCTTGCTGGCTGAAGGACAGGATGCTGGCCACGAGCTCTGCGGGGCAAAGGAATTGCCTGCCTTGGCCGAGTCTGCTTCAGATCCAGTGCAAACGTCGCTCCCGTTGCAACCAAGCCTCTCCTCTTCTCTCTGGGGGATGCCAGTCATCGGCAGAAGAAACATTGGGCTCTGAACAGCGACGGCATGCAGGGGGCTGGGGTAACGGTACACGTCATTCCCGTTCTTAGACACCAAGTCGCACTGATACTTCGGATGCACGTCGGCCACCACGTCGAGGGAATTCGAGTGAGGTGTGGACAGAGACCGACACACAGCACCTGCAGCCTGGTCCTCTTGGGGGCCTTCCTTATTATAATCCATCCAGCCTATGAGATCTGCAACGCATTTAAGAAAAGAGTTTAGAGTCTGCTCACCGGTAGTATTGCTTCTCCTTGGTCTTTTCTAAGAGTCTGTCCTTCCCTACACAGTTAGTCAGGCTTTAAATGTACTAAAATACTTTAAAAGATACAACTCCCCCCCCTTCCCCCCGACATATACCTTGTGTGGATACAGTTAGAGTTATAAAAGTGCTCTAGTATAGCTCACAAATTATAGCCTTAACTGATAGCGGTACCCTGGTGTGTATACCAGTCCTCAAAGGACCTTCCATTTTACACTCTTAGAGTGGACTTTCATATCTGGCCTGTGCTGGGGAACGCAGATAACCTGAACACATTGAGAGAGAGAGAGAGAGAGAGAGAGAGAGAGAATGTGTGTGTGTGTGTGCGCGCGTGGGTGTGCATATGTGTATGTGTGGGTGTTGGGGGGGTTACACAATATTTTTTACAATGGTAAAACCAAAAAGAAACTGGACAATAAATTATTGCAGCAGTAAAATTATTAGGAGGTTGAAATACACTAGTAGTATTCTTTCTTTAGGCCCTTCAAACCAGCCACAGATTTGCATGGGCTTTACTTATGACGACTTTTAATGCACTCGTTTTGCATTTGGTCTCAAATTGCAGCAAGGGAAGTTGAGGTTAGATATCAGGAATAACTTCCTCACTAGGAAGGTAGTAAAGCACTGGGACAGGTTACCCAGAAGGACGGTGTATGCTCCATCCTTGGAGGTTTTTAAGACCTGGCACCACAAAGCCGTAGCTGGGATGATGCACTTGGGGCTGGTCCTGCTTTGAGCAGGGGATTGGACTAGACGTGACCTCCTGGGGGTCCCTTTCAACTTGAATTTTCTGTGACTCTGTGATTTCAAGATTTTCCATCCTAAGATGATCAAGATGTCCTTTGAGCAGTCAAGAGTCAAGGACAGGGTATGAAGGAGAATAGTCTTTTGATTTAAACACCAGGCTGTGAATCAAAGATCCTGAGCTTCTATTCCTGGTTCTGAAAAACATACACTTCCTTTTGGGTCGGTCATTTAGATCAGTGCTTCTCAACCCGTAGGTCGTGACAAAAAAGTGGGTCGCAAGAATACATGAAAAGGTCCCAAACAAAACTTGAAAAAGTGGATCGGCAAACTGTAAAAACGGAGCCTCGTTTAAAGGAGAAAAACATGGGAAACCATGGGTCTGGCCTGCAAGGGGCTGCCTGGGGCCCCCATGCCCCACACACTGGAGGGCTGGGGCCTGGGGGTCAGGAGTGAGGGGCATCGGCAGGGCCAGGGGGCCGTTTCCTACTTACAACTATTTACTGAGTCTGGACCAAGTATTTACTGAGCAATTGGTGGGTACAAATGTGTCCTGGTACAAAAACGGTTGAGACCCACTGATTTAGATGATGATGTATCTAATATTTGTCCCCTAAACCCACACTTATGCACCTAAGAAAGGGGGCTGATTTTCCTCACTTAGCGACCCAGACTTCAGTGGGGCTGCTTGTGTGGGAGCAATTGCACCTCGGGGAGTGTGAATTCAAGAATTAGGACATTAGACAGGACAAGTCAACCCCGTGTCGTTCAGATCATCGCCTTTCTTAAATCCCACACCACCGTCTAGCGCCCAGGGAGGGATGTTGCCAAAACAACAAAAGACTACTGAAAGAGGCCAGTTTGCAAAATGTCATCCCTTGAAGTGGGATCAGCTGAATGCAACTGTTTAAGAGTCTCACATTTTCATTATCCAGACAGAAGACCAGCAGCGTAATCGGCTGTAAATCTTTGTGAGTGGTTTTTACAAGCCTGGTCGATAAAGAGCGCTTATACTTTTGCAATAGGAATAGTTACATTACATCAAATAGGTCAAAGGGTAACCTCGGAGCACTCCACGTCTTAGAAAGTGTCTGAGACTACAAAGTCCTATTTGTAGGCTAGGCAAACTGGCAGGATTTTTTTTCTGGATTCCTAAATGCAAAAGTTCACTGTTCATTATCCTCACAGAGCAGAAAGGAAATTTTAAATACAGCTGGTTATAAGCATTCTTCATCATTCAACATGAACCGAGGTTTTTAGCCCAGCATGGCGACAACTTGAGTCAATCACGTTCGAGCACAATGGTCCTATTTATGCTCTCTTTGCACACCCAAATAAAGGATTCTTGAAACACCGGAGCTTATAAGAAGCCTCAATATACAACCTCTCCTCACATGTCCACCCAGCGGTTTACATCCTTAGAGCAGAGTAATGGAAAACTCCAACATCCATCATCCCCTCACTAAAAAGAGTAACCCATTTCCATTGTTCATGAGAGCCATTTGTCCATGCCACACGCAGCCAGGGCACGCTTCATCACAGTCAGCTCTGTACTGAGGACAGGGCTGGAATAACGGTGCTGCAGAGGGCGACTGAAGAGCCTGCCTGTGCCGTTATTGACTGAGCCTGATACGACGTTCCCTTGCTTGTACGAGTACCAAGATGCCAGGCTTTAATTTTTTTGTTTAATGTAAAAATGATTTGCCAAAAGAAACAGTAAGGAAATGCATCGGGTCGTTTCTTATGCGTGTGTGTGTGTACCACTGCCCTCTGCTGGGTAGCTCAGCCCTGATATTTCTAGACGTGGTCTAGATCCTCGCTGATTCACACCAGTGGCCAGAAAGTGAATTCAGCGTGCTCTTCTGACAAGTTTGGGCAGCACTAGAGCCACCTTGGATAATTTGGCAGAAAATGCAAAAACAGAAGAGTTAATTCAGCGGCAATTTCACTGTCAGCCAAAGCCCCCTAAAGCCACCCCTGGTCATAGGTGGTGGAAGATGGGGGCTAACGGGGCTTAGCCCCCACAAACGTGGCTCCAGCCGTGCCATCGCCATGCTCCACTGCCGCAGCGCCGTGCCCGGTGCCCCTGCCGCGCACTCCTCCGCTGCGTACAGCAGCAGCGCATGATAGCCTCGCATGCAGGAAAGAGGGGAGGGGATCAGGCAGCATGCTCCACACCATGCCCTGCACCGCCCCCGGCCCCCCAGACAATATTTTCTTCCAACACGTATGCCCCTGTTGGAGTCTGAATTATTAATCCAGCTTTGACCGTACCTGCAGATTTTGGGCGTCCGTCAGAGAGATTCAAAGAGCTGTCCAAGGGGCTGCAAAAGCAGGTGCTAGAATGACAACTGGATAAACACTCACTGAAGACCGAGTTGGAGGAATTGGAAAGTGATCCAGAAGCCCCATCACTCAGCTCATAAAATCCTATAAAAATAAGACAGCCTGGGTTTATTTGGGTTGGATTCACAAAAAAATTCCCTGCTTTCAAGAAAGTACTTAGTGCCCTAAACAAGCAATAGAGACTCTGTGTGTTTTGGCTCCAGGGTGGTGATCAATTATCTGATTACATTTAGTCCTGCAGAGCAGTTCAAAGAATACAGCAGCACTATCTGTAATGCCGGGAGGATTTCCATTGAAAGCAATTTGAAAATATAGCAGTGGGAGGTCACTTAACATTTGAAATCTTAATATCTGGGACAATTTTTATAAGCTTTTTAAAGAGATCCTGTGTTTTAGCAAGAGGGATCTTGCTTACGGGCATAGCTCTCTTTCACGGTATATTATGCTTCCTGGTAACTATTACTTGACTACAAAAGTTTCCACCAATGAGTAGGACTGACACTATTCATCATCAGAGATCTGGGTGTAAAAGCACAAGATCCAGAGATGACATGCAAGCTAGCGGATTTGGAGGGGCAATCGTAGAGACTCATTTGGAGCTGGGTTCATGGTGAACAAAATGCGCTTTCATGTAGCCAAATGCAAAGCTATGCATCTGTGACGTGGGCAGCCTGCATCCTGGAAAGCAGGGAACTAAAAAGGGTCTAGGGCTTATAGCAGACAAGGCGCTCAACATGAGCCCTAAAGGCAATGCCATGTATCCTCAAAAATGTAGCGGCCAGTGAGATGAGACCAGAAGAGCTCAGGCTCCCTTCTGGCCTGAAGCCTTGAATCTCCAAAGTCTTCTTCCTATTCCATGTGGTTGCTTCCTTCACTTTCCTGAAACCCACTTCTCAGCAGAGATGTGTGATTGCAAAGCGCATGCTCGGCGGACCCAAAACTGGCCTCTAAATATGGTGTAAGAGGAGGAACTTTCAGTGGCAGCTGACTTTCTCTTGGCCCCGTGTCTGCTCATGGCACCCTTCACAGCTCTCAACTGTTAAACCCTTAAGCCGGGCAGGAGTGAGGGTAGCAATTCTGTAACCAACCGTTGCACTCCGCTGCTTAAAGACCTTACCTGAACTCGGACGACTGTCTGTCTCAAGGTGTTCGTCTGCTGTCTTTTCCACATCCAGCCTTAGATCGCTGATCTGTTTATCTAGCTCTTGTAACTGGTTCAACAGACCGGCGTCTCTCCTCCTCAAGCAGTTCTAGAAGAGAAGACAAGCACCGTAAGCCACATTTCTTGTCTGGAAACAAACGGGCTACAAGTAGCAGCAGCCCCGGCCACCTGAACGGCTTGTGAAGTCCACGTCAGCTCTTTAAAAAGAGCTGGGAAATCCTGCCGGCGAGCTTGGATTTAACTGAGCTACAATGCAGCTATCTCCTTCCAATCTCTTTCAGCCAAGGATTCAATAAGGACTTAGTATTCCCGGTACAGGAATACTGGTATTGGCAACATGCTCCTGGTATCTTGCAAAGCTGGGCTTTGTATCACAATAAGAAAACCAACTCTCATAAATAGAACAGACTATGGTGGTGCAAGCCAGCTTTGCCCTGTCGCTGCATCTACACTTAGGGTCCTGCTGACACAGCTGCATCGGTCCAGCCCCACATCACTCCGCGCTCCTGACCTGCGTGCAGCCGTGGAGGCAGCAGTCTGCAGGGGAGACGCAGCCTCGGTCTGCGGTGCATTGCAAGCTTATATTCTAGAGCTTCCGAGCAAGGCTGCAGCAGCCAGGGCACTTTCATGCATTTTGCAATGCCGTCAATGGGGAAAGCAATGCCTCCTCTTCCCCTCATGTAATGGCATGGACTGGCTGTAATACAAATGTCAAGGCAATTTGGAGGTGTACAACCTCCACTAAAGAACGGTTCTGTACTCATTAGCCCACGGTCAGTGGGATCAGCTCCCGAGGAGCTATCAGCCACCTACCCGGTTGAGCAGCGTTCACGTACCCCCCATGCACATGGTTTGCCGCGCCCCCAGCCGGGTGCTGCCGGGTTTCGTTCTTGAGCGCTTTGGCACCCAGGAAGGATCAGATCCAAAACCCATGAACTTAATGGGAGCTTTTGCCAGATTCATGGCAGCCTTGGACCCAACCCAAACAAAAGTGAAAGTGAAGACTAATGTCATCGGATCGCTAATAGCACCTCCGCTGACTCTGGTCTAGCATTGTGCACTGTCCACCGGGGACCAAGACTGCAGTCGAACTCCTTCCCCACTTCTGACAAGAGCTGGGAACTGGAGCCAGCCCAACACTGCAGAGGTGATGGGGTCCAGGCAATAACTCACTGCACCACCTCATGCCCCCCTTCTCCCCCCGCCATGCCCTCCCCTGCAAAGGACTCTAGGCAACGCTCCATCTGGTTCAAATTTGGAGTGTCAAGTGCAGCTATTAAAGTGTTACCACCACCCTGCATGGAGTAATCGTGCCGGGCGCTTTACTGTGGCCATCCGGCAATTAATATCTCCTGAGTGGTCGGTCCTGTCACTGGGGAGGAAGAATTAAACCTATCAGAGCCACCTCCTGAACCAAGAGCCATCAAGACTGGCAAGTGCCCATGGAGCCCAACCTCCCCCTTGGTCCGAGCCACCCGGCACCATGCCACTAGCAGGTCGTGCACTGCAGTGTCCTCGTTCCAGGCCAGGCTCGTGCACTATAAAACCCCTTTGCCAGCACAGCAGGCTCCTGGAGAAGGGCCCGATCCTGCCAGCACCGAGGCAGGACCACCAGGAAGCCTGGACGCACAGGGCTGGGTTCAGGGGAGGTGAACGGCAGCTGGATCCGGGAGGGG
>JAGPOW010000304.1:8494047-8530978 GCA_030014935.1 Caiman crocodilus
CGGCGCCGCCCCGCTCAGCCCCTGCCCGGCGCCGCCTCCTCCTCGCGCGCCGCGGGGACCGGCCCCTCTCGGGCTCCGGGAGCCCCGCGTCTCTGCTCCGGCCCGGCCTCCCCTTTGTCTGGGGCTCCCTCGCTACCACCGCTCCCTGCTTTCCCCCTAGCTCTCCCAAGTCACCACCAGTGCTGGTGCTCCCCAGTACTAAAGGGCACTGACTTATCATTGCCACCCTGGTTTGCCCTGATGTGTTCCGAGTCCTGCCACGCAGCGCTGCCCGGTGTCCCCCCCTTGGCTCGCCAGGTTTTCGCCTGGGTTGTCATGAGGTGCTCCACGCGAGCGGTTGCCACCTTCCCAGCAGCCGCCCCGTTTCAGAGAGGCGAACAGTGCCTTGGGCGGGTGTGAGCAATCAGGACTTGTGTCGAGGTGATATCTTTTATGAGGCCAACAAGATTTTTGCCAAAAAAAACCCCATTGTCTTTATTGGCAAGCTTTCAGGTACAAACTCCCTTCATCGGGCTTCGGAGAAAAGGTCATAGAAGTTCTCCTGGGTAGAAAGGAAAGTTCATATTTCACGGAGGGGTCGACAGATGGAAAGCTGCTCTGGGCAGGCAGGTCTGGAGTCCGCATGGGATGGTGTGGTTTGATGGGTCGAGCCCCTGATCCCACAAGGCAACAATTAGGCCCGTCGCGCAGGCACTGTCCCGTGTCCCCCTCAGCACGCTCGTTTTAAGCCTCTGCCCTCGCTCCCATCCCTGGTACGGCTTGAGTTGTCCCCAGAAATCAGCTGTTGCAGCTCGTGGCCTCCCTTGCTAAGACAGGCTTGTAGTGTTCCTTTGTGGGCATCGTCCCACATAGCCAAGGCAGTGAAAGGTCTGTCATGCGGCACTGCCCCTGCGCCCTGCTCAGTGTCCGCCCCCGGCGCGCTCGTTATTGGCCTTCGCTCCTGTCCATCTTATGTTTTCAGTTGTCCCCAAAAACCGAGTTGCTGCCTTCCCAGTAGTTTACTTGGCGGGCACTGCCCTGTGATTCTTCTAAGGCAACAAAAAGCCTGTCACCGTTTCACTGCCCACTGGCACCACGGACTCATTCAAGGGCCAGCAAGCACTGGCCGATGTGCGCTGCTCAACATCCCCCCTCAGGGCACTCGTTTGGACCTCACTCCCATCCCTGTTTGCTCCTGAGTTGTCTCCCCAAATCAGTTGACGTCTAGAAAGCTCGGATTCAAAAGTTGTGCCCTGCACACCCAGGCTCGATAGCTATGGATGCCCCCTGTTCTTCGAGAACATGCCCAGTCCCTTCTTGAATCTGGCCAGGCTCGTCCGCTTCCAGCACATCCAGCTTGACGTCCTGCTGCCGGGCTTCCCCAAGTGCAAGGAGCTGCCGGGATGATGCTGTGGGCTCTGCTTCCTCCGGGCACTGTGGACAAGGCAGTGGCTGGGAGGGTTTAGGAATGGGGAACCCTGCATAGGATGGGGTTGGATTAGATCGGGTGGCCAACCTGCACCAGGGTGCCACAGGATGCCACACGGTGGCACATGGGAGATCAAGGAGGGGACAGGGAGAGAGGGCAGGGAGCAGAAAACAGAGCAGCAAGCAGGACGGGGAACACTGGGAAAGAAGCAAAAAGCAAGTGGGGCAGGGAGCACTGGGGGAGGGAGCAGAAAGCAGAGCAGCAGAGCAGGCAAGGGAAGGGGACCAGGAATCCAGCAGAGCTGGGAACATCTCCCATAGATAAGCCCTAAGGCAGTGGTTCTCCACTGTTTTAGACTCAAGGCACCCCTCAAAATGTGCCAGTTCCTGGCTTTCAATTGATTCTTGACTGTGGAAAAGACATAAAGCAATTCTTTTATCATGAAGGTCAAAACAGGGCAGAATGCTTTTAACCCTGTGGACTTCTTGAAATCTCGGGGTTTATCTTGGGAGTCGTGGAGGTGTTTGCACACCTAATGGTGCTAATCTTGGGCGGCACCCTTAGAAGGGGCTCACGGCACCTCAGGGTGCCCTGGCACTGGGCTGAATATCCCTGCCCTATGCTGTCTGTCTCCGCAGCCTGATTCTCACTTCCTTTCGGGGAGCCGAGTGCCACCGGCACCACTGAACCCTTCTGGTCCTTGCCTTCACTGCACACGCGGCCCGGGCCCGGCACTGAATCTGTTGTGGCAACAGGGAGGGGCTCTCCGATTAGTCCTCCCCCTTCAGCTTTGTCCCTTATTCGGAAGGGCATGGGCCAGTGATTCTTAACCGCGGTGCTGTGGCACCCAGAGGTGCCTTGAGATCATTTCAGGTGTGCCGCACAGTGTGCAAGCAGGATAAACAAGATAAACCCCGAGATTTCAAATAGGAATCTGCACGCTTCAAAACCTCGTGACCTGCTGCTGTCTTCCCGAATGCTTTGCCACCAAAGATTTGCTCGAGTATTTTCCTGTAGTCAAAACTCGGGTGAAAACTAGGAGCCAACATTTTCCGTGGTTGGCTTCAAGTTTATTGAGGGGTGCCTGGAGAATACAAAGGTTAAGACCCATGAGCGCGGGCAAAGTTACGAGGCTCTTGCTGGCTGCGCTGTGCCCTGGTTTTCTGCGCTGTGCGTGGCGGCTGACACAAAGCACCCCTGCCGGTCACAGAACCAGAGGAAGCAGGAGACAAGCGGACGCCTGGGGCCGGTCAGTCTGATGCCTACCTCCGCGGGACTGCGCGTGGCCTCCTGCCCGCTGACGTCTCAAAATCCTTCTTGAGAGGCGATTTGCAACAACGGTCTTTGAAGAACGAGCCCGGCTCCATCAATGGCGCGCTTTGGTGCCTGGTAGCTTTTATGGCCAAACACACCTGAAATAAGCATACAATGATGTATGTCACTGGGAAATGCCGTCTCCAGGTGAAAGGGTGGACGAGGGGGAAGAGCAATGAAAATGGCAGTCCTTTCAGCAACGGTGCCAACCAGCCCGCAGGAACCAGGATGAAAGCTCCAAGGAGGCGTCGCTTCAAAGTCCCTTCCAGTCGGCGTGCCAAGACAGCCGGAATGAAGCAAGCTTTATCCAGCGTGCAAATTCATTACCGCCTGGAATTGGCCATTAGGTTTCAATGGGCATGCGGCAGGAAAGAAAGAGGGCAGACGCTGAAGGAAAAGACATGAAAAGAAACGTTAGTGGCACAAAAAAAGAAAAAAAAAACGGGCAAAAAGGAGCTCAGAGTCTTGCGAGCGCAGGGAAGAATGAGCGGAGGAAAGAGGAGCGCATTCAAGGGACTCCACACAATGCAGGGTTTGTTCAAAAGGACGTGAGCACACTGCGCAGCAGTTCTCATGGACCTCGCCGGAAGAACGAGCCTGTCTTTATTTTCCTCTTGAAGATGATAATTATTTGTATTACGCTGAAAGGACTGACGCGAGATCAGGGGACTTGCTGGGGTGGTGCAGAATAGCCACTTAATGGGAGGTGCTCCCAGTCCAGAAAGCTCACACTCGAAAGAGAGAAAACAGAGGAGACGTGGGAGGGGAAGAGACTCGGGGAAGGGAAAGACTCGCTCACGGTTGGGACCATCTAGACAAGGATGTTCCTATCTTGGGAGAGGGTTAAGACTAAATGACCTCCTGAGGTCCTGTCCCACCCTGTAAGTCACAGGAACTAGAAATAAAACCAGGGGTTTCTTAATCCACTGTCGCCTCCGCTGGACCAGGCTGATCCCTGATCCCAGTATCTTTTCCGTCAAGCTAAAAACCAATATAAATTCCCTCCCACAGCGGGGTCTGCAACCTGAGATAAGGTGAACAGGCTATTGAAACATCCACCTCGGCAAACCAAGCCTCCCCAACCCAAACCCTAATACTTACTGGTAAAAGAGCAGAGCCTGCGTCTAAAACAATCCTTTGTGTCCCAGCCCACGTCCCCTTCCTTTCAGGTTAAATGCAGCCAGTAAGGGACTTGCTGCAGCATGACTTTTAAAACCTTTTCCTCATTCATTGGTTTCAGCATTTCAAACTCTCCAGAAAATTAATCCTAAACTCTCCAACCGCAGCGTGAGTGTGGAAACCGTGTAGCCAGACAAACCTGTCATCAGCCTGGACCTCTAAGGCTTGAAGCAGTAATGTCAGAAGGAAAGAGAAGACTGCAAAGAAGAGGCAGTAAAGACGACCACCCTCTCCTGGTCCCAAGGAGCCTGGGGAGACTCAGCTATTGATAGTGATTATTGGTACTATTTATCTGGGTTAGAGCAGTGCTTTGGCACCCTGGAGATGAACCAGCACCCCATCATGCTAGGTCCCTGCCCCAAGGGTAGAAAAAAAGACAACAGATAGGTAGAGATGGGGGTACAAGGAAACGATGAGACAAGGCTAGCCCTTATGATGGGCTGGGGGGTCCCCACAGTGGGGTTTTTTGCAGACACCGCTACAAAGGAGAGTTTTACGGTGGGTTGCGCAGGAAGGTAATGAAGTAGCTGGACAGACGCTTGTGGAGACCTCTTCCAGGTGTGCGGGAGAACATCTATTAGAAATTTTAAGAGGCTGTATTTACTGGTCCAGAGTTGTGAGCCGAGCCCGCCTGCCCTAGGGCAGAAAGGATGGTTGACGGCGATGCGTGAGAGCACTTTGCTAACGTGAGCAGATCCTGCCCACGTGCAGGGAGGCTGGACTCAATGATCTTGCAAGGTCCCTACCAGCCCCTAATATCTATGAAGCCTCTAATAACAACGCTGCTTACTACAGGCTGTTCTCAAACGCCTTTCATTCAATGTCTTCCAGGTGCTTTCCAGGCAGCGAGGGTTGTTTTCAATCCTCCCTTTAAGATGGGGAAGCCAAAGCTACAGGTGCAGAAACAATCTAGTGCAAAGCAAAAGCTGGGGGGATTTATTGCATGCCAGCTGTTCCCCAGCACCTGGCACACGTATGCTCTTCCCCCGGTATGAGCAGAAGCTAACCCTCAGCAGCCTAGCCCTCAGTAAGAGAAGGGTGCACACAGTGCTGCAGTCCAGCTCCCACTTTCAACAGGACGGGAGCCTGCACGGGGGCAGTCCCCAGAGAGCAGCGGGTGTACGGTAGATTCCCATCCCTTCTTAGTCCACAACAGATCGTTTGGACCTCCACATCCTGGGGCAGAGAGAGGACGTGTGTTCTTAGCTCCTTCCTCTGACCCACCTGCCAAGCATGAAGAAATTTAGCGGAAACAGAGATTGCCTCCAAACCTGCTCCCCAAACCATTGCACAGACCCATGAACAAAATGATGCGCCGCTGAACTGAGTGAACGTGCAGGAGGCAGGTCAATAGCAATGCACTGACATTTCAGCACGTGGTCCCAATTGTTCTGTTATGGTGGAAGTGGCTAACGATTGCTGTACTTGGGGCTGGCTGATGGACAGTGCCCAGGACGAAACGCTGCTCCAGAGACACAGAGACTGTGCTCAGAGTCAATAATAAGGTCATGAACAAGTGATCAGACCTCAGTGGATTAACAGAAGACAGCAGACATGTCCTCACCCTTTATAGTGGACCTTTTATAGTGCGGCTTGGCCCCTGTTCATTCACACATAAACCATCCCAGTATGGCTTTCACGTCTCCCCAGGCAAACAGCTATCCCACATCTGCTGTTCCCCAGCAAGTCCCCATCTCCTGTTGACCGTGCAACTTGGTTCTTGTCCCACCTCTTCTGGGCTTGTCTCTATAAAGTGGGCAAAGGCAAAGCAGCAGAGCCCCCGAGTGGAGATATGGCACATGGCGGCTGTGGACCTAGCTACACCATCTCCATCAACAGCAGAAGCTAAATTGGCTGCAACCCTCTCCCATCTGCACAGCGGTGTTCAGAGGAAGGTTTTGATGGCAAGGTACCTCAGCTAGGGGTTGTGATCTTTGTACACTAGGGGTTGTGGTCTTTGCACACCCCTGGCCAACACGGCGATACCAGCACAGCTTCGTAGTGCAGAGCAGAGCTCTTCAGGGCAGCAAGTCCTGTGCTTGTGCAGCACTTAGCACCAAGCAAGCAGCCTTGGTCACTGGCTGGGGCTTTACACGCTGCTGCAATACGGACGGTTAAAATAAAGCATCAGAGCAGGAATATTGTGTGGAGTAGAGCAACCTCCGCTGCCCGCCGGGTGAAGCACAGCAGTTCCTTTGTATTCCTGCATTGTCCTAACACATCAGCCCAGCACAGTGCATTGCATTACATGACCCCACACCACACTGTACCATGCTGCCCTATGCTGCATCACCTCCACACCCTGACTTGAAGGCTTCTTCCACAGCTTAGCTGCCCTTCAGGAAGTGAGGCAGCTGAGCTTATCTTTTTAGGTCATATGGACCTCCATGGATGACAGGTAGAAAATGCCAGGGCTGTGGCAGAAAGAGTGCCCCACTTGTGGGAAGCCCTTGGGAGAGAGCCATGAGACAGCCGCTTTGGGGAAAAGAGGTGTGCTTCATGGGTGGGTTCTTGTACCACTCCTGGTCTCCGCCCTGTCGGCAGAAGTGGGAGCAGAGCCCATTTTGGAAATAATCTGTGCTAAGGCAGTACCTCCCATGGCATCACCAATTCCTGCTGCAAATGGGAAACTGGCCTGTCAGATCCTGCTAAGCCATGCAGCCACGCTAGCCTGGACCCCTCGTGGGGTGGAAAGAGCTGATCCTAACTGATGCCGTGCTGCTTCTCAACGATCTTTCTCCTCCTCCTCCTCCTCTGCCTCCCCCAGCAGACTGGCAAGGATTGCATGGCTGCGACCTGGGCAGAATCTGCAAACATTGCATGCAGGTATACAAATCACACGTGGCTCCTGGACTTGGGATGAGTTCTAAGAAATAGCTTCTCCTCTGCCTGTCTCTGAAAGTAGAGAGCAAACCCGATGCAGAGAGACAGACCAGATCAGCTCCTGTTTCAAACGATAAAAGTAAGGCCTGATAAAAAGAGACATTATGGGGGGTGGGGAGCAGGTGAGCGCAGTTAAAGAAACTAAGATTATCCGGGCTGCTTGCAGCCGACAAGAAGCAGAGTGGGCCACTGCCTCATTGTTCAATATAAGGCAAACTAGCGAGCAAGTCACTTAAAAGCCTAATACATCATGTTACAATCCTAACCAGGGGGAAAATATTCCACCCCCGTGGTCTATGAACAGTATATGGGAATGAAGTTGGATCGGGATTGTTCCAGTAATGAATGATCTGGAGTGGGCTTTATTGCCGTGGTGAATTTTGAATCAGTTTTGAAGGTGCCTTTATTGAAGCCTCACATGGGGCTGGGGGCTTTCATTCCATAGGGTTTATATTTACATACACAAATGCCCTAACGCACAGTGAAGTACAGAGCAGATTGCACACCAGCTCTTCGGAGGTACTGAGGTTGTAGGACTGATGTCCCTGAGAGTCCCATGGAGGGCCAGGTACTGAGTAGTTTCCCAGCACCAGGCAGGATAAGCCTTGTGGATGGTGCTGTATTGCAAGCTGCTTGCTGTATTGCAAGCACTGTCTTCGAGCACCGGTCTGGAAATATGGCCAACAAAGAATACTCCACCGGGTATCCCAATACCTTCTTCACCTGAGGGTTTTTCCCTGTGTAGGCAGGGAGCAGTAGGGGGAAGGCAGGAGAGTCATGCCTCTGTCCAACACACCTTGCAAGCAAAACCATCAAGTGAAGGCCAGGACTCAGATTCATTCCTCCTTTACAGCGGACCCGTCCCTTCCTACACCTAGTATCTTTATGCACTGCACTGAATGAACCAAAGTACATGATACGGGTCCAAGATTCCATAAAGGAGTCTGTTGCTGATTCTGGACTTTGATTTAAGCCGAAGTGGACATATGATTATGGGATGCAATTCCCTAAAGATCTAAAAATCTCACCAAATTCCTAACAGTTGGCTAATGCCGCTATAATCCTATTGTTCAGGGACCAGAAGCCGCTCCCACCAGCAGAAGAGTTTACAGGAGTTTATATTCAAAACAGTTGGATGCTTTGGTTGTTAAAAATAGCTTGGCGCTGCAACATTTTTGAAGGTGCCAAATGAGATGCAGCGGGGCTGTACGACTGAGCCTAAAATAACTGCTTCCAGTCAGAGAAGGGAAGGAACGAGGTTCCTTACAAAAGACGATAAAAGTAATAGCGTAGCCAAGAATGTACTCGACTGAGATGCAGGTTTTAAGGCACATTTAAAACCAGCTTCAAAGGAAAAAAGAATACCACTTTCTGCATGTCATGGGGGCTATTTTATGTGTCAGCATTCCAAAGAAAAGCACAGGGGAGACTTTCACTGTGAGCACTGAGGACATTGAGAGGCCAAGGAGGACGGGGGAACATGCAATTACATGGGACCCCAACATTAGGTTTGTTGCCACATCCTTCCCTGTTCCTGAAACCTTCTTTATTCCTGTTGTCAAAACCTCAAGTACACGCTTAAGTGCCTCGCTGCACTGGGTCTTTCTCTGAAAGGAAAACTGGCTAGGAACCTGCATTTCAGGTCCATGCTCATTGTGAAGCTTTCAAGGGGGGGTTTCTGCCCATCCTAAATCAAGATGAAAAGTCAAAGGCCGGAGCATTTTTGGCAGAATAGAAAACTCAGACTTTGTTTTTCCGCTGAAAGGAAATGAAACGTGGTATTGCAGGCAAGGAGAGATGCTCCCAGGCTCCCCGGCTGCCCTGGATCGCAGAAGTCCTGGCTGCGACCGTGGAAATGGATTAACGTGCGTCAGTTTCATTGCCGGACACCACTGGAGAAGGGTGACACTGACCAGACTCGGGCTGTCAAGCTACCAAAGCTCCCATCAGCCTTCTCTTCCACCCTTGGCAACAAAGCAGCCAGCAAGAATTACTGGCACGTCAACTTCAGGCAGCAACTCCCAAAGTAACACAGATCCCCTTTCAGCTAACTCCCAAGCAGCAGCTGATCTAGCTGGCCTCAGGTTCAAGGCAGACTAAGACAGGACAGGGCAAGAGTCACAAATGCTTGTGTCCCCATTGGGGAACTTCTCCTTGGTGGTCCCCATATCGAGCAGCCCTTGACTCACTCACAGGCTGCCCTGGAGCTGGGCAGGTGAGCTCTCAGGAGCCAGGGCAGGTTCCCAGGAGGCGTGACTGTATCAGACCCTGGCCCATGAGTCTTTAGGAGCTGGTGACAATCAAGCCATTCTTGCAAAACATTTTGATTTCTGCAAATTGTTGAGGGTGGGTTAGTCAGGGCTGACCCTGTCTTGAACTGGGGGTCAGACTACAGGTGACCTCCTGAAGTCCCTTCCAGCCCTGTGTTTCTATGATCCTACGAAATCTCTAAAACCTGACCAAAAAGACATTGGATCTCCCCCCCTCACACCTCTAATGCTGAGGTCTCTGGGGAAGGCCAGCCTGGGAAAATGGAGTTACTCTGTGAGACTGGCAGTAGTAAATTGCCCTATGCTTTCTTCATGGCACAAACCCCTCAGCCTGAAGGCAAATGAAGGCAACCTTCCTTATCACAAGCTCCGTCTCATCCATAACTGCAACCCTTTGAATATAGCGCAAGCACCAGGAAGCAGTGCCCTCCTCTGGGTTGTGTAAAACACTGAGCACACTGTCAGCATTCAACAGATATCAACGGATAAGAGTTTTCCAGGCTTCCAGCCAAATATCTGCAGAAAGTGAGTGTGCGCGTGTACGCGTCAACAGTTTCAAAGAACTGAAAATAAATCTTGGAACAGCCACTCTCCTCTCCCTGTGTGGTTTCCGGCTACTATCCTCCCTCGCACACAAAGGGCAAAGCAAATTTTATTTCGGACAAGAAAGCATAAAAATCAAGACGTCGTTAGAGAGCACAGTGAAGTCGCCTCCTTGGAGGGTCTGTATTGAGCTAACAAGATGGCTACCAAAGGTTGCGCAGAAGGAGAAATGTTATTCTCTGTGTGTTGCACCTTTAAAGCCAGCCCAATCTGACGGCTCATTTCTTTTGTTAAAAGAAAAAAAAAAGGAATTGAAGATCATTTCAGCCCTACAACTTGCTTGCATATCTATAAGTGAATAGTTTTTCTAGCGGAGGGCAATGAAAATGGTTCGGGGGCTGGGGCACAGTGACTTCTGAGAGGAAGCTGCAGGCATTGGGCTTATTTAGTCGGCAGAAAAGCAGATGAGGGGGGATTTGGTAGCAGCCATTAAATCCCTGAAGGGGGGGTTCAAAAGATGATGGAGCTGGACTGTTGTTAGGGGTGGCAGGTGACAGAGCAAGGAGCAAAGATCTCAAGTTGCAGCAAGGGAGGTTTAAGTTAGATATTAGGAAAAACTTTCTCACGAGGAGGTTGATGAAGCACTGGGATGGGTTACCTGGCGGGGGCAATCTCCATCCTTGGAGGCTTTTAAGGCCTAGCTCAACAAAGCTCTGACTACAATGATGTAGTTGGGGATAGTCCTGCTTTGAACATGGGGTTGGACTTGATGTGACCTCCTGACGTCCCTTCCAGCCCTAATTTTCTATGCTTCCGTGATTTCCTAGGGACCGGAGCACCTGTGGGAACCACTTCTTCCTCATTCAATTCATGAGATACACATATGCCCTGCACACTCTCCCTCCTGAACTAATATGGCCCTACCTAAGACACAGACAAACGGTGCTCCCATCCTGGCCCACGCTTCAGTCACTCTGGGGGAGCTGAAGATTTATGAAGGGAATGGATTGGCACAGGTATGTAGCAAAGACATTTTCTGCGCGAGTGCCGCTCTGTCCTGGACATCCTCCCCCTGGCCAGCAGCCCCCTTGCTGCTCCCACCAGGAGCTGGCTGCCAGTCGTGTTTCATTGTGCCAACCTGGGGGTAGAGATCGTCATCCTGACCCAGCTTTCCACCGCTCCGCCAGGGACAGGCAGCTCTGCACAGCACTGATCCAGCCTGCTGGGGAAGGAGCACCGAGAGCCCTCTTCACTCCAGGACCTTTGCCCACATGGGCAACCTTGGGGGGGCACAGCGTCGGCAGCACCCTCGTGGCCCTTGTTTAGACCTATGGCACGTTGCAGCCTGTTCCTGGCATTCCCAATCTCGTGTCTTGCAGGGATGCACGACGGTTTGAAGCAGCGATTCTGGGGGAGCCCTGTGCAAATGGTTTTCTGCCAACCCAGGGGGCTGCACTCAGCCTATGGAGCCCCTTCTAGCCCTCTGGCCCTTTGCTGCAGGTCCCCGTCTTTTTGCCCGCTCTGCACAGAGTAGGAGTCTGTGGCAGCCCAAAGGAGAGGAGGTCTGCTTTTTAGCTTAACTAATAGCAGCTCCAGCTTTTAACTGTGAAGCTCCCTGGCTCAGTTCCCACGCTTGTCAGGATGGCAACCATGACATGTGCTGAGGGAGCCGCTTTGAGCTGCAGATAGCGTACATCTGCCAAAGCCCAGGCACCAGGTCACATGAGGATACACCCCACCAGCTCCTCTGCTCCCACTCACTTCCAGTCTTTCCTGTTACTTTTGCACATCCTTTCCAGAACAGGGCTGCAAAGATCTTCTCTGACTTCTGCTTCCTAATCAACAGGAGCCCTCCAACGTAAGCTAGAAGGGCAGGTGTAATACCTGCTAGCACTGTACCACTGAAGTCCATCAAGGAAGCTCGGCCTTGCAGGGTAACTGATAAAAACCTCTGATCTCCGGGTGAAAACTGAGCTGAGATAGTAATGCTAATTAAAATCAGTGTCCTCATAGCTGATTTTGAAGCCAACCACAAGCTGGTTAGCAGTGCTACCCACATGTCCTGCATTCCTGTTGTTTAAGGTCGTTTTTTATAACCTATTACATTGTATTTTAAAAGGTGTAATAATAATAGGATCTTCTCCGTTAAGGAAGGTTTTGCAAGAGCAGAGAAAAGGTTTCCAGCAAGCCCAGCTGCTTACTAACAGAACATTTCCTGGGAGGAGAAGGAATGGCATTTTCAATCGCAGAAAATGATCAGCCCTAAACTGTATTTGAGTCTCATGACTGCGCTGCTGATTCAGGAAATAGAAACCACGATGTTTCTTTGTATTTTTTCTTTTATTTGTGCCAGCTGTGGAGACAGCAGAATCTCTCCAGAAATAACCTCCTGGAGCCACATGAGGTCGGGGAACCACGTTGCTTTCAAAGGATGCTGGCACTGAAGATAGAGCTCCTTTCCCCTTGGGGAGGCAGCAGGCCTGGCAGCTTTGTCCATAGAGACCATCCAGCATGGCCCAACAGTGTCCTTGTCACCCAGGGCAGAATGAGGGAGACAACACATCGTATCTACTGTGCCAGGAGAACGTTACGCCAATCATAACCTGTATGCCGTAATTTCCCCTCGATCTGAAAACTCGTTTTTCTTTAAGGGAAAGCGTAATCTCCGGGAAGCAACAATAGGCTGAAGTCGCTCTCAGAACCACTACTGCTTCACGGACAATTCCTTCCAAGCGCGTCTCAGGTTCCAGCTCTTCCCATCCAGCATAATGGATTTCATTTAGGGTCTTTCATCTGGACGCTCCTTTTCCACTTCTTTCCAGTAAAGATGGGGGCAAACAAATACATTAATGACAAAAGAAGTTGTATTTGCCTTTCATCCCCACCTAAGACTTCTCTGAGATGGAAGAGGTTCATGTCTCGTGCTAACCCGTTGCAGGGAGAGTTACTCGATGAAAATTACCATCTATGGCACTCAGTTGGAAAGCGCCTAGAGGATTTCTCCATTTTTAAATGCAATCCAGTTAGATATTCTTTGAAAAGAAACTTTTTCCTTGGGCTCACTGCAGTTCTTGCTCCCCAGTTGGATTGATGCTTTTAAATAGTGAGGCCTTGCCTATTTTAAACATTGTGCTGGCAAAAGTCCTTGCTGAGAAAATACACGTAAATAAAGGTGTAGAGAAACTGGGAAGAGTCCAGTGGAGAGCAACAACAGAGGCCTGCAAAACGTGGCCCATAAGGAAAGGCTGGAAGACCTGGGCCAATGTAGTTTGCAGAAGAGAAGACAAAATGGGGATTAGATCGATTTTCATATACAACAAGGGTCACTTTATAAATGTGACAGAGATCAACTACTCCCTGCAGCCACAGAGGACATGATGAGAAATGATGGGCTGGAGCTGCAACAGGGGGAGTTAGGTTGGAAAGCAGCAAGAACTTTCCAGCTTTGAAGGTGGTGAAGTCCTGGATCAGATTACCCAGAGAGTCTCAAAGTTGCTCAAAGTTTTAAAGTGAAGATTAGAAAAACATTTGGCTGGGATGCTTTATGTCTGCCTTGAGCAGGGGGCTGAATCAGATGGCCTCCTGAAGGCCCTTTCATTAGGCCCTTCTGCAATCTCTGAATCTATTCCTGTCTGGTAACCCATCTTCCAGCACACTACCCATGGGAAGCAGTTGCTGCGTACTACGGAGCGGTTGCACATCTAAGTCTTCCTGAGAGTCTGGCCTCGTGTGCCCGCCCTTGTGTCGGCTCTGTCCCATGATCCTCCTCTGCTCATGCTTGCCATTTGCAAAGACCGCTGCAGCACAGAGCTGGGCGGCTCTCTTCTACCTGTAACGGTCCAAGACGTGGGCAAAAATAACCCAAACTCTACCTAGGCTATGATGGGCTCTACATTAGCTGTGACCACACAGGAAAGAGATCTGGGAGTCGTTGTGGACCGTTCTCTGAAAACATCAGCTTGGTGCTCAGCAGCCTTTAAAAAGGCAAACAAAGTGTTAGGGGTTAAGAAGGGGATTGTAAACAAAACCAAAAGTATCTTCGTGGCCCTTTGTAACTCCATGGTGTGTCCACACCTTGAATATTGGGCCCAGTTCTGGTCCCCTCCAAAAGGGTATAGAAGAACTAGAGAAGGTCCAAAGACCTTCAAGGACAACAAGGATGATTAGCAGGGATCCTGGTTTTCCCTGATAAAAATTGCAAATTCTCTGATAAAAAAACCCAATTCCACGATTAAAATGAAAGTTTACTCTATATATAAGTATCAGTTGAACATACTGTTTTTTTGATATATTTACAATTGCAAAGCAATTGGGAAGCCTCACTCACTGTAATAAAATAAATTCTAAACACCTATACGTTTCGGTATTTGATTTTGGGGGGGTTTATCATGGAAAATTAGAGCTCTCCCTGCCACCTTAGCTCACAAAATGCAGATCCAGGCCCCTCACTCCCAAACCACATCCTCCCAGCCCTGCTGGTGCCCCTCACTGCCCCCCACATCCCCCTAACCCACCAGCTCCCAGGCAAGGCTACAGGGTCAGGGACCTGGGTCCGCAGCCCTCTGCCCCCCGCTCCATCCCTGCAGCAGCACGCGACCCTGACTGCCACCCGTGAGAGGCAGCAGCTGCTGCAGCGGCGCGATCGCAGAGCACAGGGCTCCCTCTCCACGGGCGGCACGGCTGGAGCGAAGCCCGTAACGGGGGTGGGGATGGGTGCAGGCTCTTTGCTGTGGGCTCGGGCAGGAGGGGCAGCACAGGCACATGCCCCCAGATCTGTATGCGGGGTGGGGGTGGGCTGCCTGCTCCGAGTTCAGGCTCCACACCCTGCTGCCCCATGGGGGCCTCAATCCCCCTCCAGACTTGCCTGCAGGAGCTGCTCGCCAGGCTGCCTGGGGCCACGCGCATGTGTACATGCGCACATGCACATAGCAACCCCTTGACTGCCCTCCTCCTGCTCCAGAGAGCTCACTGCAAAAGTGCACAATCATGGGTTTCTCCATTAAAACAAGAAATCCATGTTTTCCTTGGGTAAAGGGGAAAATACATGGCTCCCTCCGTTTGTCCATGGGAAATGAAAAACCTGGCTCTCTGGTGATTAGCGGTATGGAGAAGTTTCCCTATAAGGAGAGATGAAACAGGTGAGGCCTGCTCAGTTTAGAAAAGAGATGCTTGAGGAGGAACACGAGGAGGGTTTATAAAAAACTAAATGGCGAAGAGAAAAGGGTGGAAGAAACAAAAAACAGAAAAACACGCTTTCCAGGAAGCAGCAGTGCATTAGTTCGACCCGACCCTGCAACATCTGAATAGATCAGGCGCTTCATTTGGGCTTTTTTTGTGCTTTTATCTAAAGCTGAGTCAATCAGCTATCAGACAAAAGCACCAAAACAGCCCCGCTAAAGCGTCTGATTGATACAGATGTGGGGAAAGCCAGGTGCAAATAACTCCCTGTCTCTTCTGGACATGCGCTGGGCTCAACGTGGGAGCACATTGAGTTTAAAGTGAAGAGCCATTTTTGCATTTTTTCCCCCATCTGCAAGCAGCCATGGTCACTAGGGATTTCTTCTCGACCCTCTCTGATAAGACAAGAACTAGAGGTCGCAGAATGAAACTAGGAGGCCGTGAGTTTAAAACCAACACAAGGAAGCTCTTTTTCGCACCACGCGTCATTAAAGGGTGGACCTCGTGGCCACCAGATGTGGTGGAAGGTGACAGTTTAGCCGGATTCAAACAGGGATTGGACCTTCCTAGAGGAAAGGGGCATCAGTAGCTATTGAGCCTGGGAGTGAGGGGCACAGCCTCTGAATCTAAACTTCAAATGTTGGAGGCTGCAAGTGAAGAGAAACCGAGGGAAAGCCCCGGCCACCCCGTTCGCTCTCCCTTTCAGCCACTGCATGACGCAGGAGACTGGGCGAGACGGACGTGCCGTCTGAGCCAGCGGCTGTCAGTTCTCGTTCTTACCTAAGACTCACCTGAACCTCATGACGTGTCAGACTAGTATGACTGTGACACAAGGAAGCCGTGTGGCTGGCATCACACTTGGCCCGGTCTGAATAACCAGGACCTCATTTGCAGCTGGGTCAGCTCATCCGAGGCACAAACTGGTGTCTGTGGAGTCGTATAGCAGGACCCCGTGACCTCCCTGCCATTGTGCCCCAGTCTGCTTCATAAGGGACAGGGCACGAGTCACAGGGTAAGCTGAAAGAGCACCCGGCACCCCCCGACCCCTCATCCTTTTGAAGTCCGGGGAGGAGAAGAGGGAACACGGGAACTCGAACCTGGCTCCCAGCTGTGTCAACGCCCCCGTGCGCCAAATCATAGCTGCCAGATCCAAACACGTGCAAAGGCAAAGAGGAGCGGACGGGGAGGTGGGGGGCAAACCTGGCTCTGAATTTTGCTGCGAGTTTCCCTTACCCTCTGGGCATAGTTCATCAATAGATCGTGACACAAGCAGGGAACGTCTAACCCCGGTTTCTGTGCAAGGGGTGTATTAGCAGGGCTGCTTCTAGCTTCATGCACTCGCTCACAACGTACTGGGCAGATATCCCACGCAGGATGCTCACCCGCTCAGCCAGGATCCTCCGCATAGCCGACCCTGGCAGCTGTGGAGATCTGCAATAGACTCATCTTCAGGTCCCGGAGCCAGCGTTGGCCCCAGAATTTCAGCTCTCATGGAAAACAAAGTAAATAGTGAGCGCCCGTGCGTCCAAAGATGTGAGAGTGTCAAGGGGGGAGCGCAGCTCGTGGAACGTATCGCCCGAGTCTGCAGACAGCCCCAGCAGAGGGCAGGGGCATGGGGAAAGCTGCCTGGGCGCCCATGGGCTTGGGGGTTAGGGCGGTGGCTAAATGAGAGGGAAGCTGGCTCCCGCTTCAGGCTCTCTGGCAAACGTCACTGCATCCTCACACTCCCGTCACATGTTCACAGCCTCCGCCAGAGCCACCAGGGCTGGAGGCTCTCTTCTGTGAAACAAAAGCTGGAGAGCAAAGCTGGCACCCGAGCAAAGCCACCTGGCCAAATGCAAGCCCTGTTTCTGTCTCGCACTGAAGCCAGTTCCATCTAAGCACGTGAAGCTGAGTCCTCTTTAGTGTTAGCTTTGGCAAAAAAACAATCGAGCTTTGGAATAAAAGCCGAGGCTCGTGCCAGGAGGAGGAGGAGGAAGCTGCAATAATGCACGTGGTCCATGGGCACAGGCCTCCCGTGGCTGCAGCGGGAGCACCAGGAAGTTGCACTCAGCTGGATGTCACTGTGCAGACACAACGCGCCGGCTTTCCTGCACCGCTCTACAGGGAGCATTGAGATCTCAGGGAAAGGAGCCATGTCTTCGCGCAGGACTAGAAGCCAAGCAGCCTCTTCATGGCCAGGCTCAGCCAAAGGACTGCTTTCGCCAAGAGGAAAAGTCAGACAGATCATCCCTACAGAGAGGCAAGCTGCGCCCCTTGCTCTGCAGAGCCTGCCCCAGAAAGACACGGTCTGTACCGTGCTCTGTGATGGGCGCTTCATTAGCTGTTACCGTACAGGGAAGAGATGTAGGTGTCACTGTGCCAGTTCCCGAAAACATCAGCTCAGCAGCCGTCAAAAGGGCAAACAAAATGTCAGGGGTTACTAAGGGGGGATTGTAACAAAACTAAAAGTATCATCATGCCCCCCCTTTGTAAATCCCTGGTGCAGGCACACCTCGAATACGGTGCCCCGCTCTAGCCCCCGCACCTCAGAAAAGACATAGAAGAGCTCGGGACGGTCCAGAGAAGGGCAACAGGGATGATCAGTGGCATGGAGAGACTAAAGAGGCCAGGCTGGCTCACTTCAGAAAAGAGATGCTTGGGAGGGGACACGATAAGGTTTTACAAAATACCAACTGGCGTGGAGAAAGTAGATGGGGATTTCTTATTTACTCCCTCTCGCAACACAAGTACTCGTGGTCACAATGTGAAGCGAGTCAGTCGTCAGTGTAAAATGAACAAAAGGACCTCCTTTTCCACACTGCACGTCATTAAAGCGTGGAGCTCGTGGCCACCGGATGCCGCGAAGCCGATGCTTATCCAGGTTCCAAAAAAGGGCTGAGCCGCCTCTTGGAGGAAAGGGGCGTCTGTAGCAATCGAGCCTGGGAGCGAGCCTATAAACCAGGACTGCGCCTTGAATGCGAGAGCCTGCAAATGAGAGCGGAGCTGTGTGAAAAATGGACCTGTGCTCTGCCCCAGGACGTGGCAACTCTTGTGATCTGATTGCTCTGCAGGGCCTGACAACACACCAGATACCACGCGGGCGAGAGAGGGAAAGCTGCGATGTCCCTGGTTTACTGCCAGGCACAAGGAGAATCAGAGCGGGGTCTGCGAGGGGTGCAAACAGATGCCAACCAGCACAGCTGTCTTTCTACTAGCAACCCACCCCATGTGGAGAGCAGAAGGCAGCTTCTGCAGGAGACCGGCTGTGTTATGGGGGTGTTGGTGCAAGATTGGCATGGGAAAAACTCCTGCTGACAGAGCCGTGTCCACACCAGACGCCTGCCTGCTTTAGCTCTGGGACCAGCGGCGAAGTTTGGCCCCTGGGGCAAAGCCCGCAGCAGCATCCCGCCCTCACCTCGCACACAGATCTGGGGGGCACAGGCCCACCCGTGCGTGCCCAGGAGTGCAGGAAGCAGCAGGAGCTGCCCTCCCCTTGTCCTCGTCCCCCTCAAACAAGCCCCAGCAGCTCTGTTGCACACCCCGCTCCAGCTGGGCAGCGCCTGTTAGCGCCCCTTCACTTCAGTACCCAGGGTGGATACCCGCTCGCCGCCCACCTTGCTACGGCACGGTCTGGGACCAAAGCTAAAGTGGCAGCCACATGCTGGTAGTCACAGGCTAAAGCAGGGGTGCTCAACCCCCACCCATAGAGGCCAAATCTGGCCCCTGGGGCCATATCTTCCATGCCATCAGGCATGCAGGGCAGCACAGGACCCAATTCTGGCATGCAGGGCCGGATGGAAGTGGCACAGCGCCCCAGGGCAAAACCAAATGGACAAGGTAGAACGGGGCAGGGTTTTCTGCGTGGCACCAGCTCTGAGGCAACTGCTCATGTGCTTGCTCCAATCTCACGATATATGAAAGCTAAGCAGAGCCTGCTTATGGGCAGCCACCACCCATGGTAAGTCCCGGCCACCTTTCAGCTGGCTGCCCGTTGTTGGTTGGCCTAAAACCACTTCAGCCCCCCAAGAGTTCCTCTACCTGCCACGTTCGGCCGTTCCTTGGCACCAAGTAGGAACAGAGCTGGCCTCTCGCTCCACGTTTGCAGTCCTAAGCACCGTAGCATTTTCCGGAGGTCCGCCGCTGACCATCTGGCCCCATAAATTGTGACATGGCGCTGTGCTGCTTTCACACAGACGTTGTGACAGGTCCCAGCTGGCGTGTGTTGTCACAAGGGCATCACTATGAGGCTGGAACAGATCTTCTGGGGCAAATATACAGAGTAACAACCTTGACCTGAGCTCTTTGGGGACTAGATTGCAAATCCATCTCCCTTCAAACACCATGCTGGTTATCAGAGGTTGCTAAACAAAGAAGAGAATTTTTGCCGTTCCAGTGCAGGCTTGGGGCTCTGGAAATCTCATTTCAAATCCTGTCCCAGCTATAGCTTGTGTGTGTAGCTCTGGATAAGTCAAATATCAGGAAGTAATTCCCTACTTAGCACATGATTAGCGCATGTAACTCCTTGCTCCAGAACACTGCAAGCACAACACCCAGGGTGTAACCTGCTATGGAGGGTCTGCCAGGCGGTGGGTCACACTATGGCTATGTACAAACATTCAAAAAGCCAGTGGTAGGAATCAATGGAAGTTACACAGTTGGCTGTAAGCGGTGTATTTTAGATCAGTAGCAAACAGAACATACGTTCGCCCTTTGGTGGGGGGAGCAAATCTTAGACAGGATTCCCCCATTTTTAAACCAGTCTGCATGTACCGAACTTCTATTCTGTTACAGGTATAGTCCAGCTTCTGATCACTTATACCGGGAAAATTGTAATATCTGTACCTGGCCTCTACAAGGTCCGCTTGAGACCCAATGTGTACTTGTGATACAAAGTATTGGGTGGGGGGCATGGCTTTCATGAACATGTCTGGCCACGTTGGGACTCCTCTGGACAGGTTTGCAGCTCATGGTGTTTCCCCAGATTTCTGTGGCCAGCATTTGAAATAAGATTGTTTGTGTCTGGTGCCCCCTTTCATTATGTCAGAGTGTCCAGAACAACGTGTGTACATTCAATTTTACATGAAAATGGGAACACGGCAAGTGAAACATCTGAATGACTTAAAGTAGCATTTGGTGATGAGACTATGAGCCGTGCAACAGGTTTTGAATGGTGTCATGGGTGTCAAGAAAGCGGTGAATGTTCTGGCCACCCTTCAACATCACGAAATGATGGAAATGTGGCAGCGATTCACAGTTTGGTTCGAAACGATAGACGATTGACTATCCGAGAGATAGCACAAGTTGGAATTTCACGTCATTCAATTCTAACCAGCAATTTGGGAATGAAACAACTAGAAAAGTGGGTGGATGCTTCACCAGGATAATGTGCCTATCCGCTCAGCACAGCTTGTGAAGCAATTTTTAGCCAAACGCCCTATTCCACAAGTGCCACAGTCTCCCTATTCACCCGATATGGCCCCATGTGACTTTCTTTCTCTTTCCTCAATTAAAGAAAACCTTGAAAGGAAGAAGACTTTTGTGATGTGGAAACCTTAAAACCAAACGCGACTGAGCAGCTTTCCAAATTGTTGGAAGCACCTCTGAAGCAATGGCAGAAACGTTGGGAGAAGTGCGTGTCTGCAGAAGAAGCATACTTTGAAGGACATTAAGCTGAAAGCCCTGTAAATAAAATATTTAGTTTCCTACAGCATCAGGCTCAATACTATTTGAATGGCGCTCATTTGTCCTCAGTTCTAATCCTCAAAACAGCCACTACTTGCTATCGTCTTCGATGGGGTCCTGGACTAATTGGACCTGGAGTGCGACACACCGCGGCCTCTCTCACACTCACTCACTTGATCTCTCTGCTCCTTGACTCCCTCTCTCTACAAGCCGGCTTTAATCCTTCTCACTTGTCACTCTTCAGAACCGAGAGCACGTGTCTGCAGTAATCAGCACAAGGTGACCCCCGCCTGAGCCGGGCCTCCGCACACAGCTGCAATACACCCCAACATCCAACCCCACTTCCTTGAACACTTTGCTACCAAATGATGACTCGCGGCGGGTTTCCTCTCCCGTTTTCCATCCATCTTCAAGCAGCTAACCTGAAAGCTGGACGTCCCAGAAATGTCCATAATGAATCTCGCCATGAAATCTGAAATTTCGGATTTAAAAAAGTAACCCCAAATCCACATTTTTCCATTATTAAAATGAAACACCACTAATGTGTGTGTGGGGAGTGGGGGGAGGCGGGTGTTTCATTTTAATAATGGGAAAATGTGGATTTGGTGGGGAGGGTTTAAATCTGAAAATCGGGCTTTTTTTTTTTTTAAACAGAGAAAATCAGGATCCCTAGTAATTACTATACCGATTGGAGAGAGAAGCACATCTATGTGTTTGGTTTTGGCTCCGTGTGTTTGTCTGCCTCTCCTTAGGACAAAGTGTAGCTTCCCTTACCCCTTCAATTAGCAGGATAAATATGATCTCTTTTCTTGCACTAATTGGAGTATTACAGATTCTTTAAAAAAAAAAAATTGAACACCACCTGCTAAGACTTCCATGCTGCAACTCAGTGGGTGGCTTCCTGGCAAAAAATAGCTAAGAGCAATGAAAGTCCCATTTTAATTAAAAGTAAATATTCAACACAAGCTTTTCCGTAAGGGGGGAAAACAGGCAGAATATAGCAAACTGTCATGCCTAATACATACATTAACACTAAAGACTTGAAAATTAATTGGACGTATTTCAAGGCACAGCAGCAAAGGTCGTTAATTTTGACTCAGCTGATTTTATAAAAAGGCAGGAGAGGGGAGTTCAATTGTCAGTTTGGTAAAAGTCTGAGGGGAAACTAATGATCCCAAACTAACAGCCTTTCCTCAGTTATAAAAATCCCCATTCAACAAAGCATCTTAGCACGTGCTTATTTTTTGCAGAGTTTTCAAATGGACTGCACACAGATTCAGATGGCCATCCACGCTCTCCTGAGCAGGGGGCACTTAAATGCTTATTGCTACACGTGTCTTAAGTGGTTTGCTGAATAAGAGACCTGAAAGAGCATGTTAATGATGATGTCCTATAAACTTTCATCCAACTGTGAAAACTTCATCTCTTCTTTCCTGGGTACTATTGCCTTGTTTATATTAATTTCCCCCCTTATAGAAAACCTGTTTTTAAACACAGGGTATGGACAGATGAAACACCCCAGGTAATTGGCATTATACCAGTGTGAAAAGTAGCAGACAGATAACACAAACTCTTAACTCAGGAGAAACTGGCTCAATCCAGTAGAAAACCACACCTGAAAGAGTCAGAAAAACTCCAATCCACCCACCTCCCCTTCCAGCGCTGGATGAAAAAACGCCAGACCAAACTCCCTCCGCTCCCTTCCCCTCTCCCATTCTGAAGACAGCACCAGGGCTGGGAGGAGGGAGATGCAGGGCTAGGGGACTCCAAATTGCAGCTGGATCCTCCAACCCTCAGGCTTCGATAGCAAATGTCTGTTGGGCTCGTGGGGGATAACTAACTCATGGCACTTCCTGTGACGCACCAGGCATTTCAGCAGGGAGCTGCACTTCTGTCTGTGTCTAGTCTTCTGGCTGGAAAAGGGCACATTTCTTTAAAGGAGAACAAACTAAATGCTTAATAAAGAACTTCTTTATTTAAGACTTAAAAGTACAAGCTGCTACAGCTTGGCTAAGACGCTTTCCTGGGGTTCAAGCAGACTTGCATCTTCTCTGGAGAGGAGATTTACAATGTGCCCTCACCAGCAGGTAACATATAGATGCACCCGGAGAGCCCTCAATGGCCAGAACTGCTTTGTGAGCAGCTTTCAGTTCCTTCACACATCTCCATCTGACAATGAGACCTGCTCATCATGCTAATGGGCGATTAGCTCTAAACCCACAATTAGCAACCTGAACCATTACTAAAACAGCAAAGCTCACTGCAGTATAACAGGGCTCACCTCCTGCGTTCCAGAGATGGAGCCTTTAGGACAAGCCAATGCTGTGAGGATTGCATGTACACTTTAACCATCAGTCAGGCCTTATTGCACAGGCCTCAGGAGGTCAGCGTGCAAGTCAGCTGCCTCCTTGACAGGCCTCAGAGAACATGGGATCTGGGCTTGGGATCCGCTGCCCCGAGACACAGCGAGGGAGGCAAGGCAATGGCTTTGGGCATCTCTGAGCTGAGCACTCCAGCTCATCGTTAGACTCTCCAAGGCTGAAGACAGGTATAACATTCAACATGTTGCAAAATTGTAAAATTTTTGTGCAGACATACAGGGGGACAAAAAGCTTGAAAGTGCCCTGGAGGGAACAGGTGCTGCTATATTTTCTGGCATATAACCTGCACCTTTCCCCCCTAAAACCAGCTGGAGGAAACTGGGGTGTACATTCTATGTGAGGAATAGCCATCCCCACAGGTCTGACAAGTTGTGGGTGGAGGAAACAGAGTTAATTGCCACAGCTCTGGGAGTCACGGACACTGCTACCCCCCTCCCCTTTCCCCAAGTCTGGACTGGAGGCGAGAAACATGGCCTCATATTTCAAGTGACTTCAGACCTGAAGTGTCGGGTCCAACTCTCTGCACTGGCTCTGCAGCTATGTGCCAAGTCCAACTCAGCACGCACCGCCAGAGACAGTGCACATCCCCGGAGCCAGCACACTGTCAGACTCAGCACGTGGCTCTACTCTGATACACCGGGTCGGTCTGTGGGCCCCATCCAGCACACAGAGCTGCCCACACACTTCGAAGCAAGCTCAGTTCCCTTCCTGCTGCCACTCACTCAGCTCAATCAAAGACTTTTTTTTCCCTTTTAGGCTTGCCTTCAAAATCAAGGTGTGCACTATACATGGAGGAGTGCTATATGCAAAAAGCATGGTATTTTGCACGGTTGTATTCCAGCTTACATTGGTATTTTGTACTGTTGTATTCCACCTTACCTCTGTATGGTAGGTTGGGCCTTCAACAGCCCACAATGCACTGCTCATTCCACATTGCCAATGTCTCCCAGCCCCTGGATGCTGCTGCCCCTCCTTGCACCAGGCCACTATTGGCTCCTCATCTCCATTACCCCTGGCACTCTGAGCACTGCAGGAGACTGAGGCTGTAGAGCTGCACTGACCATCTGCTCTGCTCTCCCCCGCTGTGGAATATCCATCTTCGGAAGTTTCCAAGAGCAGGCTGGACAGACACTTGACTGGGATGGTTTAGTCATGGATGATCCTGCCTTGAGCAGGGGGATGGGCTAGAGCAGTGGTTCTCAACCTTTTTTGTACTGGGACCCATTTGTAAACATCAATGGCCTGTCCTGACCCAGTGCCCCTCTATCCTGACCCACTGCCCCCCGTTCCCAGGCTCCAGCCCTCCAGTGTGTGGGGCAGGGAGTGGGTATGTGCAGCGGGGGGGTTAGGAGGGGTTTGGGCATGGGGGGTCCCAAGTAACCCCTCACAGGAGGGAACTCTGCCAGTCTGCAAGGAAAAAGCCACTATTTCTCACATTTTTCTCCATTAAAGTTTGTTGATCCATTTTTAAAGTTTGTTTGTGACCCTTTCATATATTTCTGTGACCCATTTTTAGGTTGCAACCCATGGGTTGAAGAACTTTGGACTACAGGACCTTGTGAGGCTCCTCTCAGCCCAACTTTCCTAAGATCCTATGATAGCAAGAAGAGTCAGCAGCTGAACCAGCAAGGATACTGAGTAAGGATACTGGCTTCCCCTCAGCTAGCAAAGCCAACTGGACATCAAGCAAAGCCAACTGGACGTCAAACTCCAACCCACTAGAAGAGCTAATGTGTCTAATGGGAAGAGCATTGGGCACAAAGTTAATAAAACAGTCTTCTGTCCCTGGCTGTGATGGACTTTTTGTGCAACCTAATATGAGTCTCTTCATGCTGTGTGCCTCTCCTTCCGCTCCCGGGCATGGTCTGACTTGGGCACTGTAATTTCTTTGGGACAGGAACTCTTACAACTTGTGTGGAAAGCACCTAGCATAAGAAGGTCCCTTTTGTGCTTGTAAATAATTAACAACAGCCGCCACCTGTGCCTCTGGCTAGTTTCCTAAAAGAAGGGAGTATTCTGAGAACAATCCGCGGGGTGTTACAAGCAAACCCTGGGAAGACAGAACTGATATGGAGTATTTCTTGCAGAAAGGAAAGGAAAGCACTGCAGCAGAGATAACAGAAGCCAAAATACTAAATGGACAGATAAATTTTAAACATCTGTGGACCTGAATACCTGAAAGAGCCTGGTTGGTCCTCCAACACACCAGTCACAAGAAGTAAAGAAAAATGGAAGAGCTCATGAGCATAGACAAGGAAGGGGCCTGCGAAGAGGCCACCAGAGAACAAGAGGAAGTGGAGAGAACTAGCCGAGGTAATCAGCAATCAAAAAGATGCCAAGCTGAAGACCAAGGATGACATTCATGGTGAGATCTCAGACCATGAGGAGAAAGGAAGAGGAAATTCAGGAAACAGCAAAGAGGAGAACATAGAGATGGATTCTGGGAGTCAGCCTCAAGGACAAGGTGAGACATGACAACATCAGGACATACTTGGGAATGCAAAAAATCACCAAAGAGTTCAAAGGAGCTAAATGGGGGTGGTTTGGCCACACAATGAGGCAGGACAGTGAAACCATTACATGAAGAATCCAGGTGATGACCCTGACTGGTGGTAATGCTAAGAGGACAGCCACGACTACGGAGGAAGAGCAACACGGAGAAGGTCTGAGGATGCAGCAATCAAAAAAGGAGGAAAGCAATGAGCAGAGCAGCAGGCCCCACCCTTTGGTGGGAAACCCCACCATAAAGAAGAATCAAGCATTTACATCTTCAAATCCCGCCATCACGAAAAGGATGCAGACTGGACACTGATATGGGTCTACCAGAATTGTACAGAACGTGTAGGCAGATCATACTCCAAACCAAGGGGAAAGCGACATGCCTCAGACCCGTAACACACTTCTGCACGCACATTTAGGGGGAAAAATGGCTCTTACATTTATTTTTTTTTAAAAGCTCTCTGTTATTGAAAAAAATACTAACCCACCACATAGTCACAAGAAGAAAAATGGAAGCGCTTATGAGCCCAGCCTAGAGAAGGAAGGCAGTCCTGAAGAGAAATAATAAGTTTTCTTACCTGGATGAGCGAGTAATACAATGTTAGAGGCTTTACGCTAAAGCATGCCACCAAGAAGTCTGGCCTCATGGAATGAGAGACTAAATTCTGTGGTTTTCCATCCTGTCTCAAAACTTCAGGGTAAAAAGCAAAGAACAAAGCCGAGTGTCTTAATTCCACCAGGAAGCCTACAATTCTCTCGGGTGCCATCAGCTACAGTACATCAGTACATCTTAATGCTGCCTCTCATTTAGCAAAGAGTCATCAATGGAATAAGGCACTACAAATTCATTACTGCCAGTTCCCTTGGAATTATGTGTATTAATGACCAGATTATATCTGTTTACATAACACAAATTACCAGAGTGACTGCGGGCATTGAAATGCTCCTTGCCTGTTTGACACCCATGAATAATGGAGAGGCGCACGCTGCATTTGGCACACATGACTAACCTTGTATCCCTGGCACCTCGTGCAGGCTGTAGGAACAGTTCGGCCTTCAAATGCTTCACCCCAGCCACCATGAGCTCAGCAAAGCCGTAGTGAATAGGTGGCTAATTGACACCCTTGTTGTACACTATTTTATTAATCAGGCCCGGCAAGCATCGAATGTCATTTTAATGTTCTTTTATCCTGGGGTGACTCGGTGCCATGAGTATTAAGGGCTTGTAAATAATTAACACTGCATTACGAGCAGGTTTCAAAGAGACGAGTAAGATGCGATGAGGATTCAGTCGTGTCGGTGGCTGCCTCCGTTGCTTGGCCTTGCCGCTGGGGGATCTACCTTCCCTGCCTGGTCACCTCTCGCTTCCAGACCCAGGTCCACCACCTCCCAAGGTGCCTTCCCTTCCCTTCCCAGGAAAGACCTAAAGCTCTGAAGGACCTAAAAGCTCCTTCTGGGGTCACTCCAGGGCTACAAACAATGCAAGTGTAGATCGGTAGCCCTCTCCCTGGAGCAGAGAGGGACTTTTGCCCACAAGCTCACCTGTCAACCCAGAGGTACAGAGCCAGCTCCCATTAGCTTTGCCAAGGCGTCAGGAGGGCACTTGGCTCCTTGCAAAGATGATTTCAGTGCCCGGCAGAATCAGGCTCTTTCATAGATTCACAGACATTCGGGCTGGAAGGGACCTTGAAGATCATCGAGTCCAGCCCCCCGCCCCAGGGGCAGGAAGTCAGCTGGGGTCGAAGGATCCCAGCAAGATAAACATCCAATCATTTCTTGAATGAGTCCAGAGTAGATGCCTGCACCACTTCTGGAGGGAGTCTATTCCAGACCTTGGGGGCTTGGGCAGTAAAGAACATTTTCCTTATGTCCAGCCTAAAGTGGTCTCTTGGAGGAGTTTATGACCGTCGGTCCTTGTTTTACTTTGGGGTGCTCTGGTGAGCAGATGTTCTCCCAGATCCTGATGCATACCCCTTATATACGTATAAGTAGTCACTAGGTCCCCCCTGAGCCTGAGCTTTTCCAGGCTGAAGAGTCCCCTGGCTCGCAGCCTCTCTTCATAAGGCCTATTCTCCTGCCCCCTGACCATGCGCATGGCTCTCCTCTGCACTCTCTCAAGCTTCTCCATGTCCTTCTTGAGGAATACAACCGTTCCCTGCTTGAGAGGCTTTGCCCACGTTTGAGTCTCTTCTAGGGCCTTGGGCTCAGAAATCAGATCCAGGTGGACAAAGCATCAGAAGGGTTTTCAACCATGTCTCCAGTATGCTATTTGCCTTTGCTGTGGTTTCTTATGGCACTGCTTTGCAGTCCCTTTTGGCAACAGAATAGAAACAATCAGGTTTGAAGAACAAAAAAGGGCTCAAATAAAAAACAAAAATAGTACCCGTGTTCTCTGCCCTCACACGTGGCAAAAGCAAAGCCTGGAGTAAAGGCACTGATTTAACAAGGAAACCAGCTCTATTAAACAAACACATTCTTTGCGAGGTACTGCATGGCAGGAAGCCTGTTTATTTTTTGAAGCAGCGCACAGAGCTTTTATTACTGCACCAAAAATATGCCAGCGTATAAAGTCAGCCCAGATGCGGTAAAGGATCAAGGTATTTTGCTGCGCGCGTCTCCTTTGTCGTGACTTCAAAAGCTACCCTCTGAACTGAGAAGGTTTTTGGGTGCTTTGCTCCCTCCCCGCCATAATTTAGAGGCTGTGTGGCTGGGCAAAACTTTTCCAGCAAAGACTAAATTCTGCTTTTTTGGAAGAATAAAGACTCTTCCACAAATTTAGGTCCAAATGATGCATTTTGAGACTTTCTGAAGGAATCATTTCATCTCAGAATTTTTACTTTTTTTTCCCCCAAATGAAACATTCTGTTTAGAAACAAATGGGGTGGAGGGGTTGTTTTATACGTTTAAAACAAAGGATTAAATAACTTGAAAATGAAATGACTATTTCAGGGCAAACACACATTATGTTTTGTGAGGGTGGATTTTAGTTTGCAGAGAGAAAAAAAAAGAAAAACCTCCAACTGAATTGAACCCAAACTGCATTTTTAAATTATTTCTCCTATTTTTTTGGTTCGCCAACCAGACTGAAATATCATGTTTTGTTCAGCTTGGCTCATCAGACCTGCCTTCTGGGGCAGGGACTGAAATCCTGTAGAGTGGATGCCTCTGCCAGTATTTTAACCACTAGCACTTCAGTCCCAAAAAAACAGTCTAAGAGGCCATAAAATGAAAGCTACTTTCTTTGTTTTGCCCCTCAGCTAAAATCTTGCTTCCTTGGTGCTCTATACTTTTCTACCAGGAGGCAGGGCAGCGTGGCATCTTAGAGACTCATTCGTTTAGATAGGTACGAGCTTTTGTAGGTGATGGCCTGCATCATTCCTGATGCTAGGAATGGCTCAGCAGAAAGAAAGCAAGTAGCCTAAGAGGGAAAGGTACAACAGGAAGGGTGGCTGAACAAGAAATCATCCACAGACTGGACCGTATTAACCATGGACCCAGAGCTGGATTCTTATCCCACTACATGGATTAGCTGTTCACTCTGGGGTCCCTGCAAGCGTTAACTGCTCTGTTCATCTCATCTGATCTAATCAGTCTCCCCAGTTACCTCTTTTAGCAGCTTCCCCTCCCCTTGTACCTTTCCCTCATCTGTACAATTTTTTCTTTCTGCCAGTCCACTCCTAGCATTTGATGAAGTAGGCTGTAGCCTATGAAAGCTCATGCCAGTCTGAACTAGTTGGTCTCCAAGGACAGAAATTATATGTAAACCAGTCTAAGTGAGCAGGGGCTGGTTTAAACTTGTAACAGAGAAGAAGCTCATTGCACAAATGGCTGAAACTGGTTTAAAATAAACCTGGTTGAATGTAGCATCAGATGTAACTGATCTGGGTCAAATCAGTTTATGAAACTTCTGTCCCAGACCCCTTCCCTGGTTCAGGGTAAATCAGAGTCCCCCAGCATCCCAGCATGCTTTGTAATCTTGAGTTGGGCTGTGCGGTCCACTCTAGAGAACAAGGCTGGCCCCGCCCCTCTGCTCCCTAGCTGGAGCAGTGAAGGCTGGCTGACAAGGGGAGGAAGCGGGGGGCAAGTCAGCTTGCCCCCCCAGCAAACCCCAGCTGGGTTCTGGGGCCAGGGAAGGGGGTTAAACACCCCTTCTCCTGCTCAAACTTACTATTGGCTACAACTGTGGACTGCAAATCCCAGAGGCACATGGAAGCAGGAAGAGGAATTGATGAGCAATCCTGCAGAGTCTTGCTGCTGTAAGTCTGGACTGCAAGTCCCAGAGATGTTGGGGGCAGCAGGAAGAGGAAGTGAACGCACAACTAGAGAGCCATGCTGTAATGCCCCCCCAGCTTCTGGCCTGAGCCGCTACATCCATGTGGCTGCATTTCCTGAATCAAAGCTAAATGTCTGTTCGCTTCTGTTTCAATTTAATCTGTGCAGCTTGAATCAACTTGCAAAGACTGAATAAATTCAACCTCAGGCTTTTTGACTGTCTGGACCTGGCCCAGGGGTGCCTATACATGTGCTCTAGAGTTGGGGGGTGCATTTTAATTAGAGTGGCTCTCAGGAGCCACTGTAATTAGAACACCAACAGTATCTCATGTGTTCAATGTTCTGCATTTCAAAGTGGCCACAGGGGCCTTTTAACTCAAGCTTGTCAAACAAGTTAAGTACTCCCATGGCCACTTTGAATTGCAGGACACTGTAGCAGCACTCCAGCAGACTCGATTAATCGAGTCAGCTCCGATGCCGTCTAATCAGAACACACTGGAGCACACGTATAGGTACCCCAAGCTGCCAACTTGCCCTACTTTTGGCCTGACTTCAAACTAACCCTGCTAAGCTTCTCTGTACTTTTCTAAACCACGGCAACAAGAGCACTTGAACATTACCAGAGTTGGGGTTTCTTGGGGTATGAAAGAGATCTTATCATGGGTCTATACAATGCCATGTTTTCAGGAGGATGCCTAGGGGTTAGCCTAACACAAATAATAAATACTGTTCAAAGAAAGCCATCATTATGCTTAAATGATCTTCATTCCAGCCTTGCTAAGATGTAGTGTGAGCTCACAAGAGCCATTTTAAGACTGAAGCACATTAAACTATTCATACATTAGACAATAATTATAATGTGCATTAACTGCTATAGTGCCGAAAGAGTCACAGCATGAGACTGCTATCTAATAAAAGGCAGAAACGATAAAGACGGTAATAGATTCCCTTTCAGCTGGGGAATTAAAAGTAGCAGTTCATTTGGATATATTTTTCACAGCCTCTAATCAGGAGTAGTTTCTTTTTATATCCGATTTCCATTTTCAAGGCTAGGCTAAGCAACGCAAACAGAAATTAAAGATCCTCACACTGATTCACATCAGTGGTGCTACACCACATTGAGAGGGTTGGGCCAGCTTGGGATCTGGCTCAGTCTTCTAAATAGACAATAAACACGAGATGAGCATTTGTCTTCCTTTTTCCTGAGAGCTGCACCCAGCATATCGCTTCCAAAACAACACAGAGGAGAAAGCCGTTGAATGAGGACAATCAAAAACGAATAAACAAATGAAGCCATATCAAGGCCACAGTGGAGATTCTTCAAAACTGCCATTCCCATTTAATGGCCCAGCCCCTCTCTCAATGGTTTTCAAATGCCCTTGTTGCTGTGGTTTAGAAAAGCATAGAGAGCCAGAGAAGAAAGAAGTTAGATTATAGCTGAGTTGCAAAGCACAGGAAATAGCTATCATTAGGGTCTCTTGGACAGTTGTTTAGGGAATCATTCCTTTCTGAAACCTGATCAGGAATGTCATACTGTTTACTCAGCATCTTTGGAGACCAAAATGCAACATGATTAAAACTTCTAGCAGGAATTGCATCTTTAGTAAGACGTTTGAAAAGGGGTTAGAAATCAGCCCCACAGCAGCTATTTGTGGTCCAGTTTGCTCAGATCAGCCTGCAGACTCCCGTCTTAGCTATGTCAAATGAATCCAAAATCAGTAAGACCATCATAGCCAGATCCTCACATTTCAGATGCCAGGGCTTGCAGAGAACCCAAGTATGGAATAACCAGGTTTCACTGCTTGCTTTTATAGAGGTTGAGCTTTCAAATACGTATGGGTCTTCGCAGTCAGGAGCACAAAAGCTGCATGATGTCCACCAAGCTCCCTCCTGAAGGCAGCAGCAGCAGCTGATTTGCACCAGATCTGGGCACAAGACCATGCCTTGGATTTCTTAAAACTCAAAAGTGGCACAATCTCTTTCCTACCAAGACAGTAACCCAGAGCAATCATATGTGGCTTTTCATCTTTCCAGCACATTGTGAGTCTTCATCCCTGTTGGCAATGCACTTTGGTAGCAGACCACGTTTCATGGCCACATGTTTACAACCATCCCCCTGGTTTGCTGCCTTTACGGACAAACAAACCAGGAATGGTGAGTTAAAAGATGGCAGGGCTTACTGACTGCCAGCTCCTCTTCAGCACATCTGTTTTCCTGCTCCTACGCTGCAATAAGTGAAAGCTAAACTGGGGCAGCCTAAACCCCAGTGAAACCTGGCTGAGATCCCTCAGTTTTGCATTCACTTACTCCAGGCAAGTGTACATATAGGCGTAGGAAGGTGGCCAAGAGCAAAGGATAAGCTGATGCCCTTTTCAACAGTCTGTAATTTTTGCACATACCATCAGACCTGTCTAGGAAGAGACCTTGCGCCAGTTCAACTAAACCAATTGAAGTTAAATCCGTGTGACTGATGGGCAGGGTCTTGGATATCCATATTGTGGTTGTATCCATGTAGCCTTTGCTGCCTGGCCATTTTCTGATGCACGTTAAATCAATAGGGGATTATACACATAAGATTGGACTAGTTTAACTGAGGGTATGGGCCCACAGACAAGTTGCTTTGAGCTAGGTAGGGTGCCACCACTCTAGAATAACTGCCCCTGTGCCCACCTTTGCCCTGCAGTAAATGTGAGGTACTTTGCCCCTTTGTAGGGACAGATGGGGGGGCAAGCAATCTCACATTTGCTGTGGGTTAAGAGCATACATATGGGTAGTTGCCACAGTACAGCTCACAGCCCAAGTGACTTCAAAGTCACTTGTGTGCCCAGCGCTTAAATTGATTCTCAATCAGTTTTGCTGAGTCCAAACAGGCCTCAGAGCAGAAGCTCGAGTGCATTTCTGATCAGTGCAATCATGAAAGCTAATTAAACCACTGTTCTCTACCATCACAATATGTCAGCTCCTCACTCACCAACTAGCTCCCGCAATACTAAGCAATATCGTGCTAAATAAACCAGGTGCACAAGCTCAGTGACATACGGGCCTTCTGCTCTGACACAGCAGCACTCCCAAAGCATAGGTCTGACTCTTCGTAATCAAACACAAGCACACACCCAGACCCATCCTTTCAGCTGAAGTTATCTGCTGTATTGACCTGCCTGAAAGGGTAAGCACTATGGTGGGGCTGCTGGGACATGAGAGAGAGTGAGGCTGGCGCAGACCCTGTGGGTCACGATGGCCGTGAGCAGTGAGATGTGTGTGTGGTGGGGGTGTACCTTGTTTCCTCTCGCCTTTACACCAGTGAAACTGGCTCCTACACAACGCCCCTCCTATGCACCCCTCCTACGTAACCCTGACTTCCTCCCGACACTCTCCTGTCTCCTTGCCATCTCCTGAATTGTGGGGTTAGGCCGGGGAGGGACCACGGTCCACCGATGACTGCCTATGCTTACCCAGGGTGCAACTGCTCTCTGAGGACTCACGTTTGGGAGGTCCAAAGTGCAGCTCTGCTTCTCACACTACACCATAGGTAGCCAATATAAACCCATCTCCCCCTGACCTGAGAAGTGAGATGGGCGAGGGTAACTGCTGGTAGATCAACATCCTAGATTCTGAGCAGAAAGCAGTAGAGTGCTTGGAGACTTGCTCCTCTCCACCCTATCTTCTCCTCTTACCCTGCTCTGTCTGGCAGACCTCACTAACTCCTAATGCCTTTCTGCATAGTCCTGTTACCCCTGGCCCAGGACAAGCTGGGGTCACGCAGAGCCAGTGGGGTCTCTGTGAAGGCAGCAGCTGGGAATTGTAGGAAAGAAGGGCTGGAAGGGACCGCACAAGGTCATCTAGCCCAGCCTCCTGCTTAAGGCAGGACAGTCCCTGATTAAACTATCCCAGCCAAGTTTTTGTCTAACCTGCTCTTGAAAATGTCAAGGGGCAGAGAGATGGAGAGATGCAGGGAGGAAGGGAGGCAGGCTGGGCACAAAGAGCTGACAGATCTGGGCAGATCCTTAGGGGCTAAAATTGCATTATGATGAACAAAGGGAACAACCTCTTTAAGGGCTTAATTCAAAATTTGCTCCAATGGCTGCATGAGAGAAATTGGTGGGGATTGCGGTTCTCCAGGTACAGCGGCCCAAAAGCTGCTGTGAAAGCAGAGTCACTTAAAAGCAAATTGTCCTAGGAAGGCAGACCCATGGCTAATATAAAAATAGCCCAGCAGCACTGAAATCAATTGCACCCGCTGCCACCAGCTGAGGATCTGGCTCTCTGGGAGGATGAATATGATGAGCTGAGCATGAGACTATTGGATCTGAGCCCTGTGTGGAGTGCAGGTTTCCATCTTCCTCTAGGACTACAAGGGACCCTGGAGGAATACGAGTCACTGCAGTCAGGGCTGTGTCCCCTGTTGCGGTAATCAGGATGTGCATTGCTGCATGCTAGGCAGAGAGCACAACAAAGCAGAACAGCATGGGAAGACCTGGCTCCAGGCTGGGGGGTGGTGGGGTGCTCTCCAAAGCAGCCCAAACAATTGGAGGGACTGGGAGATAAAGTGAAAAAGTACCATCAGGCAGCTTCAACCACATAGTCCCAGCTGCAGCTTATCAGCAGGGGTCTTGCTTCCTTGTCAACACTCAAAGTTTCAAAGGGGACAGTGTGAGCCCAGAGCTTGCACCCTCTGAAGTGCACTGGGAGAAAGGAGAGCTGTGGAATTGTGCCACCACACGAAGCCCCTGAACTCAGGTCGCGAGCATGGCCAGGGTCCACATCTCACAGGCCTGCAAGCACCATGAAGGTAACAGATTCATCACTGGGGAAGGAAACCATTTCCCTTATTGCTGGATCCATCAGCTCTGGCCAGAACAAGAAGCATATTGACTAACAGCAGAAACAGCCGCCTGCAGAGTCCCTGTTCCAGAGAAAGGGTCCCTGGTGCAAGGGGAGGGTGGGTGACCGGGTGTTAGGAGTCTTGAAGTAGATGGTGGGCCAGGCAGCCTCATGCCCAACAGAGCAGATCAGGCGTCAGCCCACTGCAGCCCACAGAGTTACGGGGGTTTGTAACACAGGCATCTGCCCCATCACTATAAAAGGGAAAAACCAGCTGAGTTAAAATCTAGCTATATGGGTCTGAGCAGCCAGGTAACAGCAGGAGCAGGAGGCTTAGCTGTGCCGGGGTGAAATGCCTGTGCACGGTGCAGGGGCCACATGACCGGAAGGGAGGTGCCCAGAAGGATATAAGCTCAGCTTCTGAGTTGAAGAGCACAGTCTGGCCTTGCACTTTGCAGGAAGAGGGGCTCCTGGGCAGAGAAGCTGCAGGAGATGGACCTGCAGGCACCCAAGCTAGACCAGAGGGCTGGAAGGAGCTATCCAAGAGAGGAGCATGAAGAGCTGGGGACAGTGACTCAGACAGGGGAGTTTCATTTTGAGTTGGAAGCAGCTTGCTGGGGTCTTGGTTTATATTTTTAACTAGAAGCCCAAGTTGTGGTTCCAGGGGAGCTTTGTAGGCCATGCAGCAAGGTGCCAAGGGGGTGCTCTGTGTTAAGTCCTGTCTAGGGCAGGGACACAGTGGGGCTGGGGCCAGGGAGCCAAAGCCTGAGGCAGCAGGCCAGGGCCAAGGGCCTCAGCAAGAGAAAAAGGTGCAAGACTGAAAGAAAGCCAAGGCTTGGACAAGGTTAGTGCCCAAGGGGCAGAGAGTGCAGACAGGGCTGGGAAGTTCCATGAGAAGTAATGAAGAAGTGACACCTGTAAGGAATGGGCACGGCTATGTGGGGGCAGCTGAAGGCCATAATTAATGGCCTTAGGGCAAAATAGTGCCAACAGAGCTAGGTCACATGTGAACCTCTGTGACACCCATTCAGGGATGTTGGGGAGGAGCCTCAAAATGTAAAATACGCTTTCCATCAAGGCGTGGCAGGCAGGATGGTGAAGAAGTTACCCTGAAGAGCTGAGAGAGACAGGTAGTTTGGCCATGAGCAGGGGTTACAGCCACCCTCAGGGGCTGGTCCTAGCACAGGATTAAATGAAAATCAGGCCCTTGTCACGTGTGTATTTGTCCATAAAGCAACAGGCCAGTGAGGACCAGCTGGGAAGCTATGATCAAGCCTATGATGACAATGATACCTGGAGTCAAAGCCATAGCTAGTGAGGCAATGGTAGGCAAAGGGAAGGAGAGGACTAGGCTGAGCTCCTGCCTTCTAAGGTACAATAACTTCCCGAATCCCTGATCTTCAAGAGTTCAAGATGGGAAAACTGTACAGAAAAGGCTCCTGGCTTCCAAAACTCAGGACTCAAGTGTAGTTTGCAATACGACTTTATCTATGTCACAGGCTTTTCAGTGTACTCAGCTGAGGCATTGAGCCTCATTATCCATTAGGCATCAGACCAGCAGCCAGAAGCAAAAGCCCACCCCACTGCTCTGCAACCCTCCATCCATCCATCCTCCTGACTCACTGGTCAGTGAGTTCAGCCCTGCTCACTTTCACCTTTTCCTTCACTGGAGCAGAAGCAGGTTTTAAACTTAGTCGTTAAAAATCAAAAGGAAAAAAAAGCAACCCTGCTCTGCCTCATCCCAAGCACAAAATCTCACAGCCAGCTGAACCTAGGAAACCAGGGCAATAGCAAACTACTCCCTTTCCTATTTCATGCATTACCTCCATTTGTGATATACGGTTCAGCTCCATCAACCCATGGCTTCCTTTTCCACTTACACATTCTGGCTACAAACAGGCAATAAACTTCTGCAGCCACATCAACAAAATTAGCTCAGTTTCCGGGCCGTGCATCCATATTTAAATGCATTAAATAAATCTCCATCCAGTTTCACTCCAAAGAGCCTGGAGAATTGATGTTGATGGTAGAGGGCATGAAGGGACTCTGAGTAGAATTAAGAATTAATTCAAATTAAAAGGTTCTATTTTAATAGTGTTGGGGACGGGCATGCCTTGGGTAGTGAAAGCTGGCTTCTTAATGAGCTCAGCTGCACAAGAGTCTTTAATAATAGCTCTGACAGGGACTCTGTAGGCCCAGCCATGTCTTACTTTGCACCATGAGAAAATGACTGGCACGCGGGTCTTGTGCACAGGTGGCTGTTAGGCTGCGTCAGGAGGATCTGGGTGGTAAAACGAAGAGAGGGCCTGGGTTCACAGAGAGATCCTGACCCTGGTGAGGTCGGAACATGGGAGATGAATTCAGTTATTCTATATTCTCCCCTCCCTTCCCCACAGAGTCAAGCATGCTTCCTGCTTGTTGTGGCCAAGGTTATAAATCAGTGCAATCTAAGAGGATTGGCAGCGTGATATAGCTATTAAGTTCAAGAGCTGAGAAGCCAGGGACTAGGGCTCCTCCCA
>JAGPOW010000304.1:8531590-8544034 GCA_030014935.1 Caiman crocodilus
ACCTTGATGCTTTTTAAATTTGTTGGTCAGCGTCAAACACCTGCTGTTGATTGGCCCTGGAAGGTGAGGTCAGAAAGGGTATTTAAGGCTCCCTCCACCTTGGGGGAGGCATCTTGAAACTCACTATCACACAATGAACTGCCTGCCTCTGGAGCAACCTCATTCAGCCTCTGGATGATATTTGTGAGTAACTTACCTGAAACTTATCTAGAAATATAGCTTACTATAATGTAGAAGTGTAACAAAAGGCTACCTAGCCACAGTTTGCTCTAGGTTATTCTTTGACACTTCTCTAACCTTTACCCTTCCCCGAAGCCTACCCTCTTTAAACCAATAAAGCTCTCCGTTATAACAAGCTTGGTGGTACTAGAAGAGGCGAGAAAAGGGAAATGGCAGTGGAGGTGGGGAGTTAGGGTTCTCAGAGCAGTTTTTGTGGAAATACTGTCTCTCCTCCCCTCACTGATCCAATGACCAGGTGTGGGCCCAGGGACAGCACAAAGCCTGCAGGTCTTTGTTCTACTGAGCATCGCTCCTGCCCAGCTTCCACAAGGCCGAGATCAGGCATCCGACACAGCACAGCATGTCAGCAGCAATGCCGGTTTCAAAGCTGCACTTGAAATGAAATTTACTTTTCAAAACAGGCTTGTGGCATGTGTTAGTCAAGTGAGCTCTGGGGCTAACACAAAGCCTTTGCCTCTGAGACCCAACTACAGTGCTTTGGGATTATGCATAAAACCATCCCAATAGCAAACTGGGAAAGGGATAGGGTATGGAGGGGAGGGGGGCATGGGGAAGTGTTGCATCTACAGCAGGGGTGGACAAAACGCAGCCCGGGGGCTGGATGCGGCCCACCAGGCCATTCTATCCGGCCCGTGGGGCCCCTAAAAATTTAGAAAATTAATATGATCTGCCCTGGGATGCCTGTCGTGTGGTCCTCGATGGCTTTCCAAAACTCAGTAAGCGGCCCTCCACCCAAAATAATTGCCTGCCCCTGATCTACAGACACTTGCTGAAAACAAGGTCTGATACAGCATCATCTGTCATCATTAGAAAAATATGTGGATTGGTCACATGAAGATCTGCCATTTAACTGCATGTTGCATCAGAGACATCAAACAAGCAAAAAGGTATTGGACAAGTTGTTGGAGGAATGGGGCATCAATGGTGGCAGTGAGGGGCACCCGTTCTGAACCAAAACTTCCTAGACCTTATATGCTGGAGGCTGCAAGTGAGAGTAGTGGAAAAATCCCTGGTGATACCCCATTCATTCTCCTTTTCAGGAGAATCCGCTCTGCTGCGGTGTGACACAGGACATAGGGCAGGATGGACCTATGACCTGACCCAGTAAATGGCAGTTCTTACGCTCTTGTGTAACAGCGCCAAATGAGGGAGGGCTGTTGACATGTTTATTGTGGTTCCTATTTGGGATTGGTGTGGTGGGAGAGAGGGTCTCTATCCAAGACCACGAGTCTAGATTTCTGCAACCAGTTGCCAAAGGGAAGGGTGTCAAGCTCGAGTACATCTGCAGCTGTTTTATCCGTAGCTGGCCTCACTACAGGTGGGCTGGTCTGTTGGCAGCAAACTACCCACTGGCCTTGGAGCTGTGGTCCATGGATTACTATTGGATCCATTGAATTATGGAGATAATTGTAGCCAGTGATGTGAGTGAGAAGAGTGACAATGCAGCAAGGAAGCAAGAATCAAAAAGCCAGATATTTCTGCAGGAGAGACTGCTCGTGTGCAAAGGAGGTGGCAGAGCCAGGAGACGAAACAATTGCGTCTGAAATTTCTGGCTGCAGAGACAAGAAGTGAAAACACTGCTGTTCCATGTGGCTTTTGACTGGCAAAAAAATAGTCCTGTCACCACTTTATTTTTCTACCACTTTATTTTTCATTATTTACTTTTAATGTCTTCGGCTCTTTTCTTATCAGGGCTCAGCTGACGTTCCCAAAAGCATCCAAGGGACTTGGGGCCTGTTTGTCTTAGGCCCTGTATTATAATAAGAGACAGATTGGGAGCAGTGGATTCTGGCTTACTGTCTCTAAGCCAAATACCAATGATGCAAGATCAGGGGGTGTCACTAGCTCAAGCAGAGGTGATACTGAGCAGACAGCAAGTCCTTTAAGCAGATGAGCAGCTTCCTGAGAGCTGTGGGCAAATGAGAAGCAAGAAAGAGAGTCCAGCCCACTGGTGCAAGAGAATCCAAGTCATAACCAGGCAGGGGAGGGTGAGATTTTCCTAAGGACAAGCCCTCATGAAATAGATTTCATGCCAGCTTCATTATAAAGAAGATGAGAAGTGCTGAAGTGTGCAGCATCCTGAAGAGCAGTCGACATGCTGAAATGACTAACTTAAAGGGGATTAGACACATTTACGGAGGTTCAGGACGCCCCTAACCCTACAAGTGCTAGTAGCTGGAAAGGGAGGACAGGGGATGGGCGACCGCATGTGTCCAGATTCTAACGGCCTCTCTCTAAAGCATCAGCTCCTTGTCACTCCTCAGACATGGCCTCAATGAACCTATGGTCTGACCCAACATCTCATTTTTATATTCTTCAACTATGAAGACAGCTGGACTTGCTAAATAACTGCTGCCCCTAAAACAGGGGTGGGCAAAATATGGCCCACGGGCTGAATCCGGCCTGCCAGCCCTTTCTATCCGGCCCATGGGGCCTTTAAAAATTTTAGAAAATTAATTCATCTCTGTCCATGGCTACCTGTCAAAGATGACAGGCAGCCAGTGGCAGCAAGCAGGACCCAGAGGGAGCCTGTGGCTGAGCAACAAGGCTAGCCTGTCTCCACACAGCCCCCAACCAGAAACCTCTACACCTTCTGGCCCCTGCCCCTGGGGCTGTTCCCCCTCCCTCCATCTGAGTAGAAAATAAGGTAAGATTGGATGGATTGAGTGGCTGGAAGTGGTGGTTGTGGGGAGCGGTGGGGCTGCATGGAGCAGTGGGGTGGCAGGGTGCCCCAGTGGGCAGCATAGCCATGGAGGGCCCCGGCAGATGGTGGAGTCATGGCGAGTGGCGGGCTTGCGGCAGGCGGTGGAGTCACAGCAGGGCTATGGCAGGTGGTCACGGGGGCCACAGGGAGCACTGCAGCAAGCAGGGCTGCAGGGAGCAGCGGGCAAGTCTGCAGGGGGGATGCAGGGAAAGGTGGTGGTGGGCAGCAACACGGAGCCTGCGCGAGTACCCTGGGACTCGCAGAGCCCCACAGTGGGTTGTAGAAGCACAGAGCCCGAGCATGGGGTCTGTCTGGCTGCATCGTGTGAGGCTCACATGCAGCGTGTTAGAGCTGCACACTATGGGCCCAACACCATACCTACCCACACACACACACACGCACACTGCCACTTATACCCCCTTGCAGCCCACACAAAACACACAGCAGGCCTGTAGTTTAAGCTACTATGCAGCCACCTCTAGATATACTTTTTGTAAACAGAGAAATCAGTAGAAAAATATTTTTAAATAAAATTAAAATAGGTTATAGTAGATGGTGTGTGTGTGTGTGTGTGTGTGGATATCTATAGCTATATCTCTTCCACAGTTTCCAGATCACAGCACACTTCCAATACTTCCAGGGCAAGGGGAGGGCCTTCCAATGACAAAAGTCAGGGGCTAGGAGGTAGGACATCCAGTCCCAATATGGCAACCGGGGCGGGGCAATTATCAAGGGGCGGGGCTACCCATGCAGCCCTTGACAGCTCCCCAAAAACTTGGTAAGTGGCACTCCACCCAAAATAATTGCCTACCCCTGCCCTAAAATTTTGCTTTCCTTAATCATCATCTGGAGTCTCTGAACAACAGACACAAGAGCTTGCTTGCTTAACAAGTGTGCAAAGCAAGAACCCAGGCTTTTGGGAGAGAAAGAAACCCACGTCCCTGTAAATTAAAGGGCACTTCTGCCTCCAACCAGCGCCATCGACACCCGACTGCGAGAGATCCCCGTAGAAAGCGATCTTGGCAGAGCTGTGCTTCCTCCAAACCATCTTCAAATTAAAATGCAGCAGCTGCCCAAGTCGTTATGAGATCCTGCTGTTAAACAATGCCTTTTATGATCACGCCATGGGAAAAAGGCTTTGCTTGAAACCAAGAGGTGATATCAGGCACGTATGAAAGTGATAGTCTCCTTCGGTCTCTCCTGATAAACAGTCTCAGCACCACCGGCCCTTGGAGAACTGCAGACAGTTTAATCTCTTGCTCTAGCACTTCACTCTGCTCATTCAGCTGTGTCGTGCTGGAGGCAGACTCATGTTAAAGTGCTGCCGTTAAACGCTAGAAACCCAAGGCTCTATTCAGTCACCCAAGTCACGGTCTTGTCAGCACATCCCAGCTGTTAACATCTATTTCTCACAATGGTTCCCTTCACCAATGGCTTCCCATCAAGTGTGGCCACAAAAACACAGCATCTGAGGAAGTGAGCCCTTGCTCACAAAAGCTTATGCATTTCTGATGCAGTTGGTCTAGAAGGTGCATCTCTACCCTGCCTCCCACAAAACACTTTGTTCCTGCACAATCAGCTTGTCTGTAGTCTCACAAACTGAGTCTCTCTTACACTCTCCCAGGTTTACTGGACACTGCTAAGCAAACTGAACCATTAAAGAATTAGGGAAAAAGTAAAGGGGATAGGATGGGATTTTAAAAAAGGCTCAATGATGGCTTAATTTTTTTGCTACCACTAGCATCAGTGAGATTTAGCATGGACGTTGCCGGCAGCACGGTGAAACCAAGGCCGAAGGCTTTGAAAAGCTTACGCTCATTTTGTTCCTTTTCCACCCCCATCGCTGGTGGCATTCATATCACTGCGAGCCACGTAAAACTTCTCCTGGCTTTTTCACTTCCCTTAGTGATAGCTACATGGCTCCAGAAATGGAGTTCACCAGAATAGCGAGGCTCATTCACTGACTTTATTTAGGAAGGCCTCTTCCTTTGTTCTCTTAGGTCAGGAACAAACTGACAGCCACAGCCACTAGCTAACATTAGCCAGGGACAACGGCATGCCTTTCAGCTGAGTCACTGGCCATGGAAACGAGAATGCAGATGTGCATCAAGATAGGAACCAAGCTTACTTTGCTGATCCTATACATGCTTCACCGAGGGCAGCGGCTGTGGCTTTCGCAGCATGTGCATCAGCTCAGCACGCTTAGCAGAAGATGTGCAGCTGTTCGGCTGCTTCACTGCTGCTGCTGAATCTATCAGGGACCTCAGGTGAAACACGTTTCAGAGGACGTCAGCTGTACACGGCGCGTGATGACATTTCAGGATTTCGAGAGAATAGTATGTCATGGCAACAGAGCTCCAGCAATAACAGTTGACAGCCAGGCAGCGAATACAGCCTGCAATGTCAAGCTAACAGCTGCAACAGGAGAACGCGATCCAAACCCTGGTTTTCAATTAAAAAGAAAAAAAAACAACAGCCAACCTGACACATCCTGGGGAGTTAGTCATTCAAACAGTGCCGTAATTTTACTGGGTGCTTTACAGAGACACTAAAATATGTTCCCTGCCCTGGAGAAAGCCAAAGGGAATGTGCAAAGGGGCTTACAGACAGAGCCTGAGGTACGTAGGTACGGACAAGATAACTGGATGATTGCCAGATAAAATTAGCTGAGGCACGGGCAGTTCAGTACGCTGTACAGATCAGTAAATACCCAGAGCTACTAGGTTGGAAAGCTGGTGGGTTGTGGAAAGCACCTGTAACACGGTACAACGGAATAAGACTGGGAAGCAGTGCAGCGTTGCACGCTGCCTGGGAGAAAGCCTGCACTGAAATCGGTCATTATTTAGGACAGCAAGTGGCCTGCTGAAAGTCTGCATCAATACAAGGATGTTTAATGCTGCTTTCATCACAGCAGAAACATACTTTCCTTAGCTTAAACAAGGCCTAGGTGGATTCCTGAGCTTTTCCCTAGCGGAGCTGATGACTGCTCCCACAACCTCTGCCTTCCTTCTATTAAGTTATGTCGTAAAAATGAAGACAACTTTTGTTCCAAGTCTGTGCATCAGTGCTATTTGGTTACAGGTATTTCCTGCTCCTGAAAATCCCATGACAAAGACAAAGCACTGGCAAATTGGCTGCGCTGATGCCGCTGGTGTCAAATTGGGGGCTGAGCGAGCGGTGCTCTGTGGGATGTTGAAGCAGTGGCCACAGATAGCTGGTTCATCAGGTGACGCCTACTCCCCTTCTGGGTCTGGATCTGTTAATTTGTACTGAAGACCACTAACAATGTGCTAATCCTTTCCCCTCTCAGCCACTGCCAGAGTGGCCGTGGAGATATTATTTCAGAAATACCAAGTGGAGGCGACCACAAGGCATCTTCCCTATGAAAAGGTTGTCCATGGTCTGAAAGCATACGGGATCATTGCACTAAAATAAACTCCTAACTGGCACGGCTCTGGGAAGATGACATCGCTCCTCAATTCATCTCCCGCTTGTTTTTTGTATACGAGTGGGTGCTTAGCAATGCTGCCTATTGACACAAATTCACCACTACTTTGTAAACCAGGGGTAGGCAAAATGTGGCCCAGGTGCCGGATGTGGCCCACCAGGCTATTCTGTCTGGCCCGCGAGGCCCCTAAAAGATTCAGAAAATTAATATTAATCTGTCCTGGGCTGCCTGTCATGCGGCCCTCGATGGCTTGCTGAAACTCAGTAAGTGGCCCTCCGCCCAAAATAATTGCCAGCCCCTGGTGTAAACCAGCCTCTCATGGTCTGAACTCAGCAATCATCAACATACAGCAGGCTCCAACTACTCCCTCGGGAAATGCCCAACATTGGATGGCAACCTGAGGCCTGTCCACTGTAGGGGTTTGCAGACAGAGGTATTTTGAGATTGCAATGCAAGGAAAGGAGTACTGAAAAGGAAGGACTTTGAGCTGAAAACGCGGAGGACCCAATCCCCAATAAGGACAAACTGCTCTAGCCATGGCAAAGTCAATCTACTCTAGAAGACCTCACCATGAAACTCCCTGTGATGTCCATCAGCAATAGGAAAATCATGAACGGAAACGAGACAATTTGCAATTTTTTTTTAAATCTTGCTAACACCATGCTAGTCACTCCCAGAGGCATGGAGCACAGCCTGGCGTACAAAGCTGACACGGCCTTGCTTGCTATTTCCCTTTAAGCTAGTGACGATTAACAATTCATCATCAGAAACATAGCATCCTGAAGTACGGGGCTTCAATACATTAGCAAAGAGAAAAATGGTTCCTGATTTATAGGGCAGCCCACTGTCAGAATGCAGGGATATGTAAATCCAGTGATGCTCAACTGTGATTGGCTAAGGGGCCATGTGAGCTGTCGACAATTACCCAAATTGCTGCAACACACATACACCCTGGGGAAATTGTAGTAATTTTAAAAACTCCCACTATAGTACATTAGTTAATATTTGCATAGTCCAACAGGGTACAAATACTTAAAAGTGGAAAGACACGTTAGCATTTACTACCTCCATGTATGGGCTTGTCTTCAACTGCTGGTTGGTTAATTTGTAAGAGCGTGGGAACTATTTGTATCCCTAAGGGAAAACTAAAGTACTTGTACCATGATTGAGTGAGAGAGATAGCACATGCATTATTCATGACTGCAGGAAAGACATACCCAATGCATGCAACAAAACAGCGATAGCATTTTCTGCAGAGCCGCAGATGCTATGTTGAAGAGCTACTCATGCCTCAGAAGCTGAAGTCTGTGACTCACTGTTTCTGTCGGAAACACGGTGCTAAGGAATTATTAGAAAATGCAGGACGCACGTTCCTAAGTGCAAACCACTTGCCACAGCCCATAAGTAACCAGGTGATGTGAGATTGTGGTCATGAAGTGTTGCCTTATGACGACATCCTGTGAAGAACAACTTTCAGGATCTTCCTTAATTCTATTAGAGCAGCTTTCACAGACAGGTTATGCATACAGAAGTGTTTAAAACAGTTAACTGGAGAACTGCTTCTCTTAAAATCTGCTACATACAGAACACAATCCTATCGGTAGGTACGCGTGAACATAGCCGCAGCAAGTTTTCCTTTAACCCTTAATCTTAAAAATAACAACAGCCCTTCCTTAGCTGCCAGAACAAGGGCATTTTGACTGCAAGGATTTGACTTCATGAGAGAGGATGTGCTATCGAGCTTCCTTTGAAGGTAAGGCTCTTCCACTGAAGTCTAAGGGAAGCTCTTTCTGACTTTAAGGTGGTTTTGACCGTGCATGAGTTTCCTGGGATAAGGGGTCAGACAGGTCTGCATTTGTAAAGCTTTCCTCACCATAGCATCTAGATGTAACTATGTTGTGTACATGTATGTACATCCACACACACACACTCAAAACATGTCAGTCTAGGGGCAGCCTTTCTCCCTTCTCTCTCCCTCTACCCCACCCTGGCCTGCCCAGGCATACTGCCTTGACTAGGAGAAGCAAGAACTAAACTTCTGTAGCCAGAAACTCCTACCAGTACTAATTTATTGACTCTGTGAAATATGCTTCGTGATCAAATTGATCCCCAACACTGGGGCTTGGAGCTGAAAATACTTGCCCAATTCTATCAGACAACATACGTGTTTGTGCGCTCTCCTGGAGCTGAGCTCCACGGGCATCAGCATTTGTAACCTTGGCCTCAAGATCCAACTTCGTCATCTCCCCACAGACCACAGAAAGGGGGAGCTTGAAGAGACAAACCCATGGGTTTTGCTTCCCAAACCAGGGCTGCTGATTTGTTCTCCAGCCCATCTGCCAGTACTTCTGGCTCTTCTTGCTCCCTGGTGGCAAGGTAGACTCTGGCTCTGGACTAACTGTACTAAAAGATATCACCAAGACTAGGAACAGATTAAATTTTATTAGATGTTAAGCATCATTAACCAAAAAGATGACAAAGCCAGAAGTGAAATACAGAGCTCCCTAGCAAGGGACTAACGTAAGAGGGATGGGGGTGAGGAGGGGCACGCAACTAGGTTACAGAAAATACAATTTTAGCCAACTAAGCCCGGGGGGTGGGGGAAGGGGGGATCACGATGCTGAGAGAAAAGGAGGATAGGTGTGCAAAAACCCATGCAATGGTCCACAATGGAGGTGGAGGTAGGCTGAAGGAAGTTTTTCAGTCTATAGCGCCTTATCGCGGGAGTCCTCTTCGGGTGGAGCGGAGTGGTCCATCGCTGAAGATTCCTCTTCAAGTCCATCGGGTGCAGAGGGGGATTCAGGTGGTCTGGCAGCAGTCAGTCTGGGGGGTTCGGTGTATTGGCAGTGGCCTGCGATGTGCTCAACATAGATGTCACGGGACTAACAGACGGTGCCGGACACCATAAGGTGGCACATCAGCTTGGCATAGCTGCAGGAGACATGGCAGGCGTGCAGGATGCTCTCGTTGCTGGGGTCCCAGGCCCACGATGAGTGCGTCGACCATCACTTCGTAGCCGTGGCCCCTCAGCATGTTGGCCAGCGGGGTGTACTTCTCCCACTTGCAAGCCTGGGTGTCGGTGAAGGCTTGGTGCTGGTTCTTGAAGGGGATGCATTTATCCCAGGATCAGTTGTGCCTTTGTTGATCCCAGAGCAGACATACCTGGGACTGGCACATTCACACCGCCCTTCCAATCACGGGTTAAGAAGCAGCTGAATGTGCCACCACTGTTCTGCTATTGTTTCAATGATGCAATCCCAGGACAACTGTTCAGACACTTCACAATGTCCTGGGACAAACTGTCAACACTTCTTATCCCAGGAACCACTTTAGGACTTGTCTCAGCACAAGAGAAATGGATGTCTGAATGACTACTTTTATCCTAGGTTAAAACAGTTTCTCTGGAGATAAATACAAAGACTGTTTGTAGCTAAAGAAAATCCTGCTCTTTACTGTGAGAAAGTGAATTTTTGCACCATAATGCTGAGTGATGTGGCAGATTGAAACACACCAAATTCTCCTATTGTGGAGTTGCAACATCCATGGAGCCCTGGTTGAGATGAACCAGGCAACCTCACACCTCCCCAAACTATTATTCCAGGCTATGGCAAACTTTGAGCCACTGCAGGACTATCTATCTTGCTGTCAAAGTGCTCCCTGCCACCATGAAACCTAGAAACAGGTTCCTTCAAAATGAAAGCTAAAATTCTGTAGCGGTCTTTTGCCACAAATGGTTATTTGGGTGACAAAATTATGCAACTGTCCTATCACAGGACACACAGGGCTGCAGCGCCTCTCAAAAAATAGAAAGTCCAAGGGCCTGCAGCCATCCCACATCACCTCATGGTCCTCAGTATCCAAGGAACAAGGATTAACACAATTAGTACAGACACCTCATCTTTGTCCTGCACCAAGAAAATATCATTTAAACAAGATCGCACTTTTAACATAGGCAGGCTTAATGACAGAGTAAAAGAGGTAAGGAATCTTAGAAATCTTCGCTCTTTCCCCATCATCATCAGCATACGGTTTTCTAGGTGAAGCATATGAATGGGAGATGAGCAGTAAGCTCGTCAGAATCAAATAATGGTTTCTTGAGCTGGGACCTAAGAACTGCTCATTTAAAAGGGAGCGTTATTTCTCAGGGAGACACTGATTCTCTCTAGCAAAAATGGGAAATAGTCCTCTACTAGCTTAACTATTCTGGAAGGACACAGGTTTATAGATCACAGTGCAAACAGCATAAGCCCATCACAGACCCCAGGGAGAGAGACGGCCCAAAACATAGGCACGACAAATCCATACCATTTCCAGTTCTCCTGGTTGACCGTATTCCTTACCTCCACAACCCTTGCTAACGTAGGGCCTTCCAGTCCATTTCACGTACATGCAGTCTGGTCCATGAAGTAGATGGATAGCTCTTCACTGTAGTAGCAAATAACTGTCTCACTGTTTCTGAGCAAAGATAATTCCCAATCACCCCCAAGCTGTGCTCGATATTGGGATAAATCCTTCTGGTCAGGCTATCAGGATCACTGGGGGAAAAAAATCTCCCCACCCCCATCTCCATCACAGGCAACAGAGCTCCATGCTAAATCGGCTTTGCAACACCGACACTTTTAGATAAGCACTCTCAGCTGAGCAAGAAAGCATGGACTGCAATCTAGTTAATTCCCTCTCGTGGGCAAAACTGTAGCAGCAAGCGCTGCTCATCCCACCAGGGCAGGAGACAGAAAGCAAGCTCACTGCCACAAGACATTGCACCGAACAGAGTGCAAAGACCCTTTATTAAATGATCGAATCCTGTCCCTTTATTCTCAGCTGAACCACCCGAATCCTGAAACACTAGATGCACTAGTCACCTGCATGACCGATTCTAAATTTGTCTCAGGATTATCCTCAAAGGGTGCTTTCAGTACAAGTACCAGCATGCAGACCCGGAGCTGAAATCCTATATGCATGTGTATGCCTGAATGACAACAGTATATCGTGTTTAAAGAGCAGAGACATTTAAGGTCTGGTCCTAGACTTATCACATTGCTTGCACACTCACCTGCCTTCTGTAGTCAACCCCAAATGCCTTTTTGTCCTTTAGATGATGCCATCAGGGATCTAAGCAGAAAGAGGAAGCAAACGGATGCCTTGCAGGTTCCCTTTCAGGCATATGTTCAAGTGTGTTACTAAGTCAAGGTAATGATTCATACATTATAGCAGGTGTTCACAGCATCCTCCATCATAAAGATGGCTCAATATTTCCTATTACGTGATCCTGCTGTGTATAACTTCGCAAACCATTAACTATTTGGGAATTTTCTGAGCTGAGTATCTGCCTCAAACTAAATTGTTTTAGCTAGCCGCAGTCAATGCAACTCAGTTGCTTCCAAGGAGCAGGCTAGGAAACCTACTGTACGGTCTCATAACTGAAGATTACGTCATAATGTGTCACACAAAAGGGCAAAATACGGCTGCAAAGACCACCTTAATTTGGGCATTTCTTAACTTCCGAGTGTGTGGTTTTCAAACCCGAATGATGCTCTTTTAATATAGCTGTGTGTGTAGCATAAATGTATAAATCCTCCTCATAAGAGATTTTCTTCCTCAACATTTTTCAGAATTATGTCTGATCCAATACATGCCTTTCAGAAATGTTATGAACCAATACGTAACATTCTTATCTTTTCTATTGCTTTGTTGCATAAATTTCTGGCTTGGTCTTGGCAGCGTTCCCTTTTATTTTATATATAAGAAGGAACTGGTCCTACTGACTTTTCCTATTACATCATGCATTACTTGTAAAGAGAAAAATGTCTCTCTTTAATAAGGTCATGCCTTTAGGAAACGATGAAAATAATAACTAGATCAACTGGAGATGAATCTATGAGAGCTCGCTCTGTCTTCTATGCTTTAAAAGTCCTGAAACCCCAAAGAATTGATCTATGCTTATGTAAACCTGATAGAGAATTTGGGGCTGGTTTTGTTTTACACCAGTTCACAGCTTACAAATGCATTTTCACATAGAAACTGGGATCATGTATTTTCAAGCACCTAACTA
>JAGPOW010000304.1:8552937-8565713 GCA_030014935.1 Caiman crocodilus
TTTTAATCTCTTCCAAAACATACATACATAATGAATTTCCTATTCAAGATGTGAAAAACTGGGCTAAAAGACATGAAATTCTGTTATATCTTCTGAAAGAAAGTGCTACAGGGTAACTCAGATAAATAAACCAGGATGACACCTTTGTCCAAGGCAGTAGCAACCAGCTTATACCTCCAATCTTATCACGGACCACATGTCACGAGAGTATTTCCAGTTGCAGGATATGTTGTGCCAGTTATGGGATTGGGGCCATGACAACTCTTTTGGGGTAGGATTTTGCACTCTACTGCTAGACTTTTACTGTGAAAGCACCATTTCCTGCTGTTTCTTGGACACTCCTTTAGCAGAATAGCATTTTCCTTTTTTAAAGGTGAGGAAAAATGGATTTTGCTTAACAGATTCTAAATGCAATTGCCCTGCTTCAACTTACCAAAATCAGAACAGGAAAACTAGCTAAAACAAATGCTTCAGACATTTCAACTTTCTGCTGCAACTCAAATACATAAACAGGCATCTTCCAATCAGGAAGTACCGGCACCAAAAAGTTTCACCACAAATTAACTTGAACCTAGAAGGGTTTGGATTTCTGCACTGCCGCTTTTGAATCCAACAATAGCAACATCACTGCTGTTAAAAATTAGCTGAGCGATACATTGAATTGGCATTTTTATACGTTTCCTCAGATGGATTTCTATTTGCCACTGTTAGACTTTGGTGACATACTTCACTGCCTTGCCTGGAAGAAATCCATTTAGCAATCTTACAAATCATGCTGCTTTGCTTCTGCACGCGCCCTTGAGAAATATACATTTTCAATCAGAAGAGCCAGAGAAACAAAACGCAACATCGCTACCCAGAAAAATGAATTCCTTATCTCAGCTCGGCTCTGTTCACAGAGCACTTGTTCAGCCATTTCAAGCTCGAGGAGAGTTAGCTCCAGGAATCTCAGTGATAAGAAGCCAGATAGATGGTTTTTCCATTTCAAAAAGGAAAACCAGAGGTCAAAAGAAGACAGGCCAGTGTAGCTACAGCTAAACTCCCAACTGTATAAGGGCTCATTTGCAATGAAACCTGCCTATGCTGACTCATGTTCACCCCCATTAGCAGAGAAAAATGCAAATCACATCTGCTTGAATTTGCCTCCCTTGCCACATCCTGTGTGGGGAGGAATATTCCCCTTCAGAGTAGCTGAGGCAGTTCTGCACCTCACCAGCTTCCTTGGGACTTCTGTTTGGAAAGTCATGGGATCCATGCACAGAATATGGGCTTTCCTCAGCCCTGCGGACATCAGAGCAGCCCCTCAAATCAGCCCTGCCCTCCAACTCAAGCATGGGTGCAGCTACCTTGGGCTACCAGCCTTCCCCTGTGGCCTTTGGGGCTTCCAGTCTCAACCACCGTATCTCAGAGTGGCTGCAATTATGTGGGCCTTTGTGTGCTGGATGCCCAAGTGCTTTGTCGTCACCCCTCTATTTAAAGATTGAAAATAGATTAAAAACTAACATCCAAGTAAGGCATTTTTGAACCATTTTTCTCCATTCTCTTCACTGATTTCTCTGGCATTCAGGTCACTGCAGTACAATCCACCCCTCCCACTCCAATATAGGGACAGGTCCTATTCCCTCTATTAGGTACCTAAGTGGTGCTTAGGCATCTAAATGTTCTCCTGTTCCACCTTGTCCAAGATCCTGTAAAAACCTTCGTGCAAAAGGTAGCTGGGCTTTTCTCCTTTTCCTCACTGCTTATGTGACTTAGCCTTCAAGCCAAGATAAAGACACATCATGCAAGTGGATGAGTTAATGTTTTCTCAGGAACTAAGCAAGCTGGAAAAGGACCAGTTAGTCACATAAGTGTTACTTGAATGCAATTGGATTTGGCCCACATATTTCCCATAAAGAGGAAAAAATACGTATTACTGCAACATGTGGAATACTTTGCATTACAGAAAGGAAAACCTGATGCGCAAGTTTGGGTGCGGCAAGACTACTGCTCATCATGCTATGCTGCATTCTCCCGTTTTCTTGTATATGGACTGTCTGAATCCACTTCTTGTGGTCCTTCGTTTTGTACTCGGGTTGTACGTAGGGAATGTCTGTGTGTACACCACGCTTTGTACAATGAAGCCTTGGTGTACGGTAATGCAAATGAATAATACAAGCAACACGGGAAAGAACTCATCTGAAATATAAAGTGCACAAAGAAGGGACCCGATGTATTTATTTGAGCTGCACAGGAAATGAGAAGATGGATAAAACAGTGAGAACCAACTCCCTACTAAAGAGCTATGTCAATGAATAGACATTTTGCATGATGCCCAAGAACCAGAAAAAAGCTCCAGAGTACTTTGTCATCTCCATCAGCTTTTCCACCTATAAATTAAACACAAAGAAAACAAGAGCTCTCTTGTACCTTAAAGCAGGGATTACCCAAAGTGTGGTCCCGGCAGTGCTTGCACGTAGCTGACAAAGGGACATTTAAATGGTGGTCATCCTCCACCAAACCAGCTGAGTGGACAGACTGTAGCCGACTGACTGTTCAGTAGTAACTGCCTGACAAAAACAAGCAGCAGTCCTACGATTCCTCTTGTAACCTCTCATGTGCATTGCATGTTATGCTACATCTAGTGAACCTGATCCATTTTCTAGTAAAGATGTGTTTCTTCATGGGATGCCCCCAGTGAGATGTCCCACTTTTTAAGCATCTCTCCAGGAACAAAGCCTTGGAAACTCCTGCCCTAAAGGGACAGCCTTCAACACAGTCTTCTGGTTCATCTCTTTATTTCTCTTTACTCTTGCTAGGTTTGCACCCAATTCACAGAACCTCACAACTAATCTTGTCAAAACAGAAGCAACAGGGACACCTATGCCTCCCCTTAAAAAGAGGGAGAAATTAATGGCTAGATCTAAAAGGAGAGTGGCAGGCACTGTTCTTGGCAATGCATCAAACTGGTGGTGAAGTGAAACCGAGTCTGGTACAGTTACATGCTGCAACGTCACAACTAGGCACAAGCCAAGCAAAGGAAGAGATTTTCTTGCCTTTTAGGAGCCCTTCTCATGCCCCACTCTACCTTGAAAGTATTGTGATGTCTATATGACTTGTCAGAGATCATGCTGCAAGCAGAGATAAGATGAAGACTGGAGCAGAGGGTGGAAGAGCTGGCACTGCTTGATGAAAAAGCAACCTTCTGATCTTCCTAGCTGGAGCATGTCAATTATTTTATATATGTGCACAATAAAGATCTCCCTGAGGCGCAAACCCTGTTTCTTATGTCTGCTACAGCACTAGCCACAATGTCATCACTCAATACAAAGGGAATAATCACTTGAGGGGTATGCTGGTAATATGTTTGCATACAGTGCTGTTAAACGGTGCTACCTTATTACCGAGAGAGCTCTGTTTTTTGGAGTCTTACCTAGTTAAGATCTTTCTCATCATACGTGCATTTATCTTATTTCAGTTTCTTAGTCCTTTTTTTCAAAAGCCTCCACATAATCTTTCGTGCAGCCACAATGCGGAAAAATGTCTGAAAAAAATCTCAAGTGTCAAAAAGAATGCATTTTGTAGCACCACTATAAAAGGTAATTTTCTCTGTGTTAGCTTTTCAAGTGTTGTCTTATTGTTTGTTGAGAGTATTTTAGAAGTGAATAAAACTTGGCTCTTAAGATACTGAAGACAATAATCTTCCCACAATCCTGGTTTTCAAGTACATTTTTCTCCCAGTAATTGAGAGCATACTTTGATACAATTGACTCACAGCAAAATATCATATTTGAGTTATGTCAGCATTGATGCATTTTCCTTCTCCAGAGCTATGTTGCCTCCTTTTCTTGGCTTTGTCAGGAAACTTTAATAGGCTTCACTTGGTTCATTGAAGACCACTCATGCAATCTCATATATTTTTACAGTTCTCCATAAACTTCAGAAAAATTATTTCACAGGTCTCTGACTTATAAGATAGGGACTGATCCTTTATCCAATCAAATCAGCGGAAATGTTGCCATGGACTTAAACAGGTTTACAAGACAGATCCTCTTCACATTCAAATATACATAAGATAAAACACCCTTTAAAACAAGATAAAGGCCCATTGAACTCGCAATAATGCTGGAAAAGTATATTCTTATATTTTATTTTTACAATAAAATATTTTATATATTTGTCAAAACAAAATCATTTTAAAATTTCCATTCTGATCAATAAAAAAAATAACCAAGAAACGGTAAGTAGAAAATGGCCCTGAAAGACGGATTTTCTGTGAAAACTCATGGCTTATCACACCAGCTGGGCAAAACACTTCCCTAGAAATACTCAGACACCCAAAAATGAATTAAAACCCCCACGTTTTCTAAAACGTATCTGCTCCTGAAGAGCCTGAATCCTCATGAATAGGGCTGATACTTTGTGTGTGGTCATCTATATTCATAGATGGCAGCATCACAGACATCTTTGCCGGGGAAGCCAGTGAACTTAAATGCGGCACAGATTCCTCTCCTAAAATAAAAGGAGAAAGATCACATTACATCCAGTCCAAATACAGCAATTTGACACGTACTGAAGTAATCTCTGTGTGTGCGTGTGTGGGTGTGCATGTGTGTTGTTTGCACATCTTGTAAAGAAGACATGCCCTCCCCTCCACATAGTCCCACAAGCTTTATGAAACAGTTCCAGTTGCTATATACTAGGGGTCCACAATGTTTTCGGCCAAAGTGCCAAAAAACACCCCAAACTCAACCCATGACTTGACTTGGTGAGTCGGGGCAGGTGGAAGTCGTGAGGGGTCCGATCCTCAGTGCTGGTGGAGGGTATGTGGACACCTCCAGGAAGATGGTGGGGTAGAGGCTGGGGTTGCAGTTGCACTGCCCCAGCCCTCTCCTTGCCGTGCATCCCGAGGTGCATATGCAGGCGTGGCTGGCCATGTAGCCCAGAGCCCAGGCCCCGTTCCACAGCCAGTGGTGGCTGCACTCACACCTCAGTGTGCACAGAGGGGAAGGGGCCACAGAAGTGCAAGCCCAGCCCTGCCCCTGCCAGCAAAGAGCCAGGCACGGGCTCTGCAGACCTCAGTGCAGCAGCTTGCAACCTCCCAGTTGCCGGCCACAGCCAACCCAGGGTCTGCCATCCTCCAGAGCCTGGGCTGCTCACACCAAGTGCCAGGAAGGCTGCAAACAACTGTACCAAGGTTAGCTGAGCCCTGGCTCAACTCGATGCTGACAGCAGCTGCACATGCGTCTCCGGGTGGACAGCAAGCGAAGGGCCAGGGTTGTGCTGCCCCAGCCCCTTCCCTGCCATGAGCCCTCTGGCCTGTGTGCAGCCGCTGCCAGGGCTCCAGAGTCCACTGCAGCTGTTTGCAACTTCTCGGCTGTCTGCCACATCTGACCAGAGCTCTGGCCTTTGCATGCCATGCTCTGGCACATGTGCCAGGGGGTGCCGATCTCTGCTATACACAACATATCCATTACAAAAAGCAAGGAAACAAACAACTTAGGCCGCCATCAGTATACCTCTGTTAATCCTTTGTGCCCAGGCATAAACTTCTTCATTATCTCAGCTTCTCTACACCACAGTCTGACCACCACCAACCCTACCCCACAGAGAAGCCATCCTCCCCCTCCGCGATTATACGAGCATCCTCGGCACTAGACCCTTGTCATTCGTCCCTCTTTTCCTCCACCCTGGGGCAGATGAACCAAGGAACCTCACTGGAAGAGCTGGGCTAGGGATTTTACCAACCACATGTGATTTCACCGTCCATGTGCCAGGTACTGAGGAATTCAAGTCTAAAGCAAGGTTTTGCAGATCTCCATCACAGTTCCCTCTGCCTTTGGCCCAGGCGAGGCTAGGTGAGCTAGAGTCTAGCCTGCAGGTACAGTGGGGAGCACTTTGAGGGGCTTAGTGTGGGCAGGCTTTACTATATATAATACTTGTAAATAGTTCTCAACTGTTTTGTTGCAAGTGTGGCTGACAGTCTGAGAATGAGAGGGTCTGCCGGGCAGCGTGGGAGAAGAGGGTCCCCCTGGGTGGCGTGGGAGCGGAGGGTCCCTGGATGGACCGCGGGAATTGGAATGACGGACCATAAAGTCTGGCTGTTTTGAAGCAGTCTGCTGTGCTGTTTGGGACAGCAAGACTCTGATCCCTGCTCTTTAAAAGAATAAAAACACTCCCTCCTTCCTGGGAGCAGACCGAAAAGGAGCTCCCCAAGGTGGAGACGCTATGGATCACCAGGGAAGCCAGGGACTGAAGAAGAGCCAGGGACTCATAGCCAGAGGCTCGTCTGTTGTGAAGCCACGCTAGGGCTGACTGCAGGGGGTCCTCACAGGAGAGGGAGACCAAATTAGTCTGCTTCTTGGGGGAGTCCCAAGGAAAAGCTTTCCCCTGCCGCTTGAAAAGGGGCAGTTTGAGCCTTCTCTTTTTCGTGACACCCGTGTAGAGTGGCAACACCGAACAAAACCACCTTGCAACAGTGGGAGACTGCTACAAGGAATAAACCTCAAGAGCTTTCAGCAGCATGCTTGGCTGAGCAGCTGTCAAAGCCCACCAGCAAGGAAATGCCAGGAAAAGGAAACCACGTGCAGCCTGGTACCTGGGGAACGCCGGGGACAAGGACTACGGGAAAAGGTTACAAGCAAGAGGAGTGTCACGGACATTCAGCTGCGGGGCAGCAGAAGCAGCAAGCCTTGAGGCAGGCTACAATGACAGAGTGCTCAAGTACAGCACAAACGGCGCTGGGAGGCCAAAAAGCACCAGAATTAAAACAAGAGTAAATCTGCCAGGAGGGCAGGAGGATTTCTATGACCCCCTTGGCGCTGCTTTGTCCAATAAAGGGTTCGGCAATATCCTCATGGAAAGCCGAGCGCACGCCTGGCTCAGCATGGGACAGTGAAAGCTCTGTTGGAGTTTGCTCTTACATCAACATGACACCGTCATCCTTCCATGTTCTTCGACAGTCTCAGCAATTAAAACTCCATTCTCTCAAAAAAAAAAGAAAAAAAAGGAAAAAAAACCCGTCAGGTTTTCCCTCACCCTACTTAATAATCTCTGACGACAATGTAGCAGCACCACCCTTTCACCTGACTGTGCCAGGACATTCTTCCAATTACTAATTAAACTAATCGCTGATGAATGAAACCTGGTGCTAAAATAAAATTTCATTCAATGTTTTCCATGCAAGAGCAGTTGCCAACTTCCAGCAAAGGCAAACACAGCCAGGGCCAAACTCAGTAAACCCAGCACGGAGAACAACCTGCGTGCCAGCCGTCCCTTCTGCATCTCAGGATGACTGGCCTCTAGGGAAGGCAAAAGGAGAGGAGATTGCTGCCCCCTTGGCAGGCTTCTTGAGTCAGTACATCACCTGGCTGTTACAGCCACAAAAATAACACTCTGATCAACATAACTTCCAATTTGCAAGCATATCTGCCCCTTGTAGCTCCTCCTCTGCAGACATTGGCATCACCTCATTCCCCTAGCTGACTTTTTTCTCCAAAGTACGCCTGCCTGAGTTTATGTTGGCATAAACCTCGAGTGAATCCAACCTGTTATCAGTATGTGCCAAACGCTGTTCCTCTTCTGAAGCCCATTTGAAATGGCACTTCTGGTAATGCTAAGGAGTTGCGTATCGAATAAATATTATTTTACCCTTTAAAGATGATATTTGCTTTAAGATTTAAGGGGCGTCCTACATTAACTGCATGAACGTAGCAAAAAAAGTTTGGTAAAGGAAAATGGGAACAGAAGAACTGAGTGAACATTCACTTGGTCAGAAGCGAAGCTAACAATGAGGTTAAAATGTGACTGAAATGCTTGAGAAAACCTTAAGTCATCATTAAACGCTAAAGCAATCCTTTGTATGCTCTGCCTATTGTACCAGGCTACATTCCTCCTAACACATGCTCAAATATATTTTGCAGGCATAGTTAGGCCCAAATTTTATGTTTGGTATAAAACACTAGAAGTACACAGAGCAGCCACTACCTCTCCTTAAGCACCAGAAATATTATCAGCTGGCAGCTGCTGGGTTACCTACTTCATCATCTTGCACTGATCTGTAAAGATTCATTTCAAACGTATCCACCGTAATGATTTATTTTCAAGGTGCAACTCTAAAATATTCTCTGCGCTATGTGAGATGCATGGAGAATGTGTGTTAGCTGTACTCGGAACACCTTAAATATGAAAGTTTAAGAAAATCCTATTTCAGCTAAGTTTGAGAGTTTGCATCATGACTGCAAGTTTCCAAGGGAAAAGGCAGTAGCCTATGGGCGCTTGTACACGTGACAGGGGCTTACTTCTCCCTAAATTGAAGCAGTGGGTTTTTAATTGTGTTGTTAAAAAAACCACCGTTTCAATATAGGGACTTGTGTCACATCACAGTGATGCCCACTCCTCCCTCCACCTGCCATGGGCAGGCTCCACCAGGGAAAAAAGAAGTGGTGGGGGGCCCCAATCCTTCCCCTGCCCCAGAACTTGCCCACCTCTTCCACCACTGGGAAGCATGCTGCCAGTGGGCCCTGAGCTGCAGGAGAGCCCGGTTCTTTCCTTTGCAGTGGTGACACCCCCCAGGCAGCATCAGCCTGCTAGCAGCCCACCTGGGCTTTCCCTGGGGGCACCACCACCATGGAGGAAAGGACCGGGGCCCCCCACAGCTCAGGGGCTGCTCAACCCATCAGCAGCTCATCCCCCAGCTGTGGGTGATGCGGGCAGGCTCTGGGAGGAAGGAAAAAAAAGTGGTGAGGGACCTGATGCTTTTTTTCCCCCCCAGGTCCTACCTACCTCTCGTGCGACCGGGGGGAGGTGGGCTGCCAGTGGGCCAAGCAGTGCCTGAGCTGCGGGGGACCCCAGTCCTTCCCTCTATGGCAGCAGTGCCCCCTGGGACCACCCAGGTGGACTGCTAGTGCGTGGGTGCTTCCGGGGGAAGGGGCACGCCACTGCCAAGCAGGAAAGACCTGGGCCCTTGGCCACTTTTTAATTCCCGCAGTGGAGCCTGCCCACATGAGCTGCCGCCAGGTCACATAACCCCTGAGCTACACGGGGCCTGATGCTTCCCTTCGCAGCAGCAGTGCCCCCTGGGACCACCGAGGCAGGGTGCTAGAGGGTGGGTGCCAGCTGGGGGGTGCTGCCGCCATGGAGGGAAGGTCCAGGGTCCCCCACAGCTCAGGGGCCGCATGGCCAGCCGGCAGCTTGCCCCCCACCTGCAGGAGAGGCAGGTAGGCTCCAGTGCCCCATGCACTGTCCCCGCTGTCTTCCCACCACCTGGGACCACCCAGGAATGGGCTGGCTTGCTCCTGGGGCAGGGCGGCAAGGCAGCGGGAGGGCAGCTGAGTGGGCTAGTGGTGGAGGGAACAGTGCCCTGGGCGCTGGAAGCCCGTCAAGCCCAAGCTTCCAGCGTCCCGTTGCATATTGTTACGTAGCAAACTAAAATACATTGGATGGATTTTATCTTGCTATGTAACAAGGTCATTTAAAGCAAAATACACTGCCGCACGTGTACATCATCATGAAATTAAAGCTAAATACGCCACCACAGGTGTAAACAGTGACATCATTAAAGCAGTGCAAAAGCGCAATTAAGCTGCTTTAACAGTCAATTTTGTCACATGTACAAACAACACCTTATGTCTATGTGAGCCCAACTGTGTAACTATTAAATTACCATCACCTGTGTGTTATCATCACCTCTCGCCAAAAGTGGTGCATGTTATAAAACACACTCATATGCACATATGCATCTATACACAAAACACCCACACACCTGACACGTTTGCTTGGTCACATGCATGTGCATACATGCATGTCTGCTGATACTTGTATCTACCCTTTGGGTGAACATGGCTGATGTCTGCATAGGCTTGGCAAACTTTGATGTCATATAATAAAATTAAAATGTCACAACTTTAAACTTAAGAGAACTATTCCCAATTGATACACTGCAGCTTCAATCTTATACATTAATTCTTTGCTCAGAAATATGTAACTAATAATTGTGTTAATAATTTTCAGTGCCTAGTAAAAGTGAAATGAAATATATGATCATTCTATAAAATGTGGACTGGGCAGTCTACATATCACAAGAGCAGACACCTTTCACTGATTTAAAAGTGCTGGAAGGACTCTGTTTCATTTTACCATCTTCCCCTAAAACATTTACAGAAATTCTCCTAGTTAAGATCCAATAACTAGAGCCAGTGACCACAAAATGACATGTTTCTCCAAATTCATTGTCACCGTCTCACAGAATACATTAATACAACTTGTGAACACTGACACCATTTATATGCCTGTAAGGACCCTTGATTAGCTGGAATTCAATAATGACCCACAAATTTTTGGTGAAGCACAAACAACAAAGTTGGTCACATTTCAGATTTGGCATCTTTGGCACCTTAGCAAATTACTGTTTAGTACTCAATTTGAAGATTCTGGTTCAACAGAACCACGAGAAGGAACCTGCATGTCTCTAAGCGACACGTTACAGGAGTCTTCATGTGCAAGATCGATTCACATGTGTGCTTTGTACACAAGATACCATGCATCCAGAACACAAGCCAATTTGAGCAGGAATTAAACAGACTGCAGGGAGGTTTGGTTACTAATACCATATGTCAACATTAGGAACAAAGAAAAATGTTTATATCATTTTTCTTCTATTTGACAAAAAGGAAAAAAAATCTGATTCCTTAAGCCAAAAACATGGTCTTTAACCCTTTGAGTCCAGTGTTTTCCTTCCAGAGGGATTTAGGAAAACTGGTAATTTAAGTCTGGAATTGCATTAAAGAGCATTCTAACCAAGATCTCATGCTTTTAAGAGGATCTATAAAGATGGCCTTTGAAAGCCCACAACAGATAAGGGTAAATTGTAGGACTGGGAAACAATTTCTTCAACACCATGTATGGTTTTTGCTAGAATGTCAAAAAAGCGCATCGCCACCTCCCAAAGCTTGGATACTTGTTCTACAAATGTATAAATTCATGTAACAAAATAAAGCAGCTAACTCCTATAGCAAGAGCAAACTTCCAGGCATCTGTAAAAACAGCTCCAGACCAGGACTCTTATTCCCTTAATAGCAGTGGTTGATATGAACAACTTGTTTCTTCTTATGCCAGATTCCAGCTGCTCCACTTTGTTTAATACTGACTTCAAAGTTAAAAACACTGTCCTGTCCCAACAAATAACCTTCCCCACATGGCATTATCTCAAGTGCTATCCCAGTACTCAGAATATAACACCTGCAGCCCTTTAATTCAACGTTTTATAAACTTCCAAAAGGGAAGTGATTTTTTTTTTTAAATCTTCTCTCCTACCCACCCCCTTCCTTCTCCTCTCCCCCTTGCTTTCTTTGCACAAAGCAGCTTCACATCTGGGTTATATTTACAAAAGAACTTTAGCAGGAAGAGAGGGAGTATGCTGTCAGGCTTTCTTACAATGGCGACTTAAAGAAATGCCAATAACTGAAAAGAATGAGATTGAAAAGCTACGAATAGCCGGACATTTCCCCTATACACCTCTTACCTGCAAGTAAAGATGTTAGGTACTTATTAGGCTCAACTTCTGTCCGATCCACATCCCCATGGAAATCTGTTTTGTGAAAAAACATTCATTTTAGTATCTGGTAGCACTGGCAAATTCCCAAGTATGGAAACACAAGAAGGATTCTGTCTCATAAAAATCAAAATTATTCCAGATTTCTTGGACTAAAATATGCAATACAAAACAGTCTCATCTTGAGTCAAGTGGTTCACTGGCAAAACTGAAAAGCAAATATATGCTACACTGTTAGTCATGTTACAAATTATAAATAACATTAATTCCAATTTAGCTGTGTGTCTATCTATACTTCACACGTTGGCTACATAACTGAGTGCTTCCAGAATTGAATGGCTTTTAGAGTTGGAACAAGGTATAGCTAAAGAGAGATAAGTTAACACCATCCATTTATACAGTACAGGCCAACTGTCAGTAACATTTTTTGGTGGAATGACGCAACTTGGGTCCAAGGTTGCTCGAAGACCTGGCTGCTGCTCCCACCACCACTTCTACCCACAGCATGGCTGAGGCACAGCAGGAGCAAAGCCGCCTATCCCCAGGGGCCAGATCCAGTCCATATGCTGTAGACCAGCGGTTCTCAACTTCTGCACCTTTACATCCCACCTAGGTAAGGTCAAAAAATCCTGGTCCCACCGATTGACAAGAAGGTCCCCCAGAGGCCAATCGAAGAGCAGGGAGGAGAAAGGTTCCCCGGTGGCCAATTGAAGCGTGCAAAAGTGAAACCATAGGTCTCGCCATGGCACTTCCAGTTTTGCCACTGTGACCCAAGTCCCACCAAGAGGACCTTCATGTCCCACTGGTTGAGAAACCCTGCTGTAGACCACGATAGTCTAATCACTTTGACCAAGAACAACAATGAAAAGGAACAAATCAGGTGGTTGTCAACAGTTTCTCAAACAATCCTGTCCCCTCAAGTACCCCCTTGTATGAGAGCAGTCATACATTACTACTTCCCACGGGGAAAGAGAAAGCACCTGGTTGAAGGGAAACTACTAAACTAAAGCATGCCCCACAGACATCATTCAGGCTGCACTCCCACCCAGCTCGGTGGAAATTCTGCCCAGGCAACTGGAGCAGCAGGATGTCGTGTCCTGGAATTTCTATGCAAAATATGTACATTTTGGTTACTATGGAGAATTGAACATGCTCTTCTCAATTATTATGCCCTGCTAAAGGCGTTCCCAGGATGTCCTAATAGCGACAGGGTTTGAGGCAGGGATGGTCTTTTCATTGCATGATA